>WEIV01023300.1:108386-140347 GCA_013390005.1 Calyptomena viridis
CCTGGCTACAATCTCCTGATTGCAGAGGGCGAGAAGTCCCCCTCTGAGCCTCCTTTTCTCCGGACTGAGCCGCCCCAGCTTCTTCATCCACTCCTCATACGACTTTTACAACAGACCGTTCCCCACCAACCCTGGGTTCGTGACCTCGGCCTCCTGCTCCCTGTTCCAGGCGGGATCAGCCCCACGTGTCGCCCCGCGGGAGGTGCCCCCTACACGCGCGGCAGAGGCGGGGCCGGTCGGAAGGAGCGGGGCCGGGCCCGAGCCCGCGGGGGCGGTCGCANATCCGTCCGTCCGTCCATCCGCAGGAGCTGGAGGCCATCCCCATGTTCATGAAGCGCTGCCCGGCAGACATCGACGCGGCGCGGCAGCCCGAGCTCGCCTGCCTGCAGTCGCTGCTCTTCGACGAGGAGCAGAGCCCCGCAGGTGGGCACCGCGCCGGGTCCCGCGGGGCCGGGGGGTGTTCTCGGCCTGACCCCGCTCCATCCCCGCAGAGCTGGCCAGGATGTACAAGAACGAAGGGAACGAGTACTTCAGGGAGAAGGACTACGGGAGAGCGGTCGCCGCCTACTCGGAGGGGCTGCGGAAGAAGTGCGGGGACCCCGAGCTGGACGCGGTGCTGCTCACGAACCGGGGGGCCGCACACTTCCACCTGGGTAAGGGACCTGTGCCAGCCTGGGAGCGGGGCTCCCTGCTCCGGAGCTGCTGTTCCTCCCCACTTTGGGTATTGCTTTTTGTTCGCTTTTTATTTGTGATAAAGCAGACTAAAGTAACTTATTCATGGGAGAAAGGCACCCGAAGACCTGGCTCACTTTCAGAGCATGGCTGCGTGCAGGGTTTGTGCTGTTCGTTGCAACTTGTCACCTGCTGTTGGAACCTTGACTGCAGGAGAGGGCAAAGCCAGTGACTTTTAGAATCACAGAGTGGTTTGGAGTTGGAAGGGACCCTTAAAGGTCATCCAGTCCAACCCCTCTGCAATAAACAGCAACATCTTCAACTAGACCAGGTTGTTCAGAGCCTTGTCCGACGTGGCCATGAGTTTTTCAGGGATAGGGCTTCTACCACCTCTCTGGGAAACTTATGCCAGTGCCTCACCACCCTCATTGTAAAAAAATTTCTTCCTTATATCTAGTCTAATTCTACCCTCATTTAGTTTTAAACCATTAGTTGTCCTATAACATCAGGCCCTGCTAAAAAGTTTGCCTTCCTCTTTCTTGTAGGCCCTCTTTAAGTACTGAAAGTG
The DNA here is from genome assembly GCA_013390005.1 of Calyptomena viridis. Taxonomy (NCBI): domain Eukaryota; kingdom Metazoa; phylum Chordata; class Aves; order Passeriformes; family Eurylaimidae; genus Calyptomena; species Calyptomena viridis. The sequence goes on from WEIV01023300.1 coordinate 109,627, forward strand.
CAGTAAGGTCTCCCCAGAGCCTTTTCTTCTCCACGTTGAACAACCTCAACTCTCTCAGCCTGGTTTCATAGGAGACATGCCCCAGCCCTCTGCTTATTTTTGTGGCCTCCTCTGGACCCATTCTGACAGGTCTCTGTCTTTCCTGTGCTGAGGGGTCCAGGGCTGGATGCAGCACTCCAGGTGGGGTCTCACCATAGTGGAGTAGAGGGGCAGAATCCCCTCCCTCCACCTGCTGCCCACCCTGCTTTTGATGCAGCCCATGACATGATGGGCTTTCTGTTATATGCCTTAGCAGAGCTTCTAGGAGGATCTGCTCCATGATCTTCCCAGGCACAGAGGTGAGGCTGACAGGTTGGTAGTTGCCAGGGTCCTCCCTTCTACCCTTTTTAAAACGGGTGCACTGTTTCCCTTTTTCCGGTGTCCTGGGACTTCACCTGATTGCCATGACTTTTCAAATATCCTGCAGAGTGACTTGGGAACTACATCAGCCCTCAAAACCATGAGGGGCATCTTGTCAGGTCCCACAGACTTATGTATGTCCAGGTTCCTCAGGTGGTCACAAAGCTGATCTTACAGCCACCACCTGTACTACCAACAGCATCTGCACAGCAGGGAAGATGTTCTGGGCCTTTTAATGCTGTTGTGTGTTGCAGTAGGGCAATGGTTTGCTCACATCATGTTACCCCTCACCTGTATGATTCATTCCTCTCCTTTCACTTCTTGCTCCTAGTTTGCTCTTTTTTTATCCTGCTCTCACCTCACAGTGATTATAGAAGAGGGAACTGTGGCGTCTCTGCATAAACTATTTTGTCATGTTCGTACCTGGCTGGATTTTAAATACAAATTAAAGGTTCTGATCAGTTTTACTTGCTTTATAGGTAACTACCGTTCTGCTCTCAATGATGCCATCCAAGCCAAAAAGCTAAAGCCCACCCATCTCAAAGCAATCATAAGAGGTAAGGGTTAAAGCTCATGTTGTTGCATGAAGTGCAAGGAACATTGTTCCAAAACAGTTTGCACATGTGAGCTTTTACTTATTATGCTGTTATTGTTACAAGCCCTGAAAGAGACTGTTGTTAGACTGTTGCTTTGTTTCCTCCCATGTTTCTGTGTGTTTAATAATTCTGTTTATAAACTTCAAATTACTGTGAGTGGGCATTATATATTGTTTCTGTGTAGAATTCATTTCAGAAAAGTAAAGCAGTTACTTTTTACTTGTTTTGTTATTGCTGTTTCTCCCCTCCATACAACTCTGCCTTTTGCACTGGATTTTCAGTCAAAATACTATCCTTTGCTCTTCAGTTTCTCTGTTAGAGAAGGACTGAACCTGTGTAGAAGCACAGCATAACTTTTCCTGTTTTCCACAATACTAGTTTTTGGGATTTGTTTGTTTCCCCTCCTCAACATTTCTCACTCTATGGAAATCCCTGTTTTATTTTTCCTTATGAGACAAAAACTGAAATGTTAATTATAATGATAAAATTTTGCTTGTAACAGACACTTCTTGCATGTTTCTATATAAAGCATATTTCTATTTCTAGATGAGCTAATGCTATAAGAAATTCTGAAATATTTTAGATTTTCTTCTCAGCTGGAAGACTGCTCAAAGTCTGTGATTGAACATGACCATGCAAGACAAAAAAGTCTAGTGCAAAAGCACCAGGCCTAATGCTGTCTTTATAACCACCACTTTGTGTAGTAGTTGCACACTCACTCTAAATTTTAAATCTTAATCTTTCCAGGAGTTCTCTGTCACATGGAGCTAAAGAATTTCTCTGAAGCAATCGCATGGTGTGAGGAGGGCTTGGAAATAGATCCAAGAGAGAAAAAGCTTGTGGAAATGAGAGCTAAAGCTGACAAATTAAAGGTAAATATTAAGGCAGTCTGCAATGCTTGTCTTCTGCTTTTTGTCAAGAATCACTTTGGGATCCTTGGTTGAAGAGTGCTCCATACAGGTTTCTGTGTAGTGTAATGTTCCCACACAGAGAATTGAGTGGTGGTTCCACGTAGTGTGTTTTGAAATGTTTAGGGGAAGGAGATGTAGGGGACCCTTCTGGAGACCCAAACTGATTCCTCCACCCCTTGACAAGGTAAAGCAGTGATGGGCATTGACTTGCTGTGTGTGACCATGGTGCAACCTTTTCTTACATGTAGCGAGTTGAGGAGCGGGATGCAAGGAAAGCAAAGATGATGGAGAGGAAAGAACAGCGTCAAAAGGAAATTTTGCTTGCAGCAGTAAAGGTGGGTCCTTGTGAGGGGTAAGTTTTCTGTGGTTTGTTTTATTTTTTAGGGTTTTTTTTTAAGAGGTCTCTTGTTTGTCTCTAAGAGGTTGTTTTCATACGTAAGTTTCAGAGGTTAGAGCCAAAAAATTGATTCAAAACCATGATTCTCCTTTCTGCATGGCTCTAACCCCAGCAGCTCCCAGGTTTTCATATTTCAGGTAGGAACTAAGAGTGAGCTTTCTTCAGTTCTCTGAAAGAGAGTGGATTTTCTCAGGAGCTGGTGTACGTAGGTGCCCCTTGAAGTGATGCCTGCAAGGCCACAAAGAAAAGGATTTTAGATGTATCCCTTTCCACACATTTTCTCAGGCTCTTCTTTCAGCGTGTGGGCTCCTCTGGATTCCCACCTCTCCTCATCTATTCCATGAGGAGTCTGGATACGTGGCTGAGGTTCTGGATTCTACTGGGAAGGCCAGTCACCTGAGTCTGATACTGCAGGAAAACTTCTGATGGCATGTTTAAGAGCTGCTGGCTTATTAATAAGAACAACACAATTTGACCTTTCACTGACTGCTCATTTTTTGTTCTTACTTTCCCCACCATACCTGTTTGGATTTTGGATGTTTTTTAGTTTATTCCCTCCCTCCCGTCCAGGAAAGAAATATCAAGCTGGTTCTTGAGCCTCCAAATGAAGAAGAGGAAATATCAGATGGCCTGGCTGAGATATCCTTAGATGGGTTCCACTCTGACAGTGCCACAGGGGCAAAGGTGCACTTAGATGCTGATGGCAACCTGAACTGGCCTGTCCTTTTTCTGTACCCTGAGCATGAGCAGACAGATTTCACTGTGGCTTTTCATGAAAACTCCAGGTAAATGCACTGTCAGCAGCACTCTTGCATAAAGGAGGTGTTTGAGCAGATGAGAGCAGACAGCAAGTGAAGCACTGCCATGCTGATGTTGTTGTTCCAGATGTCTAACCCCAGAGCTGACCCTGCTTTTGAGCAGGAGGTTGCACTAAATGACCTCCTGAGGTTCTCTCCAACCTGAATTATTCTGTGATTTACATAAATTTATAGTACAGAGAAACATATTTAGCCAGGGTAATTAAGGAGGCTTGTAGTGCAAGCTTAGCTAGTAATTAATTAGTGATTATTTGTGACCCATCAGCATGTGGTGATTCTAGAGGTTCATTAAGGTGCTGTTTCAAAGCCCTCCAAATATGGGGTCTCAAAAAAAAGATTAAACTTAAAAATTATTAAAAGCTTCCCAAAGGGATCTCTTGTAAACACTAGTGACCCCACAGTTCTCCTTAGGGCTTTCAGCAGAACTGACTGAAGTGCTGCAGACCTTGCAAACCATAAGAAAGTGACTGGCAAGATGGGAATTCTACTCTTCTTGATGTTAACATCAATTTCTGATCTTACAATGTTAGACAGACTTGGAATTTGTAACTTTTTTTTATTGGAAGACATATTCCTCAGATCTATTAATAAAATTACAGTGCACACAGGTTAGGAAAGTTGTAGTGCTTTTATGGTAACGTTCACTATGCCTTTTCATCACCAAAGGAAGTGGAAATGGATTTTTGGAACAAATTGGCCTCCAACATTCCTGGAGTACCAAAATGAACAAGCCTCTGACACATAAACATATCACTCTGATCTGGTGAAGCATGGAACCATGTAGAAGGAAAATCCATTCTAGACAAAATGCATATTTTGACATTGAAAATGTAAAGTTACAAGTAATTTCTTGTTGCACTGCTCAAATTTGAAACCAATAGCCTGAGTTACAACAGGGCCTTGGATTAATTGGGAAAGTGATGATTTTGAAGGGAAGAAACTATTAGTGATCAAAACTTACTTTCAAGTCATTTTTCTAATTTGCTAATGTATTTTTACAAACATCCAAATGCAAGTGTACAAATTGTTGAAGCTGAATGCTCTGTCTAAGCTCACCAGGTGTATTTTGGCTTTTAGGTTTATTGATCATTTAATGGTGATGTTTGCTGAGTTACCTCCTTGGGATTTAGAAAGAAAATACCTTCCCAGCAATCTTGAGGTGAGAAGTTTGACTTTCCTTCAATTTCAAGGTGGTTGTGTTGTGGGTTTGTTGTTTTGTTGGTTTTTTTTTTCTGGAGTGAGAAAATACATACCTTTGAATGTATGATTTGGTTACCTGTTTACCATACACGGATGTGAAATAAGCATTTGGAGGGCTACATTCATTTATAAACATAAATATTTACCAGATGTGCTGACAGAATCCAATAATGAAATTTAAAGTTGTCTTCTACTTATGCTGTATTTGATAGAAGGTATTTACATTCCATCTTTGTAACGATAATTAAGATTTAGACCATCAAGCTGATAGGCTGCCTGGTTTCTTAACTGCATTGTGGAGTTGCTCACTACAACTGAAAAAATGTTATTAAGAAATAGTTTATTTTCAGAACTAACTGCAGGTACTTAAGCACATAATCCCTCAAGACAATATACGTCTACTAACACTTTAGCAAAGGTGAGTTGTGAGTTGGCTGTGGCTGCAGCAGGTTTAGAGAATTTTTCTGAAATGGTTCATAGAAGGATACAGATGTTTATTCTTCATTTTCCACCTCAGTGTCATCTGTGCCAGGCAGCAGCACAACCCTTTGTACAGTGAGCATACAGGCCCAAAAGGACAGTGACTGTGTACTCAACCAGGTTAAAATCTGTGTGTATTTACAGTCCAAGGCATCACTGCTAGATTTGAGTCTCTTAAATCAACTCTATTTGTTCAAATACCTTTAAACCTACTCAGTTAATTTCATGCCATTGCTGCATTTACCTGTTAAAAAGCAGCCCTTAGGTTTGGATTGGTTATCTGTAAAGCATGGGAACAGCCAGTGTATTTTGCTTTCCTGCTGCCACTGTGATGAGAAGCTGAGCTGGTTTATACAGGGAATACTTGGAATTCACACAAACCAGTTTCTACATTGCTGAATTTAGTATCTGACACAGTTGGGTCAAGCTACAGAGGTTTGGTTGATAACCATGTGCTGTTACCAAACTATTGAAAGTCCAGTACTTTCCTTCATGTATCTTAGGCATTTAATAATACTCCATAACTTTTTTCAGCTCTATTTTGAAGATGAAGAAAGAGCAGAAATGTATGAGGTGAACCCAGAGCACACATTGCTACAAATGCTGCAGCACAAAAGGTGAGACTGTTCCTGCCCATGTCCAGAGAAAAAAAAGGCAAAAAATATAAGCTTTGGGCTTTAAGTCCAGGTTGTTTTTTAAGTCCTAACTCTTCTCTGATTATAGTCCTTGCTCTAAAAGCAGCGAGGCTGCATGGATTTTGTGCCTGGCTTTAGCAACTTACTTGTGTTTTCCCCCCGGAAAATATAAACAACTGAGATGGGAAGGGGAGCTGGGCACAGCTGAGCAGCACAAAAGGGCTGTTCCAGATCCCATCTGCACAGTACTACTTCTAAAAAAAAAGGCAGCAGCCTATAAAGAGCATGTTGAAGGTTAACAATGCTCTCACTGTTCATAATGCTGCGTGACAGCCCCCGACACAGCATGCAGCACTGTTCCCATCTGAAACTGGCTTTAAAGTGTTGGGCAGTTATTGAGAGAGAAGAATCTGCTGTTTGTGAAGCCAAAAAGTTACTGTGAAGCCTGTACTGTTAAGTTGCCCCATCTCATAGCTGGAGGAAGCTGCTGCACAGGTTGGGCTGCTGCAGTGGGAGCAGGACTCACTCCATAAAACTCAACATGTGCAAGCCCTTAGATTTCAGGCTGTAAGGGCAGTTGCAAAAGAAACCTCCTTCCAGAGGGAAAATAACAGCTGATTTAATTAAAAGTAGCTGTTGGGAGACGAGTTGATTTGTAAAACGCTTCTCGGATGTGCTTAGCCCTGGCTTGGAGAGGCTCAGCTAATCAGCACAAAAGCTTATCAGTGGCCTTTGGGAGGTCAGACTTTATGAAGCAGGGTGGAAATCACTCCTGTTCCAGGGGACTTGGCCAGCTACAAGGAAGTTAAGGACTTCTTTTAATCTTTGCAGGTATTTTGTAAAGGCTGGGACTCCAACAGTTTTGGTGTTTGTGAAGCATTCTCCTTTCTCTAAGAAATATTTCTCTGGCAAGAAGGTGCATCAACTGTAATGAGCAAGAATGAAACAAGGAATCCTGTGCAGGAGGCTGCTGTTCGTTAGCCCAGCTACAAGCTTGAACAAAAATACCTTGCACACTTCAGGGGAGAGAAATAATCTTGGCACACGGGGAAACTTCCAGGAAAGCAGTATAGGAGAAAACAGGGCTTACATGAGGGGATTATTTGTTTAAAAAGAAACCCAGCTGGCTTGCAGAAGGCCTCCCCTATGATAGGCTGCGTGTGGTTTTGAAATTAACCTGAAGCAGTGCCAAACACTGGCTGTGGTTGCAACAACAGCAGCTGGGAATGTAGTTCCTTACCTGTGAAGGATCACAGATTTCCTCGGAGGTGGGCTGTAGTTGCTGGGGTTTAACAGCAGTGGGCTGGGGAGATACCTGCCTGTTGCAGCAGGGTGGATGCACTCAGATTCCTTCCTGGGATTCAGCAGCTGCTGTTTTGTCACTGCTTGGCTCTGCTGCTGGCCAAGGTACAGTAGAGTTCTTGGTTTGGAGCAGTGTTTTACTGATCCTTTTGTTGCCTTACTGCTTATTCTGCATTACCTGTATTAAACATGGCTATTTTAACTAGAATGACTTCTGCCTAATGAATGAGACAGTGTTGTTTCTGACCTCGTGAAATACTGCAAGAAAATGACAAACAGTAAGTGTAAACCCCAACGTAACAGTCTTATCCATTACACTGTTACAGCCAATATACAGGGTCTTCTGTGCTTCTGTATTGGCTTTCACTTTTTAATTAAAAGTAATTCTAAATCTCTCTGTTCTGCAGTCTCTCTGTGACTGCAGAAATACACAGCAGCTTTAGACACCGCTAATGCACAGGGCATTAGGAAGCTGTTCAGCCATAAACACTCCTGCTTAGATCATGGAGGCTGCCTTCAGACAGCTCTAGAGGAAGCATTTCCATTTCTCTATTCCTAAATTTCTGCACCATGCACAAATCCAATAAGGGTATCTCCACCTGAGGATGCTGCAATTTAATCTCCAAAGCTCAGGGTTACTTCACAGCAAAGAAGGAGGGTGGCTCCCTTTTCCCAGCGTGTTGGCTCTGGCCAGGCAGCCGTCGCTTCAAGGTGTCCTGCCCTCACAGGGCAGAGAGTTTGGCAGCCAGGTAGTACAGGCTCAGGCCATTGCACACAACGGAGCAGAGGTTGCAGAGGGAGGACAGAGTGTGGTAGAGGGTGAACTGCCGGGACAGCTGCCTGTAGCTGGGGTTGGAGGCACGCAGGGCCCTGCGGGACTCACTGGCAGCCAGCCCGACCTCCTGCCCGAGGCCCTGGCCCCGCTCCACGAGGTGCATGTCTGCCACGATGTCGGAGGTGACCCGCCCGAACCACTGTGTGTTCAGCACAGAAGCGGCGATGCAAATGAAGAAGACAATGATCTACGGGGGAGCAAAGCCTGCCGTGAGCATCTCGCACCTGCGGTGGGTTAAATTTCTCCCCCAGCCCCTCCTGCACACAAGGCTCGCTGCAATCTGGATGCCAACTGGCTTTTTTTTTAAGCAGAGCCATGTGTGGATCTCGTCATCGTCTGCAAACCAGCATCAGTGGGTCCCTGCAAAGGGGTTTGGGCTCATGTTGGAAAGGGGGAGGAGGTTACCTGGGTCGTGTGTTCGTCACCGAGCTGCTCGCTGGGGTGGTACATGGCAAATAGGGTCAGGTTGAGGAAGGCACAAGTGGAGCTGATGTGGAAGTAGTAGGGGAAGAGCTCGCTCTGGATGAGGCCAAATGTGTGGCGAGAGAGGCGTCTGCTCATCACAAACCCTGCAAGGGGAGAGAGCAGGTAGGTCCTGGGGCAAAGACCCCTCCCCTGTGCCTCCCCCCCCAGGTAAATAGCCACAGCAGTGCACACAGATGCCGACCTACCGGCCACGAAGGTCATCCAGACCTGCATTCCCCAGGAGGTGGAGAGGAAAAGCAGGTGCAGCAGTTTGATGGTGGTGGAGGGCTCCATGTCAGTCAGCATGGTGTCCTGGATGGGGACAGGTCCCTTCATGTCAGCCAAGCCACCCCCAAATTCGGTGCTGACCTGCAGTTAGTGCTGTCACCTTTCTGGATGCAGGGCAAATGTAGTTCAGGTTTGCAAGTCCGCTTTGTTGGGAAGAGCTTTGGAGCTGGCACAGCCCCTTCCCAGCCCCTCCACTACTGGGTTTGACTGGGCTGCAAACCCAGTGCTCAAACCCCTTATATCTTAGGGGCAGGGCACTGCGTCAGCACCTGGGAACCGGCTGGTTTGGGTGGACTTTTGGCAAAGTCCAGCCAACGCCCTGACTGACCCCTGGCAGCAGGAACAATCAGTCAATAAAAAGGGGAAGAGAAAAGCCCTGACAAATATGCCTGCCCATGCTGTGACCATCAAAGAGGCCTCTTGGGCAGGGGGAAACCCCCTTGTTTAAAAACAGCAACAGCTTCTCCACTCTTTAACCAAAAGGCCTGGGGGCTCGAAGGAGCAGGGAGGCTCCCGAGCTCATCCCCAACCCCGTGCTGGCACAGCATGAGAGCACAGGCAGCACCAGCGGGTGGGAGGAGGCTTTGAAGGAGCTGCCTGATCCATTGCAATGGCACTCTGGAAATTAATTAAAACAAAGATGCTGGGAGTAGCCCATCAATACTGCTGCCCGCAGAACTCCTCCTCCTCCCCTCGCCTGGTCACCTCGGGGTATGAATTACAGCTGTGATGGCCTTGAGAGAGCTGCCATCTAATTCCATCCCATGCCCCTGCAAAATAGATAAATATACGTTGTATTGTGATACATTAATTCCACATATTTATTTAGGCATCTATAAAATCAGGTCCTTAAACCTTCTCATGATGGCAGCATACTGGAGAAGGTGCTCACATCCCACCTGGAGTGCTGGCCTGTAAATTCCCAGCTGTCTTCGTGGCCTTTTCCAAAAGCTTCTTCATATTTTTGGGATGCTTCCCTGCTCCATCCTCCAGCAGCCTCATCCACTGTGGGATGGCAGGGGCCCAGGGAAGGCAGACATGGTCCTTTGGTGGGGTTTTGTGCCCTACATCATCCTGAGCAGGAAGGCAGCAATGGGCACTGTAGGCAGCTGGCACAGATCCCTGCTGCTCCCAGGGTCCCAGATCTGCCTCTCCAAATCATTTGCCTCCATGCAGGAATTAGCAGCCAAGAGCACCAAAGCAGTTGAGTGTTTTTTGCAAAGAGGCCACACAGCATGGGAGTAACTCCCTTTTTTTTTAAGGAAATAAGAAATGAATGGGCCCTGGAGTGGTATATTTGATGGGGAGGGTAAAGAGGGGGCTCTGGAAAAGGCTGGTAAGTGCAGATTGTTCCCAGTGCACCCACCAGAAGGTGCCTCAACCCCCAGGAGCTGGCTGTGGGATTAGGCAGTGGAGGTAGGTGCTCCAGGGATGCTCCAAGCTCCCCAGTCCTGCTGTCCATGCTTTCTTATGCCTGAGGGCCAGCAGGTGCTGCAGGCTGCAATCTTCTCCCAAATGCACAATAAACGACAAAGTGCTTCCACCATTGCAGCTCCCTGTCCTGCCTCCAGGTCGATCCTGCTCCATCCCCAGGGACCCAGCCAGGCCGGAACCAGGACTGCCTGTAGCCTCGAAGAAGGAAAAAGCACGGTACTTAAGGAGAAGGAGAGGTCAGTCAAAGTTTAATGTTCAGGCAAATACATCATCCTCTCCACTTAATCAAGCAGCAGCAATTCCTAACTGTTAAGTAGAAAGGATGGCTTGGATCCTGGTGATAAAAAGGCGGGATTGGTATGAGTTTGGGGAGATAAGAGGGTTCTATAAAAATTGAATGTTTTGTACCATGTTCAGCCTGAGATGGCATTATCTTGTGGAGGTTGGGGCAGAGCCATGCCAGACCTTGAACTGAGGTGTTTGTTATGGGAGATACAGCAGAGATTAGGGGTTTATGGCCACAGGAAGCCCAGGGGCCACTGGAGTCTCCACAGGGCTCCTGCTTATAAACCAGGTGGGGAATTTAGGTGGCAATTTCCTTTCTAGGGCCTGGGTCGTGTCCCTAGAGAGGACATGTGTCACGTTGCAGAGAGGAAAAAAACGCCCTGGGATGCCTGGAAAAGACATCCCTGTGGCTCATTTCTGGTACCCCATGGCCTCACCTCACCCTGAGCATGGCATCACCATCACTTGCTCATGGTTAAGCTCTGCAAAACCTGTCCTTGGGGTTAAGTGCCTGGGGCTCTGGAAGCAAAGGTGAGAGCTGGCACCTGTGGCCACGTTAAACCTGCTGTGCCCAAAGCTCTGCGTGCTCAAGGGCTCCCAAGCCTCATTCCTTTTCCCAGCAGGCAGCAAGCCTTTCAGAACCTTAATGCCATCAGAAAACCTCTGGCTGTGTGACCCAGGAAGGCCTTGGAGGGGGGTCTCCACAGGTCTGTGGCTGAGGGCAGATGTCACCTGGGCTGTTACTGATGAGAAGCACTTCTGCATCACCCCTGCTGCATTCCAGTGGCTTTCCTGGAGCATCTCAGACTTGGGGAAACAAGGTTTGATCTGGTTTTCCCCTTTTTCAGTGTCCCTGAGGCAGTTTGGGGTTTACATCTCCAGACATTGGTGCACCCAGCAGAGGGAGACGAGGGGCAGCTCCCCAGGTCTGCCCCAGCCATGGTGGGGTGGCAATGCCTCTGAGCCATCTCCAAAAGCCACTCACATGGAACACCAGCTGACACATCCTTCCTACAGCACAAAGTCCTGCCTCAAAGGATTCCCCACATCCACCTGAGCCCTGAGCAGCAGCTGCTGGGGCAGGTAACCCTGAGCAGCACCACCCCTCTCCTTGTCCAGGGAAATGGCATCTGCCTTGGGCATGCTGTGGGTCTGGGAATCCCACTCCACGCTCGCTGCCTGGGCAGCCACACAGTAAATCTCTGGAGCACACGCTCATCCAGAGCACATATGGATATTTTTCCTTTCAATGCACTTTTATTGCTACTCTTTCCACCCCAGGGGGTAGGATTTCAGCACAGCGGGAGCAGGGGCTGTTTGTCAGCTCTGCCTGGGTAGAGGAGCAGCACTTTGGAGAGTAGGATGCACTGCCCACTACCCCTGACCTGGGGAAGGGTAGTGCACCCTCCACATATCAGTGCCCCCTCTCTCCCTGTACTGCCTTAAAGGGAGCCAGTTATCCCCCACAAAGAACTAGTAAAAAAAAAAAAAAGTCTGGTTTAGGAAAATTTTAGATCATATAAAGATTCAAGTAGTGTTAAGTAAACTAGAAAACCAAGTCCTGTACATCAGCTTATAAAATTTCTAAATAAAATTAAAAAAAAAAAGAAAGAAGAAAAGAAATGACACATCAGTGCAAGGGATGAGGGGGTACAGTAATGCCCCTCCACCCCAGCCCCTGGGGTCAAAGCCCCTTGGGATGTAGGATCTGGGCACCACCATCCCACATCCCCTTCCACCATGGAGGTGTCCCCTCATCTGTCTGTCCATCTGTCAGCAGGGTGCTGTGGCTCTAGAAGTCCTGCAACCGTGAAATCAGGTCATCCTTGTTCTTCAGCAGGAACTTCTCACACGCTTCAAAGGTGGCACAGATGTCAGAGGACAGTCCTGCCACGTTGGTGGTGACGTAGTTGAGGTACCCTGGCGTAGCCTGGTTGTAGTAAGCAACCTGCAAGGCACAGGAGATGGTCAGCAGGGGCACGTGTGGAGGGGGAGCCTCCCCAACAGGCTGTGGGTGGCACAGCCCCATGGCATGGCCATGGCATCTTACCTTGCTCATCTCCTCTGACTCTGGCCAAATGCAGAAACCAGAGCAGAGTGTCTCTCCACGTGTGAATTCAGCTCTGGCAGGGTGTGTGGGCAGCGTCACTGACCGAAAGGCCACCACATAGGGGTCCCTGGGGAGGAGAGAGCCTGGTGAGCTGGCACAGACCACTTGGCAGGGAACAGGGGGTCAAGCTGGGGACAGTTACCCCTTGCTGCAGGGTTTCCGCCGGGATGCCAGGATGACAAAGTCCTGTGGCTTGTTCTCATGTCTGAGCATCTGGCTCACCACGTGGTAGATCATGTCATCATCATCTACCTTCTGGACAAGCTCAGCACTCCTGTGAGGGGAGGCAACCAGTCACAGAAGCCCTGCTGTGGCCCCCAAATCTGGGCTCTTACACATTTACAGCCCACCACCAGACTGAAAATATTTGGGTGGACCCAAATTAGATGTTTTCTTCAGCAAAACGCAGCCATCAGCCCACGTGGAAGCAGGATGGGGACAAGCAGTGGAAGGTCTCTAGGAGCAATCATGGTTCCAGGGCAACACCCTCTTTCCCAGGGAAGCCCAAAGGGATGCTCGACCACAAGCATTAAATTTAGGGATGTGATTTTGGGGAAGAACCGGGAAGCCCTGCAGCACTCACACGTAGTGACTGTCCCACTCGTGCCGGCGCCGCAGGTTGGACAGCAGGGAGAAGGCTTGGCTGGCTGTGATGCAGACAGACATCTCAATGCGGAAGGACAGGAACTTGTCCTCCTCCAGCGTGTACATCCGCACCTCGGGGAGCACAGGGCACAGTCAGGACGTGTTCCCCACCACCACCAAGCCCCCAGGTTGCCCATGCTTTGGGGGTTTAGTACCTTTTCCTTTTCTCTGGCAAGTGCCCAGTTTGCTTTGGCTACGAGTGTCTTCAGTGCAGAGACGTTGTTGTAGCTCAGATAAACCTGGGGCAGAGGCAGCACATCAGGGGCAGGAGCGGGGCCAGCAGGCAGCAGCTCCTGCAGGAAATCATCCTACCTTGTTGCTTTGGTCCCAGGGCACGGAGAGCGGCACCTCGGTCTGTTTGCAGGCCACAACATATTTTCTGCAGGAAAGGAACAGTTTCTCTTATGAGGAGACACAAACCACCCACAGACTGTCCCTGCACCCAAGTGCCAAGCTCCTCCCTTCTCCCTCCCCACATCCCACTTGCTTTTCTGCTCACCGGTCCAGCCGAATTTTTTTCCTAGCGCTGGCTTCTCTGTACCTCCTTTCTCCATCCTGATAAATGGGAAAAGCCAATTAAGTTAATAGGAAAAGGAAGGGTGAAAAAAAAGTCACATGTCTTTTTGTGAGTAGGACAAACATTCATCAGGGAAGGGCTGGAAGGTGAAGCCCCTGCACCCGCTGGCTGTCACCCCAGCTACACTGCAAGTGATGGTTACTGATTAACTGTGAGCCACTTCAACATTGCCACCACACTGTGATCAAGGGATGGGCACTGGCATATTAGGGAAAAACCTTGTTGTGGTTGCAGAGTGGTAAACAGCCCCTGAAACACAAATTGTGTCCCCTTGCACCTCGCCAATGTCCTCTCTTGGGGAAATAAAAACTCCAAAAAAGCAGCTGATTTCAAAGAAAGTGCTAGCATGGAGTTTTAAAGCAGATGGAGAGGAGGTTTAAGAGAGCCTGACTCTGGCCATGAGATGATCTCCACCAGGGTGGGAGATCCTAGTTTTAAGGCATCCAAAAAATCAGGCAGGTGGGCAAGGATCAGCCCAGGGGGAAGCTGAGATGCATGGGTGGTTGTTTTGCTGATGTGCTTGCTTGACAGATTTCCTTAAATATTTGGATCCAAGCAAATTATACATTAGGATGCTCTGAAAGGTAGAAACAAACTCACAGGTTTGCAGTCCTTCCTCTAAATTATAGAAAAAATGAGCTGGAATTTGCAGGCAATACTCTGCTAAGCCTTGCATGGCTAATACGTCTCCATCTCTGCACAGGCAAGTGGTTTATTTTATTAGTTATACCAAGTAATCCATTTAATTCACTTGCTATTGAGCAGCTTCATCTCCATCATCATAAAACTGCATTTGTTTTGCAGAGAATCCAAGAGCCCTTCAGGGCTGAGCGGGATTCCTGGGGGTCCCATGCCAACATGGTGGGAGAAGCCAGCTCTGCCTGTCCTTACCCCTGGCTCGGGTGCCACCATGGGCAGCGTGCGGGGCCGGCCCTCCTGGTCCAGCACCACGAAGGTCATGAAGGCGCTGTTGATGTGCCGTCGGCTGCTGGACATCTCCTGGCCATACGCCTCGGCGCTGACCCCCACCTCCATGCTGCCAGAGAAGAAGGGGTGAGGGTGTGGAAAGCCATCAGGAGTGTGGGATGAGGACCCCCCGCCACCAGCACCCACCTGTTCTTGAAGGCGTTGTTGACGATGGCTTTGAGCACCAGGCGGTCCCCAACTTGCGATGGTCCCCGAAAGTGGAACATCTCGATGGCCCTCAGTGTGGGGTGGGCATGGCACAGCCGGCTGCAGGGACAGGCATTACCCCCTGGCCATGGCCCCGTGGCACACCCTCCCCAACCCAGACAGAGCCGAGATGACCCTGAAAAGTGTCACCCCTGGATTTCAACCGTCAAAGCCAGCCATGGTAAGGGACAAAATGCCAACCCTTCTCTGGTATCCCCAAGCTCTGCGCATCCGTGGGATTCCCTGTGCAGCATTGCCCAAGGGCGATGTGCTGGGGACCATCCCTTTGGATGCCCTACCACCTGGCTGTGGCCAGACCCTGACTGCATGTCCCCTCCAGGGAACACGATCCCCCCATCCCTCAATCCCTTTCCCACCACCTGGCTGCAATGGTGGCCACATTCTCCATCCAGGCCATGATCTGCCCACCAAAGGTGTTGCCCTGATGGTTGGCATGTGGAGGCAGGACCAGCTCCACGCTCTCCACACGTGTCTTCTCCGCTGGCACTGCCCCACTGCCATCTCGTGTCTCCAGCTCTATCACAGTGGGAAAACAGGGTTCAGCATGTTGGATAACCAGTGGCACCCCCACTCCCAGCACCCCACCATCCCCTTCCCTCTCTCCCCACAGCTGCCCTCCCACTGCATCAACCCCACACACATGATCTGGGATGGTGGGGCTGGTCCTGACCCCTCCATGGCCAAGGCATTCCCAAACCTCCATGTGGAAGGGGAGAGGGATGTCACCAGTGGGTATCAGGGCTATTTTGTGGCTGGAAGCCCAGGCTACAGGACACGGTACCGGTGTCATGGGGGCTGCGGATGAGGAGGTCCTTCAGGGTGTCCTTGTGGACCAGCCGCATGCGGCGGCGCTCGGCGGCGATGCTGTACTCGATCTTCTCCTCCTCTGTCTGCGGGGTCAGTGGCTTCAGCCTCACCTGCAAAGGGGATGGGGCAGGTGCAGTCCTGCTGCGGGAGGAGGCAGAGGTCCTTTGGGCACCGACACATGCTCCTATAGCACCATGTGTCCAACTGTACACAGGCACAGCCAGCTGCACTGCTCTTGGGTTATGTTGTAGCTGCTCAAGGAGGGGCCAGAGGGCAACGGGCTCTCATAGACAGAGAGGGATACCTTGGAAGTGTCACAGAACAGAAGCAGGCACTGATGTCAAGGAGCCATCCCACAGTGCCAACGAGGAGGTGCATCCCTTCCCTCCCCGGGCTCAGAGGAGGGGATGACAGCAGAGTGAAAGTGCCCTATGTGCCCAGAAGGAGGCCGAGAGCCTCGACTGTGCATCCCACAAGCATAGGACAAGGTATCACCAACCCTCTTGTGTGCAGG
The DNA here is from genome assembly GCA_013390005.1 of Calyptomena viridis. Classification (NCBI taxonomy): domain Eukaryota; kingdom Metazoa; phylum Chordata; class Aves; order Passeriformes; family Eurylaimidae; genus Calyptomena; species Calyptomena viridis. The sequence continues at coordinate 125,519 of WEIV01023300.1, forward strand.
AGGTGCCCTCATGGAAAGCCCAGCCCCAGAAAGGCCATTTCTTACTGCCTCTGTGCAGGGGTCAACTAAGCCCTCCCAGCCACCAGACACTCCTCACCTTGCTGCCAGAGGGGCCCTGTGCCACGAAGGTGGCATATGCCTTGCAGATGCTGCAATGCTTCCCACTGCACAGGTCTTCGTAGCTCACCTGGATGCCCACCTGGAAGAGGGCACAGCATCCCTGAGAGCTGGCTCTGCTTCCCAGGGACCCACATCCCACCAAGCACTCCTGGACAGAGCCAGCTGGAGGCAATAGACACATGGGATCAAAGATGGGAACTGCAGGAGAATTTAGGGATTTGGCATTTGGCCACGTGGCTGGTAGGGGAAAGGTGCACAGCAAGAGGGACTGGGGGAGGGGTTGGGAGTGAAGGTGGGGTGACAGACCAACCTCCATGCTGGAGTTAAAGGCTCGGTTCACTTTGGCTTTGATGTTGACAACTTGCCCGACGCTGAAAAACAGGAAGAGGAGAAAACACGTGGGGTTACCAAGGGACAAGGTCCACCAAGCAGGTGCCACGGCATTACAGCTCACTGCCCGCTGTGGTAAGGCTTCCTGGGACTGTGGGACATGCTGGATGGCCACCAGGACATGGGGACAATGATCCCAAACACATGAGAGCTCACAGGTGTCCAGCCGAGCAGTGAGATGTCACCCCTGAGTAGCTATGTGCAAGCAGGTCCCTAGGTCTGGGGTGTGTCAGCAGAAGAGGTGCCAGAGCTTGCTTGGCACATCCTGCCCATGTGGGCATGCACAGTCCTGCCAGAGCAAACGGCTCCTCCAGCCTTGCATCCACTGTCCTGCACAACAGGAGCAGCGGTGGGGCCTCCCCACGGGCTCCCAGCCACAGCCACAAAGCTGCAGTTACCTTGACTGCTCCCATCCCTCCTCCTCTCCAAGGCCTCCCCTGGAGCAATGGATATATTGGGATATTAGGAGATGGCAGGAGGCAGGATCCAGCCAGGGGCATTTTGCACCATCTCTTAAATGAAACATCTGCTGGCAGCAAACTGCGGCTTGCAGAGTCCAGGAGCTCTCCTCTGTGCCTTCAGTAGGATTTAGAATAAACACAGAGACAACTTCAGCTCTGCAGCCTCACATATGCCAAACTGGTAACCATGAAATGAGCAAATGAAGCTTATTAGTGACATCAACAGCAGTCTTTACCAAATGCATTATTAAATCAGGAATATTCCTCATTCCCTAAAAGAGGCCAGTGCTAGAAAACTCAAGGGAAGAATAAATCCTGTAACCATCACTGTAGGTTTGCTCCATACAGAGCTCAAAACCAGAAGCGAGAAAGAGTCAGTGTGTGCTTTGGCACCATAACTTTCTCCTTGACTCCACACATGACTTCTGGCTTCAAATGATCTCTGCTCCTCAACACGCTTTGCACGTTGGCTCTGGCTGGACAGGGATGGCATGAGGCTGGGATGGTGCCTCCAGCCATCCCCCTGCACAGACCCTGGGCCCAGTGACATGCCAAAACGTTAGCGGGGTTACATGAGCAGCCTCCGTTCACCGTGCCATGTCAGTGGGGTTAATGCTCCCAACTCACGGCAGCACTGCGTTAGGCTGGCTGCTCTAGGGCTGCAAATGTCCATACCAGACACCGCTCCTCCCGTCCTGCTGCCCAGCAGGGCTTAGATACGGCTGGCTGGTGCAAAAAGAGAAAGCAAGATGGGGGGAGAGGGTTAGAGGCGATGGAAGCGGCCATACGGACAGTCTGGGTGGGTTTGAGGTGAGGGGCATGCAAGGGCAGGGGGCCAGGCAGGTGCACTGCCAGCCCAATATACCTATATGAAGCCCCAAAAATACTTTGTCTTCTCTCTCCTTATCAAACCGTACAAGCTAGTGCCATAAAAACCTGACAAAGGTATGTGCAATCCTCCTGGGAGGCTAGACTTCCACATGGCAGGGCTGAGAGATGGGGATGGCCTAGCTGGTGACTTTTAAGTCAATGATAATTTAGGGTCTCCTCTGTGCCTCCAAGCACCTACAACTCCTCCCTGCCTCTCCCCCACAGCGGGAGGGCAGCAGAAAGCACAAACAGCCGGGTGAGCCGGGTGAGGAGGAGAGCCAACAACAAACACTACACAAAGCTCCTCCGCCTTCCAACAGCTCTGCGGGAAATCCCTGCCAGGCCCCTTGCTCGGAGCCTTAAGCTGGACCACAGCAAATGGGATCTAAGCCAGGAGCAGCACAAATTCCCTAACCCCTTGGAGTAGTGCCCGGCTTGCCCCCAAGGAGGGAAAAAATGCTTTGCAAGGCTTGATGTAATGCTGTGGAGAGGGGCTGGGGTCTGTTCCTCTGCTCCTGGAACCCATGGGAAAAGCTTTCCAGACAAAGCTACCCCAGGAGCTGGAGTCATGCAGGAGGGTATCAACTCAGTGGTGCCACCTCCACCAGTGAGAGGTGACACCAGGGCTGCACCACGTCTCCACACTGTGGATTTGTCATTGAGCTGAACCCCAGGGCGATGGGCAGCTCTTCTTTCCCACTGATCTGCCAGCACCACAGTGTGAGGGCAAAAGTGGGAGTTCAGAATTTCCTGGGAATGACAGTGAAATCTGAGTGAATCAAACTTCCTGGTGTTAAATCAGCCAACAGCCAGGGACCCCAATGCCAGCCCTGGGTACCCACACTTGTCCCTGACCCAGCAGGCAGACCTACACAGCAGGGGGTGTCTGGACACTATGGATCTTATGCTGCAAGGGATCCAATACTGCAAGGGATCCTATACTGCATGGTGGGGAGCTTCTGGGTAGCATGCATCCTACTGCATGGCAGGGATCCATGGAGAAATGTCCCCTCCTGTGTCGGGGTGGCACCTCCACAGAGGAAGCACCCAGGGGCTGCCAGGACAAGCCTGGGAGGGGATTTTGGCTGAGCAAAACCCAGCTTGATGCATCTCACGAAGTGATGTGCAGGGAGGTCCCATCTCCCACACCACCAGATGGGTGGGTGGGTGAGCCCCACCACGGCCCAGCCACCCACAGGGCCGCTACAGAAGCACGATTTGCAAGATTTTTTTCCAGAGCACTAAATCAGCGTTGTTTCTTGAACAAAGCCAGGGAGGAGCTGGCTTTAGGGGAAATACCGGGAAGCCAACCCAGCAGGAGCTCCCCAGGCGACCAGACAGCAGATAAATCAGAACAGTCAGTCAGTCCTCTCCTGCGACGGAGACGGAGCCTCAGTCCCTGGCTGCCCTGTGAGCCTGGCACTGCCACCTCATCTCCTCCTCTTCCAAGTACACCGCTCCCTGTTCCAGCTCCATCCCCACTGTCCACGTTGCACCCGGCAGACGGGAAAAACCCCTCCGTTTCCCTGCGCATGCCCTGCTGGAGCGCAGAGTATTTACCTAATGGTATGCTCAAAATAGATATCATCCATGGAAGCCGTGACGCACGGGCAGCCGGCATGTCTCTCGGCTGGAAAGGAAAAACAAACTGCCATCAGCAACCTGCAGCAACACGCCGAGGGTGCGAGGGGCACGCGCGGTCCTCTACCCCGTGGCTGGTGGCACTGGTGACACCCTGGCCAGCGTCCCTTCCCCTGCTCATGCCCACTGCTGCGTTTGCAGGGGACAAGGGGATTTAAGGTTTCTCCTCCTGCAACAGCACAAGTTTGCAGATGTTTAAAGGTTTGGAGGGTGTGTTGGGAGTGTAACTGGGAGGCACGTTGTCCTGCTGTTTGCCTTCCCTCCATGTGTTTGCAGCTCTAGGGATGCACCATCTCCCAGTACACAGCAAATATTTCAAAGGCACTCTGCTGGTCCCACTTTCCCTTGGGACTCCAGGAACCTTAGACTGCAAAATTGCTCTGGGAACCTCATCAAACTGCAGAATTGCACCCATTTCCCTGCCATAACCTCCCTGTGCTTGGTAGGGTTGCTGAGCCAGTGAGCTCCATCAGTTCCCACTGAGTGGAGGAGCTCAGCACCCTCCAGCTGCTTCAGGGATGTCAGGGATGTCACCAATGCTCACTCACCATGCCCTGTGCACCAGGCAAGGAAAAGGGAAGTGTTTTGAAAGAAGCAAGCATGTATTTTGGTCTGTCCCCAAGCCAGCATGCATGCTGCAGTGCACGTCTCCTCCCTTTCTTGTCCTGCTCCCGTTTGCTCTCTAATTACTCAGCAAAATGGCATGACGTGGGTCCCCAGCTGGCGTCACTCTGAGGGACAGTGCTGGACCGCCAGGCATGCTGATTTTGAGTTGGCTCCTAGGGACACTGCCTGGTCCTTCCCTCCCAGCCCAGCAGGATGATGTCTCCAGAGGGAGCTCTGGAGGAAGTGGATGGCTTACCAGAGAGGCAGGCGGCTGTGTCGATCCACTTGAGCAGCTGGCCAGTGCTGAGCTCGCCACGGTGGTTGGTGTGGCAGGGCAGCACAAGCTGGCTCATCTGCACCTCGGTGGGGTTGCGGGCAGGCAAGGGGGTTGCCATGTCCCCCAGTGCCTCCTCCCGCTCCCCTGGGTCCTGGGCACGTGGTGGAGAAGTTGAGCCCTGGTGAAACAAGAGCTCTGTTTTACCCAAACAGGAGGAAAATCCCCCAAGACAGCAGTGACCCATGCAGCCCCCTCCCCACACTGAGTCAGAAGAACCCCAGCCCTGCATATTCCTGGACACCACCGAAACCCACCCAGCCCTTGCCAAAGCTGTAGTTCCCACAGCCAAAAGGAAAAAACTCCCTCTTAAAAAAGCTCCAAGGGTGATTACTCCAGGTTTCCAGGCCATTTATCACCCAACCCCAATGCTTCCTCCCAAAACCCATGCAAAATCCCTCCCAAAGTCAATCAGTTCTCTGAGAAGGAAGTTTTCACCCCAACAGCTTAATTTTTAGGGTGGTGCAGCAGAGTGGGTTTCCTCTCCTGGGACTGGGCATGCAGTGGTTCTCCACACCTTCCACCAACACACCCCTTTGCCAAAGGAAACACTGAAAGCTGTGTGGTACAAGCAGCAAAGGAGGAGCATCTTCTGTTTGGGGTTGTTTGGACAGTAAAATATGTTCCTTCTTGGCTTGGCCATTTTCTGGGCACAGAGCAGCTCCCCTGGCACCCTGGTGGGAGGCGGGGTGGGAGAGAGAGGCTGCTACTGCAACGGTGCTGGCAAGGAAAATAGCTGATGAGATGTCAAGTGAGTCGTGTTACACAAGGGGTGAACTCAGTTAGCCCGGTGAGTAATTAAGGAGACACGAGGAGCCGTCTGGGCTTCATCACAGCCTTTCCTTCCGCTTTCTGCTCCCACTGCGACTCCTGCTCACAGCACTTGTTGCAAGAGTCCCACTGCAGCAGCTTCTTTGCCCTTCGCTTTGCCCAGATTCTTTCAAAGACAGGTCTGTGCTGAAAATGAAGCTTTCCCGACTACCCTCAGCTCACCGCCTCTCAGAATAGCATTTTCCTCCAGCGGGCCTAACCTCTGTTTCCATAGCTACTGGTACACGACATCCCAGGAACAGCACAAACCTCGCCTCAGCAGAGATGGCAGCAAGCATGCCAAGCCAAGCCTATGGCAAAAGGCCCCCTATCCCACAGAGAGATGGACCTCTGGCCATCAGAGCCCCTCCAGTGGGCTCCAAACCCCTCTGTGAACCTCCCAGGCTGCTTCCCAGCATGCAGAGGCACCTACACGAGTACCACAGAGCTATTTTGGGAAGCTGGCAGGCTCTGGGGTATGAGCCAGCAATGCAAAGAGTTCCAAAGCCGCCTGCTGCAGAGTGAGCAGACAGCCTGGCCGGAGGTCCTGACAGTCATTTCTGTGGTGTTTGACATTTCTAAATTTTAGGGGAAAAGTTGCTACCAGCGGGAAGAGCTCTGACAGAGCAGTAGCCAGCACAAGGCCAGGGATGCTGATGGGGAGGGAAAATGGGGAGCGGATGTAACTGAGGCCAGTGCAGGTCTGGGAGCAGCTCCTGGCACAGGATGGCACCTGCCCAGCACAGCCTTGGTTAGTAGCTGCTGGCACAATGGGGAGCCCCGGGGTTAGTTGCACGGCATGGGGGGTACCTGGAGGCCATTGCAACAGAAGTTCAAGATCTCTTCAGGGACTATAATATTCCCCTTGACCATTTTTAAGAGACACCTGAAAGCAGAAGAGTGGCTCTGGTTACAGCAGGACTGGCAGAGCTGGGAGTGGCTGTTTTGCAGCAGGGACAAGAGAGCGTGTGTGGCGAGTCACACCCTGTCCCTACATCCCATGCTGACGTCCCTCCCTACGCCACTGACCCCTCACTGACATCTATCAGGTGCTGTCAGAGCCAAGACAGAGAAGGGCAGAAGCAGGGCTGGTGCCTGCCATTCCTTGGGGGTCAAGTCCCATGCTCACTGACTGTGATGAAAGAGTCCCAGCTATTTTGGGGTGCTGGACAGAGCCCAGGGCGCAGGGTTGTGGCCCACCCCTCAGTCAGTGATGCTGTGTCAATGCTTCCCCGTGCTGCTACACGTGACACAGAACTCTGCCTTGAAGCTCCCCTGGCCAGAATGGTGACACTGTCACAGTCACAAGACAGCTGGGAGCATATTTTTGGCAGCAGAGAGGGCTCAGGCTGCCCACGAGTGGTACAGGGGGCAGCAAATGGGAAGCGTCCGACACCAGCAGTGCTGCTGCAACCTGCTCCAGCCCCTCTGCCTGTGAAGCCCTGGCATTTCCCAAGGGCATTCTGTGTCCTTGGGTGTCTGCAGGTTCCCAGACCACACACATGGTGACTGGGTCCCAGCTGGACATTGTGGTGGCATTGCAAGGAAAAGCAGCAAAAACAAGTGGAAGTGCCTTTAGATTTACAATTTGCTTCTAAACACAACACTGCCAGGCCCTTGGCATGCCCTCAGTTTCCCAGCACACAGCCCTCTCCCATGTAGGTGCAACCAGGCTGCTGGAGGCAGCAGCTCCTTTCCCAAAGGATGGGATTGACTGATTTGGCACAGGGTTAAAAAAGTGGAAGCTGCAGATTTGCCTCCTGCACCCTCAGTCCTTCATATAGGAGCTGATGTTGGGGCATCATACAGTGTGTGCCTGGTGTGATTTGTACAAAACAAGGGTGCTCAGGTCACCTACACATGCAAACAGCACCACTGAGTCTCTCACAGCCTCCCACCCCTGCCCCAGTGGCACTGGGCTTTGTTTTTCGCAGCCCCATGATCTCTCCAGCCTTGTTATTGAGGCTTGGGAGCTTCCTTGTGGCTCATTCACCTTTGCAAGAGCCTGGTGTAAGGGTTACTCTCCAGTTTAGCAAGATGGGTTTGCTCCCTAATTGCAGGCACAAACAGTGGCTGGAAGTGGTCCTGTTACACCCCATAGCCACAGCAGACATTGCCAGAGGGACATTCCTTAGAAACCCAAACCTGCTCCTGGCTCAGCAATCATGTCGCCTTGTCCCCTGGGTTGCGTTAGCAGGAGGGGGGAAAAAAACAGACCTGTCTGCTTTGCATCATCTCATTGCTATTTCCCAGGCGGCCCCAGCCCACACTCCCACCCCGGGGAAGGGGAGCGCCCCGGTCAGGCTCCAGAGACCTGGAACCATTCAGCCGATGGGTATTTATGGAGTATTTGTTATCGAAACTAAGCGAGCAAGTGTCTGTCCTCATTAAAATCTTCAGCCTCACTCAACTGTCACATTTTTAAAGCTGTTGACTGATGCAGCCCTCGGGTCACCATGGCAACAGGATGCAGTACCCAGGCGATGATGCTCTTACTCTGTCACCCCTCAAGTGACCCACTTCTACCCAAAAATAAAAAGTTTGCATTAGGAAAAAATCCTCTTCCAGCAGAATACGTTTCTTGCCTCCTGCTATGCTCAGTTCCTGTGTGCTCCTGAAAGCATAAGGAGCCCACAAAGCAAACTGGGAGAGTGACACATAGGGGAGTTTGCTTTAGCTACCCCCAGCAGTGGATGACAGGGAGGGCCAAGGGGGTGAGGAGTCCCCAGTACTGGGCACTGAGCAGAGTGGGGCAGCCTCATGCCTTGAGCCACCCCTACCTGCTCTCAGAGCTTTCCCACCACCCCACTGCTGCCTCCCAAATACCTAATCCCCATTTTCCATCAACTCGCTCTGTCTCCTACTCCCATCTCAGCCCCTCAACCTTACCCCTCCCTGGAAATATTTGAAGAAAAAAAAGGGGGAGATGGGGGGAAGGAAAGCAGTGACAATGAAGTTCTCATGGGGGATTATTGGTGTATAATTGAGCAATATCCATGGTAACAAGCAAATCTGCACGCGTTAAAAAATTAACCTGACCTACTTTGGGAAATTCTGCCATCTCAATAGGGCAGTGAGGGCTCTCCACCCCTGAGACTCTGCCTGACAGTCCCAGTGCCAGCAGGGGCAAAGTCCTGGTGCTCCCAGAGATGAGACAGGCAGGTTTTGTGCCAGGGGAGATGTCCCCTCCAGCGGGACTCCCACAGGAGAGTGGCAATAAAGATACTTGGCACAGCTCAGTTCCATCACTCCATGCCCATCAGAATGGAGCAGGATTCCCAGGACCTGCAGCGCTTGCTCAGGATGTAGCCTCACTGGGATGAGAGGGACTGAACTGCCTGGTCATAGCACTGTGAGGAAACACAGCAGTTCCCTGCAGTGGGTCTCACCAGGACCTCAGGAGGGCAGCTGGCTCAGAAGAAAGGCCAGGGCACCCTGCAAGTGGTAGTTTGGGGACCACACACCATGTTTCCCTAGAGTTCATGGAGCAAAGCCAGGCATGGAGCCAGGAAAGTGCAAACCAAGGGTGAAAGGCAACAAGGAGACAGGATGACTCCTTTTATGAGGCTGATGGTTTTACAATCATCGCCCATAGAAAAGCATCCCTCAGGGTGAGTGTAGTGGGGACCTCTCCAGCCCCCTCACATCCCTCTCCGTCACTGGGTGAAGCATCCCCAGCCCTTCCCATGCCCACAGCCCCATCCATACCCCTGTCCAGATGCTCTCTGCAGCTCCTGTGAGGCTCCCAGGAAGGCTGGTGTCAGTTTGCCAGCACAGGGGTGAAGTCCCTTAGGGAGTGTCCCAGGGGCCAAAGGTCTGACTCCAGCTCCGGGGGAGAGCAGAGCCACACATCACCCCGGTACTGCAAACACCACCGGGGCCAAAATTCACAGCCATGGAAACACCCAACAGCATCGTTCAGCCCAGGCACCTTTGCCCTGCCACCCACGGCGTTTACAGGAAGGAGACTGCCATAACAGCAACACAACCGTGGCTGAGACCACCACAGTTGAGCCCATCGAGTTGGAGACCACCATAGTGGAGACCAAGATGGTGCAATGGTTTACACCCTCCTGGTCTTCACTGTGGTGGTCTCCACAATGGGGGTCACCATGCTTGAGACCCCTGCAGTGAAAACCACTCAGATGGACACCCGGTGGTGCAGTGGTCTTCATCGTGGTGGTCTCCACCATGGTAGTTACCATGGCCAAGACCACCTCATTTGAGACCACCTGGGTCGTGCCACCCACCCACACTGCCCCAAACCAGCCACAGCCATCGCTCTGCCCTCCCCACGCTGCTGCCATTCCCAGCAGTCCTGTGCCGTGCTTCCCAAATATCTGCCACTGCTTTTAAGTGAAAAAAAAAAGCTCATTGAAGCCAAACTCCTCTGGCTTTCCTTCTGTCACACCCAGAAAGACTTGGGGGTGGGGGTCGTGTTCCCAGCTCTCGCCCACTGCAGCCGGAGGGTGCCACGTCCCCACTGACAAGTCGCCAGTGCCGACCACGAAAGAGCAGCAGCACGGCTCACTGCAAACCCCAAGGGCAAGAAAGCATCACTCGGGTGAGCAGAGGGGCACCAGGGCCTTTCACCCCACATCTTCCCCCTGGCAGAGCTGCCCAGCGCCGGCACAAGCCAGGACAAGCAACCGCTTGGCTGCCGGGAGCAGAAGTCTCCGCAGCAGCGCCAGACACTGGCTCACGCTCACCCAGCCCTGCGGTTCCCCTCCTTGTCCCCGCCGTCCCCAGCTCCCCTCAGCCCTCACCTCAGCCAGAAGAAGCTGAGCATTTGCGGGAGGTGTCGAGGCGATGGCTGGCTTGGAGGAGAAGCGTCCGGACACCTGCGTGCGGGGCCGGCACCGGGCGCGGACGTCGAGGCCAGGCTGGCGCGGAGCCCTGGGACGGGGCCAGCGCACACCCCCTCCCGCTTCCTTAAATATGGTCATGCATAACTTTTCTTAAGGTAGCGCTTGGCAGATCTGCTCTTGCCTGGAAAATGGCCGGCGCTCTGGAGGTTGGCCCTGGATGCAGGAGGGAATGTGTCGGGCTGGCTGCAGAGCCAGGGAGCGCGGCGGGAGGCACCGGAATGCTGCCAACAGATCTGAGGAGCAGAGTGCTGCCCGCTTCCTTCATCTCTCCCCAGGGAGCAGCCACTGGAATGAGGTCCTGGGTCCTCTCCACAGCCCACTCATCACCCCCTCTTCTCCCCCCCTCACCCCAGTCAGAGGCACTCAGTTAAACTTGCCTGAAAGTATCTGTATTTTCCCCAGAGCCACAAGCGCTGACACCAAGCCAGGAAAGCTCCGGCAAACTTCTCCAGAGCCACTCCAATCCACACAGCTGCTCCCTGGCTCTGCTGCCTTTGAAGTACTTCTGACAGGGCTTATCACAAAACCCTTTTTTTTTTTTTAAAACGAGGAAATAAAATGCAAATTACCGTGTCGCCGCAATAATGACTATTGAGTTTGGGGGAGATGTTCTTCTATTTGTATTTGATGTACACACTTTTATAAGTGAATCTTGATAATCAACCTACAAGAGTTTGATCAAAGCTCCTGGCAGGCACCGGCAGCACAAATACTGCACAAATACTGGAAAAGCCAGCAGAGAAATAATTAAGCAAATTTGACAGGAAATAAGGCCACACATTTTTTGGTAAATAAGAATAACCAAGCACTGAAACAGAGCAAAAACCCCTGCCTCAGCAACCGAAATTTTAGGCTGGAGATGGGAAATGTTCATCAAAACGCTAGATCGGGTGCAGGTGAGGAGGGACACCTGGATACCTCTGCTAAGGCTGGTCGAGGCAGGGATGGAGCTGGGGCCCAGCTCAGGGCAATGCTTCCCACTGGGATTTGGAGCCTTTGAGGGATGAAAGAAGCAGCATCAACCACACCAAGTGATTGATCTGATTATGGTGATGGAGATTCCCTCTGGAATAAGATTGTTGACTCAAGACATTGAGCATTTCTTGTTCAGCTGCTTGTGTAAAATCTGCAATTCTTCATTCTGAGAGTGGGGATGGGACAGCACAATCCCTTCCATATCTTGCAGGTAACTTTGCACACCCAGATGTGATTAACTCCAGTCATTCCAGAAAACAACAATTTCTTTAAAGTATTCTCTTTTGGGAGAGCAGATAAGATATTTCTCACCAAGACGATCTACCTGCTTGCAGCAGCCCAGGTGCCCTGCAAACTAATTTGCAGAGAGCATTCACCAGAAGATCTCCCCACCTTTAGCATGGAGGCCCCTGGCCAGGAAGCTCTTCAGGGATCTTTCCCTCCCTCCTTATGACTGTTTGTTTCTGCAGCCACACATTAGGATCAAAAGGTTTGCTCCACTAAGGGAAAACGATTCTTCCCACTCCTCCGAGTCAGAGGGAACAGCACAATTAGAAACACTTCAGATGCTTGACCCACGCTGGAGCCTCCAAACAAAAGTTTCAAGGAGAGGGTTGATGTTTTCCAGGCCCAATTAGCGTAATGTTGTAATTCTCCCAGCTCCCACGCTGCCTGCATCCCTTCAGCCTGGAGTGCCGGCACATCCAGCCCCAGCCGCCCAGTGAGCGCACGCCGGCACCAGCTCCTTCTTTCTGATCCATCACCATATGCCCGTCTTTTACAGTTCTTTGGTGCGTGATGCTCAGAGAGTGGATAATTAGCTAAATGAATTAATTGACATTCATACTTGTAATTAGCAACCGGTTACATGTAGCTATTCTCCTTGGGACGACTAAAATTTCTCGGGGATTGGTGTTAAAATACTGGAAAATCATTCAGGGTAAATAACAAGAGCCATGCTCATGGCGCCCGTGTTCTTCCTCGGCTGTAAAAGCTGCTGCATGGTAAACAAGCCCGTGCAAAAGCAGAGCAGGCTGTGGAACGTGTTGGATATGCCACTGCTGCTCAGGAGGAGGAGAACTTTCCAGCTTCGGAAGAAATCCGGGCCAGATGGGCGGCCTCCAGCCGGCAGCTCCCACCAGCTCCTGGCTAACCCTTTCCACCCCCAGTTACCGGAGAGTTCGCAGTGAGGCCCCGGCAGTGGAGGCTGTTCATGCAAAGCAATGGGAATTGGATGTCATGAGTGTTAATTAAACCATTAATTACTGCTGAGCTGAAAAAAAGAAAAGTGACCTATTGGTTTTATCGCTTCTTGGAGTAGTTGGGAGGATGAATTACTCAGGGGCTCGGCAGTGGGTGAAAGGGGCTGTGCCATGAAGCAGCCCTTTGCTGAAATGGAGGTTTTCTCAAATTTTGGGGGGATGCTGGTGAGCATCAGCACAGTAGTGGTGCAGCCACGGTTAATCTCAGCACCCTGAGAGAGGCCAGGAGTGGAACTCACACCAGGGATGGAGCTAGTGGAGACTGAAAGCCCAGCCTTCCACCTGCTACTGGGGGGACCACGATGCTGGGGGCTTGGACAGGCTTTCAGGGTGCCCTGAACCGCCCTTAGCAGGGACCCCACTTCAACCATGGGATTCATTAATCACCCACGAGCCCCCTGCTACACAGCCACCAACACTTTGGACACACAGCATCTGGAGGCACAGCCCCTGGCAGGGTCAGTGCAGGGGACCCCATGCCCCCAGCATGAATCAGGGGTGGGAGGCTGGTCTCTAGGGGGAACCAAGCACATCTCCCCCTCTGCAGGATCACAGTGCTGTACCCAACGTTGAGCTGAAGTTCTCCCTGGAAAATGCCCCCCAAAACCTGGGTGCTGATGAGAAGGGAGGGCAGCACACAGGCACCACTATGCAAACGGCTCAATATGGAAAAGAGGAAAGAAGTTATACTAATGCACTTCATTAATCAAACCCTCATGTCATCTCTCTGCATCAGGAGCTCTGCGCTACTGGGGAGGAGAGACTGGACTGGGGCTCCTGCGTACCCCTGAACAGGGGATACATCATCCTCCAGCAGCTCAGGCACCAGCATTGGGGTGCTCTGTCCTAAGCCACCTTCCAATCCTGACTGGCTCTGCTACCCCACAGAGGCTGCAGCAGCTCCAACTGGCAGGATGAGGTGATGTGACGGGATGATGGGACAGAGTGATGAGCTGGCACCCTGGGAACCAGAGTCTCCCTCAGAGAGGGGCTCTCCCCTGGCTCCTGGCATGGAATCAGGACTGCATCACTCTGCCAGGAGTCCTGCTCTTGGCTCTTCCGAGCTATCAAAGTTTTAGATTTCCCTGGCAGTGCCTGGAGTTTAAAGGCTGGGGAAAGGGACAAAAAAAAATTATTTCAGAAGCAAGGCAGTGTGAAAGGCTGGGCCACGGAGCTGTCACACCACCCCTTCAGCTACTACACACCACCCCTTCAGCTACTACACACCCCAGTACGTTCTCAAACACATGGGCTGCACAAGATAGCAAGGAGGCTAATTTTTCTTTAGCTGCAGGCAGGGAAAAAATCAATTACAAGGTAACCTATTTTTCAACTCTTCCAATGGTATTTACTTAATTTTCCTAAGCCTGGCTTGCCCACCCTGCAATGGAGAGGAGGAGGGAAGTTGTGTGCCGCTGGGCTGAGCCAGGCTCTGGCTTGCTCTAGGGTTTAGTTTGTGTTTAATTCAAACACTAAAGCCCAAAAGGGTTTGTTTGAACAGGACAGCATGTGACACAGGGCACCCGTGTAGCATTCAGTGGGGATGGGGAACACCAGGGGAACACTCAGTGCTTGCAGGGCTGCAGAGAAGAGCCAGCAGGAAGCAGGATCTTCAGGAGAATGTTTGGGAGGTGCAGGTGGCCCATGTGGGCAGGGACTGCCGGGGGGTCCATGGAGACAGGGTCCACAGGAGAAAGGGAAATCCTGAGGGGTTTGTGGGGACAGGAGCAGCCAGGGGGTACCTGAGCACAAGGACATCCCAGGGGGCTTCCATAAACACTGGGACATCCTGAAGGGTTACACAGACACCCAACACCCGTGGGCACATGGGCACAGGACACCGGGGGTACACAGGGACAGGGAGCCCCGGGGACACACGGCCACAAGGACCCCAGGGGACACACAGACACAGGACCCTGGGGACACACGGGCACAAGGACCCCGGNATCGGCACAGGACATCGGGGGTACACAGGGATAGGGAGCCCCGGGGACACACGGGCACAAGGACCCCGGGGTTACACAGGGATAAGGACCCCCGGGGGATACACGGACACAGGACCCTAGGGTTACACAAGGACAGACACCCCCGGGGGACACACAGACACAGGACTCCGGGTTTACACGGGCACAAGGACTCCCGGGGGACACACGGATACGGGACCCCGGGGTTACACAGGGACAAGGACCCCCGGGGAACACACGGACACGGGACCCCGGGGGTACACAGGGACAAGGACCCCCAGGGGACACACGGACACGGGACCCCGGGGGTACACAGGGACAAGGACCCCCAGGGGACACACGGACACGGGACCNGATCTGGGACACACAGACACAGGACCCTGCGGACACACGGGCACAAGGACCCCGGGGTTACACAGGGACAAGGACCCCCAGGGCACACACGGACACAGGGCACCGGCGGGTCCGCGCGGTACCGGCGCCGTTAAGCCGCCAGGGGGCGCCGTTGCTCCGAGCGGCCGCGCTGCG
>WEIV01023300.1:151014-205886 GCA_013390005.1 Calyptomena viridis
GCTGGAGAGCTGCCGGGCCAGCCGCAGGGACCGGGCTGTGCCGGGGCCGTTGGGGCGCCCGGGGCAGCAGGGCTGGGCGGCAGCGCTGCCGTGAGGGTGGGAGAAGTCCCTGAAGTCTCGCAGGGGACTCGCCGTTCAAAGAGTTGCGTTTTCAAGGTGTTACCTCTTGAAGGATACTTTTACTTCTTAAAACATCCAGCATCCCCTATCCTGACAGTCTGAGCGGTGTGGAGCTGGGATGCACAGCCGGCTCCAGATGAGGTCCCGCATCCCAACCGTGGGCCCCGTGGGGTGGGAAGCCGCTCACCTCCGCTGACCCCCCGCCAGGGTGCCCAATTCCTGATGAGTAACTGCTTCTCTCGCGGCTCTCTTCTCCATGCAGCGTGTTTTGGGACCTATACTGCGCAGCTCCCGAAAGGCGAGACACTTGTGAACATTCGAGTGAAGCCAAAGCCTTTCATGACTACGTGAGTAACAAGTTTCTAATCCTCGCGGTAATTACGGTGTTGGGGAGCTCCGGCGCACCAAGAGCCAACCTAACGTAACCGACTGGCAAAAAAGTGTGGGGTTTTTTTTAACCAGCAATGTTCTGATTTGACTGAACGGTATTTCATAATGTTGCAATTATGTAAATGAGCTCAGATAGTTATCTTAAGCAGTTAAAGGCAGTAGGGCTACTGGTAGAATTAAGGAGTTTTGCGTAGAAATGGACAACAGAGTGTCTGTAGAGGGTCGATGGTGAGATATTTCATGCTGAGGTCACCTCACAGGGTGGGCGGGGATTGGATTTTGTAGGGGAGGAGCAGGGGGATTCCCCAAACTGCTGTTGAGTGCCCCAGTTAATATCTCACTGCTTTTGGCAAGGCTGGGGGTTTCTTCCTTGGTTGTCTGAGTCTTCTCTTGATCGCAGAAAAGTAGAGGTGATGGATTGTTGAAGCTGGAGTAGCAGACCCCCCCTTGGTTGTAGGTGGGGTTGCAGACCCACTTGGTTGGTGGTTGTGTGCCTTGGCTCTCTGTGTTTTGGGTTGTTCTCTGCAGAGGTGGTAGCATGACCTAGTGATGGATGATGCTTCTGTGGTGGGATACTGGAACTGAGGTGTCTCCCAAAAAGACACGTCTTGGCAAGAGTATATGGCTTGTCTGCTCTGGTGGGCAGTGAGTGGGATGCCCACTCCTGTCCCGCACATGTCGCCCGCATCTGCAGCGTCGGGAGGAATTTGCATCAAAGGATTAGTCACCTGGCTGCGGGCTTGGACCCCAGTCAAGTGAGTTTAAACATTGTAGCAGGAGCTGGTTTTGTCTGGTCTGGGAAGACTATGGTATGGAAACCATTTTTCCTCCCTTCCCAAGTTTCTCGTTGCCTCAACATGCCTGGGTTGGGATGTGTGAGGTTTTGCTGGTGAGCAGCGTCGAGCAGGTGTCTCAGGGTCCTCCACGGCACTTCTGTGGTCTGGTGCCCTGGTTGCCTTGGGGCACGGGCAATGCTGGGCCTTGGGAGAGCCTTGACTTGTCAGAGATGCCTTTCCACTCTGCCCGTCCTGCTGGGTCATGAGGGAAGTGGGTCTGGGTATTTGTTAGGTGGGGTTTGTCTGTCTTTGGCGCTCTCTGCATTGCTTGTTTTTACTGGGTCAGATTAAGAACTCCTGAACCAAGGGTCAGAGATGACAACCAGAAACACATCCACCAGTGCTCAGCTCTGTGTGAGTAGTTGCTCACTTAGGTGTTTTAGACCAAATTCTGGGGTTTTAGGGAGCCTGGATGGGACAGTGGGCTCAGCAGCTGCAAAGCAAAGGTAGATCTTTGGGTAGCAAAGCCACAGGTGAAGGCTGACATTAACAAGCAAGACAGGGTAATGCTCCATTCACAGCAGTCTCCTCATCATGTCTGAGGATTTAGTGTATTTAGAAAAATTAATCTTTTTTTAGCTTGGTAATAATTCTAACAATAGGCCTGAGTGCATTAGATGATTCACATAAACTTCTTTAATACACGTTGCTTTAAGCTTACAGTAAATAGACACAATCCTGATTGTTTTTAATTCTCAATGTAATGCAGTTTTGTAACAGCCCCAAGTGCTTTACCTTTTGGGCTTTATTGCAAAGACTCCTAAGAAGATTTTCATTCCCCTGTGCCTTGGCTTGGTGGTACTGAGTTGGCTTCCCCAAGCATGTTTTGACCACAAGACAGGTTGTACTTCTCCTTCCTGGCGTGGCTGGTGGTGGATGCTCATGGCACAGTCCCTCTCCGAGAAGTGGTGTTTTCCCAGCACGACGTGTACTTTACAGGGCGAGGGACCTACCTGGCCAAAACTTAAATATTGACCAAAGAACCGAATGATAACCAGGGGAGTGTGAATAGTGCCTTGTTTCTCCAGCTTCCAGGGCAGGCTGCTGGTAGCAGTAAGTGCGGTGGCCGGCTGTGCCAATGGGCACCAGGGCCAGAATTATTATCTTTATCAAGCACCAAACCTGCAACCCATCATTGGTGCACAGCAGCTAAAATGGGTTATGAGCCCCTGATGAGTCCAGATCAGTAAGTCATGAATCACTTCATGTGGTGGTTGTGGTTAAAAATATCCAAATATAAGTATTGCCCTAGACTGGTAGAGCATTGTATCTACACTTGGCCAACAATACGCAAACTCTGCGTGCCCAGCTTGGTGTTCGCCTGAAATATCATGTTTAGTTACCCAAAGATGATGTATTTACCATGATGCTCTTAAGGACAGAAAAAGGGGATGCTCTGGGAGCCAGCTGGGGCTTGTCATGTCACCCTCCGGGAGCCTGGGAGACACATTTTCGGGAGGGGGAGCAGGTGGGGTGCTAACTGTGGGATTTGCATGCTGCATCATTTCCACTTCATCTTCCAGCATAACCGTATGAAAACTATTAGAAGCAGCAGGACATATTGCTAATTTCCTCCAGTTTTGAATATTTAAGCCTTCAGCGAGCAAATAAAGTAAGGAGAAATCTCACCGCTCTTTTTTTGAGGGGACCCTTGACAGCTGTGTGCTCTTGTGACCGCTTAGAAATACTGCTTTTTATGTGTCCCCTGAGGTTTTTTTCCCAAGCCGGGACAAAAGCCTGCTGGGACTCAGGTGAAAGGTGCTTGTTGAGAGAAGAGTAATGGGAGCGGGGATTTGCCTGGCACAGGCAGGAGGAATGGTGTGATTCTCTATCCTTCCATCTCTGGCAGGACTCTGTTAACATAGCTATCGAGTTGTGTTAGTTGAAGGGTTGTTAGTCAGCCTGTCCTGCCCGTATCAAAAGAGTTTATCTAACTTAACAGCACCATGAGCACCCATCAACTCCTACAACTCAACCCATAGCCATTGATTTAGTCTCCTCCAAGGACAAAGCACCATGGCAAACATGCCATCGTTATGGCACGTTCCCGAGGCCAGCGAGCTTGCAACGGGATCGCTCGGCATGACAGGGGATTTCAGCCACCGCGTTATCTGGGAATTGGCCGATGGCTGGTCGCAGTTGAGCATTTCAACGCCGTGAAAGCCAATACAATTTGAGTTAGCGGTGATGACTGCCAGTTTAAATACCGCAGTGAATTTCTGTCAAAGAGCTAATACATAGAAGGGGGAATTGCAGAAAACTTGATCACCAGAACCACTTCAGTCGATTTTGGCCTCGAGCTACAGAAAATGAACTTAAATCTAGTTGACTGTTGCTACATACTTTTTGTGGTATTGCTCTGCCTGCACGGCTAGCTCAGAGTGTCAACATACAGAGTAGAAAAATCAGAGTAGGCTTTGGCTGATGAAGGCTTTGACTTCATCATTCCTGCTAGTTCTCTCCTGAGAAGGACCTGCACTTGGGAGCATTTGAAATGCTGTTTTCTTTGCAGCACAAGATCTGCAGAGCTGTGGCTTCAACTTGCCATTAATGCAAGGCATTGATTTATTTATTTTTGTTTTTAACTTTGGAAAGCTGCTGCAGTTCTTTCTAACTTGGGTTTGGAAGAATGTGCTGCGGCAGCAGGGGCGGTTGCTGCTGGATAGGTAGTGGTTGGTATGGGAAAAGTGATGTGTCTGAGGCTCCTGTCCTCCCTTTCTGGTTGGGCACAACCAAGCCTCCTCCCTTTTTGCTGCGTCTGAAACTGTTCCCCTTGGGTTGAGATCTCAGTGAAGGATGCAGTATCCAAGCTTGCTGGCATTAGTGTGCGAAACTCAGTGGGGAATGGGATAAAACTCAAGGGGCTTGAAGGTTTTTGGCCTGCTGGCAGTATAGACTGAGGGATGTCCCACAGGCTGTGGAGTTCGAACCACAAACCCAATTGCTTCTCCCACTATAAGTGCCCTTCCAGGCTCACTTTAGGGGCATGAGAAGTGGTCCTTTTCTGCTGGATTTGCCCATCACACCTCAGCTGGCTGTGGGACTGGTACCCTGTCCCAGCATCATTCCCTCAGTGATTTCCTCTCTGTCATAGCACCTTCTGCTCCCAAGAGTCTGTGTGGCCACCTCATGGTGTGGAACCTGGGCAGGTGAGATGGCCATGTGGGATGAGATGTTTTTCATGCATGAGGGGTTTGGTGTGACCATCTCCTTTCCCATGCCAGGCTCTTTTCTTGCTCCAGGACCCAGTGAATGCTGTGAGACCTTTGCTCAAGGCATCTATCTATGGCTGTGTGTGATGAGACCAGCAAGTGTGGTAGCGTTGGTCCATGAGTACCTTTGTGGTGGTGGTCCATGAGAGCTTCTGCGGTGTGCAGTCAGTGTATTGAAAACATGTTGCATAGTAGAGCAGATGTTTTTGGGGCAGATTTGGCACAACACAGGGACAGGGATTGGGAACAGCTTTGCGTGGTCATCCCGAACCTCTACGGGCATTGCCTGAGCCCTGGCCATGGGGCTCAGCCAGCAGCACAAACAGCTCTGTCCTCTTTCCACGTGGGACTGTGTTCCATCTGGGCTCCATTCAGCTCCGCTCTGCAGGGACAGGGTTCCCTGATAGGTAACCAGAGAGAGGAGTTTCCTTCAGGAGTGGCAGGCTGCCAGGAGCAGCTGCAAAACTCCACATCACTTTAAAAAAAATACAACAAAAATAAATAAATTCAGATATTCCCTCTCCCAGCAGTGCTGCGCTCAGCCTTCCCTCCCAGTTTAGGGTGAGCTTGGATGTCTCTTGAGCCCTGCTCTTACTGGAGTACCATGCAAAGGTGGATTCATTTAATTTTGTATTTTAAACTATTTTGGTTGTCACAATGGACAAATGTCCACTGCCACTTCCTGCTGCCCAGCAGCAGGATCAGGGCATTTCAGAGCAGCACCTTTCCATGGGCGATGCCGATGGAGAAGCTGCAGTTGTGAAACTGGAGGTCAGAGCCCAGAGCTTATGTCTTAGTCTTTGACTGGGGAGCCTAAATATTTATCCTGTTCTGTCCCTAATGAAAACAAATTGTCAACAGTTGTTCAGTAACTGACTAAATTAAAATCTGTAATTAGTCAATTAGATTAAAGAGTTGGCACAACCTGATTGTATCATGCTGGTTAGGTTATTAAGAGAAAGGGTGTGATTTTTAATTACTGAATGCTAATTTTGACGGTTTCAAATGGAAACAGACGTTCCCCCCCTCCACCCTACCCCAAGTGCCTCTGCAAAAGTAAGGCAGGGGATGGATTTTATATCAACAAATGGTGCGAAGATGGAAAGTTTCTCTGGCTCCAGTCTGGCAGGGGTTTCTCAAAAAAACCTGGGAGTGGGACGGGGAGAAAGGCAGGATTTCTTCAGTCCTGCCTGAGGATGGGAGGGCAGGTGGGGGTTTGTGCCACGGGTGGGGACCCCCTGTGCATTTGGGTGCTGAGGTGGACCTCTGGGCGCTGCCTGTAGAGGTCCCGCTCTGCTGCCCCATCGCCCATCTCCGTGCGTGTGGGTCAGTGCCCTCGCCTTGCACGAGCCCATTTGCAGCAATGAGGCAGATTTGAGTCTTTTTAATTTTCTGCGGTCTTTCTCTGTTATTTTTTTTAATCCCCCCCTCCCCGGTGCTCAAGAGGGGCCAGCTTCCAGTGGCTGGCAAAGCCTGCAGCGGGGAGGAGGAGGAGGAGGAGGAAGGCCTTGCGTGGCGAGCGCGGCAGCCCGCGCCATCCCATTGTTTGCCCCGGCGGCCACGTGGGCGAGCGCGGTGAGGCCGGCGAGGGGACCCGCTGCCGGCGCGGGGGGCTGCGGGGGGAGCGGCTGCCCCCGGCAGATGCTGGGCTCCGGGAGAGTACAAAGCTCGCAGCCCTGCCCTCGCCGGCGTTCTGGGGTCCCTTCGGAGGAACAAAGAGGGCGAGGGGCCGCCGTGCCAAGCCGTGCCGTGCCGGGGAGGTTGGCCGGCACGGGGAGGGCTCTTGTCCAGCGGCAGCGGGCAGTGGGGAGGTGTTAGGTCAGGACGCCGTGTGTTGGGTACGAGTGAGACTTTCCTGTTCTCCTGATCATTTCCTTCCTTACCTTGGAAACTTGGATTTTCTCCTACCTTTTGTTCCCTATTTTTCTCGTGTAAAGCTGTCCCTGGTTCTATTGGAAACAGCTGCCGGAGCCGGTGCTGGGGAGCGGGCGGGGGGCTCTGGCTGTTTCTCCTCTCCCACCGCTCACACCCCCGCGGCAGAGCTGGCACCGCCGAAATGGCACCCGGCTGTGCAAAGCCCTCGCTGGTGGGGGAGCGCTCGAGGGGGGAGCTGCTGCAGCCACATTTAGTCCTGGTTTTCCTTACGAACAGAGGGAGAGCGGTGCAGCATCCGGAGCAGCTCGTGTCCAGCCTGGCTGGTGCCGTGGATCCAACCGGCTCTGCCCACAGGGACCACAGAGCAGGCTGTATCCCCATGAGCATCACACGCCCGCCTCTCCAGCATCCCATTTGCGGCTCAGGGAGGCTCCCTGACTACCGCTGAGGATTCTGCTCAGCCCACAAGGGCACGTTCCTCCTTATTTCCCAGAATCTTCTCCCGCTGAGTCCTCACCCTGCAGAGATCCCTGGGGGGTCACTCCAGGGCTGGGGTCTTGTCAGAGTGGAAGCAGTGCTTTCCTTCAGGCTGATGGGGTGCAAAAACGTCTCTTTGCAAGTAAACAAATACATCACCTCTGCCTCTGTTTGGGGTTTAGTTTTTTTCCTTCTCTCAAAACTCCTGCTCATGACCACAAGTGCCAGGAATTGAGTTCAAAGCTACAGCTGTGCAGTTGAGGGGGGGATTTCCAAAATATGAGGTAGCTGTTTGTGGGTGCCACTTCCCACGGGTAATGGGAGCCAGCTGCCCACCCGTTACCACATCGCTTCTCCCATCCCCACAATGGTGACACCAGTCTCCTGTGTTGACCAGGGTAAGAGGGGCACTTGGGGGGCTTGGGCAGGGTTTGGGCATGGATTGGGCATAGCTCCATATGATAAAGCCAGCTTTTCTTTTGTCTTGGGTTTGTGCATTTAATTTATCTTTTTTTGGATAATGGGAAAAGTGCTCACTCTCTTGCCTTAGTTTAATGCTTGCATGCGTGGTGGTTGTTAATATCAGAATTAAACAGAAAAAAAAGTATGTATATCTATGCAATTATATCTATACAATATGCAGAATTTAGGTGTAGGTATGGATGTAGATAGAAGTGCATGTGCCTGTATATTTGGGGTGGTGAGACAGAGCAGTGCTTCGTGCATCTGGTGCTCTCCCACCTGCCTGCCTTATTCTTCCCCCTTTGTGGCCATTGCCACCACAACCAGTGGTTTTTAGCAAGGTGATTTCCACCTCTACATTCCCTGGGCTGGGTGGGAGGCTGCAGGGTCCATCTGTCTGTCCATGTGTGAGGCTGCAGCCTGCTGCCTTAAGATAAAGTCCAAAGGAAGACCTCTGGCTGTGTCTTAAGCTAACATTTTCTTTTTAATTTTTTTTTCCTTAATGTTTCTGCATCAACCCTTGAACATTTGATCTGGTGCCTCTCCTCCTGGGGTGCAGCGGCTTTCTGTAGTGAAAATGAGCTCCTGCCGCCCCTCCTGCCTGCTGCAAACGGGGTCTGGGGTGGGGGAGTTTCCTTCCCATTTTCCCTGGATTTGGGTTGTTTTTTTACAATCTCGCAGGGCTGAGCTCGCACCTATAATTGGAATATTTTGGCTACAAACCAAAGCAGGGGATGTACTGCAGTGGCTCTAACTTGCTGGTGAGTGCGGCCTGCCCAACACAGCTGGGGTGCTGGCATCCCATGGTATTCCCAGCATGCACAACAGCCCACAGCCAGTCCTTCCTACCTGGATTTTATTTTCTGCCCACCTCCTGCCCCAGCTCCCACCGACATGTACCCAGGGCACCTGGTCCAGCACCGCCTGGTGCCCACCAAGGCAAGTGGCCAGCTGGCATCCCCTTCCTTCCAGAAGAGCCTCACTGTGAGGGTGTCCCAGGCCTTGACTTTGCTTATTTATTTCTGGCAACTCTTAAGTTGGGAAATGCCCCTGTGTCACCCCATGGCAGTGCCCAGTTTTGTCTCCAAACAGGTGGGGAGCTGCTTCCTGCCTCAAGCAGTGTTTTGCAGCACAGCCTCTGGGCTGGGGAGCAGTTGTGAGCCTGGTTCTTTGGGGTTATGTTTTTTTTTTCCTTTTTTTTGAAGTGAAAAAAGGCAGGGCATGCTGAGGAGGGGGGCAGGGCGCTTCCTTGAAGCACACTGGTTTGGGGTGGGCAGATAAGGGTGCTGCGTCATACTTGGCTCCCCTCCCTTGCCAAAGCCAGGCAGGGTGTCCTCCTTGCCCTCCCCTTCTGCCCAGCTCTAGCTAGGTGCTTGTTCCTGTTTTTGTGGGGAGCCCCATTGGATTAAGAGATGCCTGTGGTGCAGGAGCTGCTTGGGACTCCACATCCCCCTGCCCGGGGGTGATACTTGCAGTGAGGAGAAGGAGGTGCTTCTCTCCCCCTCAGCTGCTTTCTACTGGAGAGCTGTGCAGCTGGTGGGGTGTAAATCACACCCAGCCTCCCCCTGCCCATCTGCCTGCAGGATGGTGGGGGGAGGTCATGGCTGGTAGCAGCTTGGGGTGACTCTCCATTGCAGCTTCAGCCCTCTCCTGTGTCCCCATGGCTCCTGGAGAGTGCTCGATGCTCCCTGAGGAGCAGAACCTGGATCTGCCTGTTGGTGCTGGAAACCCTTTGGCTGTTGGGGTCTTTCTCTGCAAAGTGTGAACCAGGAAGTGGGTCTGGTTTTGAGAGACGCTCTTGCGTTTGGGGCAGGGACAGCTGCACTTCAGAAGCCTTGGTCTCATGACGAGGGCTTTTGGCAGGGGTGTGCTCCATGGAATATGGCTGGGGATGGAGGTGGGAGTTCACAAGGAAGCAACTGCTGCTCCACATTGCACATGGGCACCTTTAGCCCAGCTCAAGCACAGTTTTCCATGGAAACCCCAAACTAGATGGTTCGTTTTATCCTGGGCGTCACAGCACTGATAACACCCAGGTGCTTCACACCTTTGTGAGCCTCCACTGGAGAGAAGGTCTAGGCTGAGGCTCCCGGGGCTGATTTCATCATTAAAAGCCAATTTACTTGCTTGTCCCAGAGCCCTTCAGGTTGTTGTGGCACGTCCTGACAGCTTGTCCGTCCTTACCTGCAGTCATCAAGGAGTTTTCAACATGACTTGTATAAAGCCTTTGTACTTGGATTGCTCCAATGTGCTGCACAATGGCTTCTTTGTCATCCTGCCAGCTAATTAATTTTAACTTTTACCGTTGCTCCAGCACGGTGCATCGTCTGCCTGGTCCATTTGAAGCTTCCCCCCCACCTTAAGTGTTTTCCAAGGAGTTTGACTTGTTGCTGCTGAACACTGGAGAAACCAGCTGGCCCCGCTGGTGTTCGTCTTCTGGGGAAGGAGCTGCCCTCACACCGCTGCTGGAGCCAGGGCTGGTGAAGGAAAAGCCATTAGAAGGCTCAGGTTTTCTCCAGTGGCTTGTTTCTTTTGGCTGGTAGCTGAAGGTCCCCACAGAGAACATCCTGTGATGAAAATAACAGGCTTTCACTCCTTGGCTAATGATTGGCACTGCGAGGGTCTCACAGCCAGAGGGGAAAGCCTTGGCTGTGTCTTAGGACAAAAAGCCCTCATGCTTAGGAACATGATGATGGTTATTTCTGGAGAGTCAAGCTTTGTGTGCTGGAAACTGGGTGCTTCTCCCATGTATCCTGTGAGCAAACATCTCCAGAACTGACTCTGGGTACCACCACAGCATCCCTGGCATTACAGGGAGCTTACCCCTAGTTACCTGCAGGATGTTCACAGGGGAGCCAAGCAGGAGCAGGAGGGATGTGACCCTAGCTGGGTGTCCCAGCCCTTCGAGTGGGATGAGCCAGGTATTGTCTTTCCTGGGTGGGAGGGATGGAGATGGCCACATGCATAAACATCAGCTGAATGCACAGTGCTGTGGCAGAGGGGGGTTCCCCTCTGCTCGGGTTGGGAATGGTGGCAGGTCAGGGAATATGGAATTGCTGCCTTTGTGTTTAATCTGGTTATAAGGACAGCTATTAGAGATAATGAATTTTGCCTGTCCCCGCCGTTGTAATACAAGAACCCAACTGTCTTTCAACACCGCGAAGGTCACTCCTCTTTATTTCTGGTTGTAAATATTGCAGGTTACAGATGTTTGGGGTTGATGGACACGGCTAATTAAGTTTCTCCTGCCAGCCAGTTGGCAAGGTGTAGGGGTGCTGGCATGGAGGCAAGGTCACAGGGCAAGACCAGAGCCAGGCAGCAATGCTGGCAGCCCCTCAGCATGGTGGCCCGGCCATGAGCTCATCTCACCACAGCCCCACAGCAAAGGGAGGCTGGGTTTGCACAGACCCTTTTGCCTTTCTTTATTATGAATTTGGAGCAGTCTGGTGGAATAAGGCAGCTTTGGGGGCAAGTTTGCATTTTGCTGCCCTCGTTTCAGGGGAATTCAGCAGGATTTGTCATACCTGCTGTCCCCTCCCTGACCTGAGGCTGGCAAGATGAGTACGAAAGGTGGGATCACCATAATTTTTGCCGTCGAGTATCTTTTACACCAGTGCCATCAGAGGCTTTTTCTTTCCCAAAGAGATTTTAACGTGGGAATGATGGTGTGCCGGGTAGCAGGGCCAATACTTCACACTGAATTAGCACCAGGAGGGAGTGGAGCCCCTTTCCCTGGGGCATGAGGCTGGTTGCTTCCCAGTGCTCACCCTGCCAGGCAGGAACCGGCCGCGTGCGCTGCCTGTGCGCTTGGAACGCAGCACGTGCTGCCCGGCTCCCCCCGCGCGCCTGATTTATGCCGCTCCACATTTTCTCCTCCTTTCCATGCCTCTTTCTCCTCTCCTTTTTTTTTTTTTCCTTGTCCTGCCTGTGCATTGCCTTGCTCCTTTTTTTTTTTTTTTTTTTAATTCTCTTTATTGCTCACAGGCTTCCCCATTATCCCAGCAAGCTGCAAGATTTAGGGCTCCCTGCTTGTGTGCATTCAGAATGGGGTTTTATCCTCCTAGAGGAGGGGACCGTGGTCCCCGTCACCTGCTGGGACATGATCCCTGGGTGATGAGGGGGCTGGTTTTAATATTTTATTTTATGGTCGCAGAGCACGAGTCCTGTACCCCCTTCTGGATGTTCCTGGCTGTGGATTGCAGCAAAACTGACGAGGTGGCCACGGGTGCCCATCGCCTCCATCCCGACATCACTGCCGGGTGCAGCGCTGGCCATCTGTCCCCTCCCGAGCGGCGCCGGGCTGCCGGCTGCTTGCCGAGGCATCAGGGCTTGCCCGGCGTCTGCGAGGCCACAAGAAAAAAAAGAAAAGGGAAAAAAAAGTTCCATTTTTGCTTTGTTTGCCCCCATTTCACATGCATAACCTGACTTTCTGTTGCCTTTTATTGCCCCCCCTTTTTTTTTTCTTTTTGTTTTCTTTTCTTCCCCCCGCTGCTGTGCCAGGCACATCGAAAGTTTGCTGGGTCTTGTGTGCGTGTGCGGATGCCGAATAATTTTATTAGCCGCCTGGAAGGGAGCCAGCACGGCGTGCATCGTGCAGGAGGTGGCTGCTGGGGTGCCTTCCCTTTGCTTTCCCTTTCCCAGCTGCCCCCCCTTTACATTCACTGGTCTCCCGCCAGTTGCATCATTGGCGCTACCCTTTTATTTTTATGTATATTTCTTAGGGGTTTTTTTTTGCTCCTGAAAGGGTTAAAACCGATGGGGAAGTTCAGCTAGCACTTGCAAGATATGGTTGCCTTAGCAACAGGCCTCCTAATCTGGTAGGTGACCTGAGAGACTGTGGAAGATGCAGGGGTTGGTTTGGCATTTCATTATTTCATGAGGCTGCGGCTCTCCAGCTGGTTCCCTTCCCAGCACCGCCACCGCCGCTGCTCCCCCCACCACCGCCCCCAGCATTCCTTGGCAAAGCCCCGGAGGGGGGCCAGCAATGTGGTCCCCTCCCTGGGCGCTGTTGGGTCCTGGGAGCTCTTGCCTAGGGAAAGTGAGAGGTCTTCCCAAAGCCCAGGTGATAATTATTGAACTTTGGTGGTGTAAAGATGTTTTCTTGCCTTGCCTCCCCTTCTTTGGAAGGATTCGCCGTGGAGGCCTGGTAGAATAATCCATGTGGCTCCAAGAGCTAGAGATGCCCTTGTTAGCACTTCCAAAACCCAGGCTTTGGGATCTGTGTGCTCTCTTGGAGTGAAGCCCATCAGTGGGGCTCAAGCAACAAACTAATGGAGCACGAACAGGGTAGCACAGGTTCACAGTGGTTGGAAAAAGTGATGGAGTTGAGATGCAGTATCCATTTTGGGGAAGACTGGTGGGTTTGGGAGTGTGGCATTGTTATTCCAGCTAGTGTAGGGTGCTCTGAGCTCACCAGGCCAGGTGAGCACAACCAACACGTTCCTGTGGATGGATGGACCAAGACCTGAGAGTTTCAGTGCTGCAGCTGTGGCTGCCTTCTCTTTTTCTTTTCTGCAAAATACTCATTGGGTTGGCATTTCCCAGTGCTCTCTCTTTTGCCTTGCTGTAGTGACCACTCCATGCAAAGCATTAGTGACCACCCGCTAGTCCTTGCCAGAGGTGGGGCCATCTGTATTAAGAAACTGCACCACTAAACTTCTAAATATTTGACCTACCTAAATCTCTCTGGACTTTGAACTCTCTTTGATGGGTGCTAAAACTCTTCCGCCTGCACAGTTCCACATGGGACTTGAATGGATGTTGGGTCACACCCGACAACGCCTGTCAGCACAGAACTGTTGCATCCTGGTCCAAATCATTGTTGAGCTCTTTGCCAGGATGGCCAAGCCACTCTCTGTGCCCACAACTGGGATGTTTTCCTCCTTGCTGGATGCTGAGTGGTTACTGCGTATGGCACTGCCCTTGGCATCCAGCCGGGGTGGCTGGGCAAGGAGACCCCAGGGGAAGGGAGGTGTCCAAGGGACTGGGGCCAGACTCCCTCTGGTTACCAGTGGAATAAAAGGGCCGGGATAGCGCCAGAGGCATCCCATTCCCGCAGATCCCAGCGTGCAGACCTCTTTTGTTTTTTCCCCCTCCCACTATTGCACGGTGGCGGTGGCAGCTGCCTGCGGACGCCAGGGAGAGCCGCCTTTGTTTATCCGCCTTTCCAGCAGAGCAAGCGCAGGGATGCTCTTGGATCGAGGTGCTGATCTGTCATCTCCAGGTTTTATGCATCCCCAGACAAGAAATCAGCAGTGCAAAGCACAGACTTTTTTGTTACTTATCGCCAAGCTCTGTGCAGAGCGCGGCTGCTGAAAGCAATCTGGTGTCTGCGATGCCCAGATTTATGGTTTCCCAGCCTCATTGGAGGTGTTGGCTTCCTCTGGGAAGCAGAAAACCTGGTTTGAGCCATTGGTGTAGGATGAGAGGACCGTGGTGTGTAGTGTTATCAGATCACAGGTGTGATCCCCAAGCTGGGGAATGCCCCTGGAGTCTGTCATCACCCTGGATGGGACAGCATCTCCCTTGCTCCATCATATCTGGTGGACACAGGAGGACCAATGTCCCAGGGAGGTGAAATGGGTCAGCTTCCCTACTGGGTCTCCTCTCCTCAAGCCATGTTTCTCTTAAGCATGCTACCCCTGCCTGCCCTGCTGGGGTAGCAGAAGGAAAAGCTGCCCCTCAGTGAGCCATAAAAAGGGAGGAAATCCAGGCAAGCCAGCAGAATCCCTAGAAAGCTCTTTTTTTGATCACTTCATCCCTAGTTTTCCCCCCCCCCAAGGCTCTGCTTTGTGAGGCTTTCCAGGATTTGTCCCTCTCGGTGGGGATTTCAGGCGGTCAGCCGGTTCCCCAGGCACAGACAGACGGACAGGCTGCCAATCAGCCAGCACGCACTGTCCTTCCGCAGAGCGCTGCGCTCTGCTGCCAGGGGCTCCTGGGTCTTGAGCACAGGATTATACGTAGTTTTTTTTAAAGAAAATCAAAATTCCCAGGGAAAATATAAAAAAAAAAGCCGTCTCCCCCCTCCGCCCTGCTGAGAAGCAGCTCTGCGATGGCGGCTGGAAAGCGAAGCCGTAAGTGTTGTGCGTGCCATCTGCTCCGCTTGGATCGCGGGAGCGGCTGGAGCCGGCGCAGCCTCGCGGGAAGGGGGGGCAACACTTGCTGGGGTAAAGATAGGGTCCCTCCAACCCATATCCCTCCCAGTTGGGGGCTTGGGGTCCTCTAGGTTGATTTGAATTCTAGGCTGGCATGCTTGTGCCCCAGCTGGTGCTGCTTGGAGGTGTCTCATGGAGGTGGATCCTCAGGAGGACATGCAGCCCCTTCCTCTGTGGGTCGTCCCCAGGATCAAGATGGTTGTGGGGTGAGATGAGTCATGTGGAAGGGAATGGGCAGGTTTTGGTGGGTTTTGGGCATCTGCAGCTTCGCTGGCTGCCTGACTTTGAAGCATGTGCTGGCACAGGGTGATCTGTAGAGTAAGGTGCATTTCATGGGGTCCTCGAGTGATCGCTGTCATGAGAGCAGCTCAACAGGATACAACTGGTCCTCCTAAAGAGAATACCAAGGGAAAACTTCCCCAAATGAAAAATTATATGGTGTCTCTAAAGAGAAAGAATTATGTTTGTATACGGGTTTGCTATGGAAGTATCTCTGGGTTCAGCCACAAGTTTCTCTGCAGCCAGGCTCCTGCTGCCTCTTCAGCTGAGGCCACTGGAGCCAGCTGGGTTTCCCTCTGCTTTACCTGTTTTTAAAAAACTGGGGGTTTTTTGGGACTTCCCAGTGGGTCAAGCCAGGAGACAAAGAGGTGGGATGCAGAGAGAATCTGGGCTTTCTCCCTCTGAAGGCACCTGTGTGCTGCCTGTCCATGGCAGCTGTGCCAGGGGCTCATGCTGGGTTGTGGGTGGTTGGGTTGTTTAGGGGGTTGGTGAGAGATGAACATCCCCAGAATGTGTGGTACCCAGCCTGGGACATCAGTTTTGACTGCAGGTATGGCAACTGTACAGCCCTTAACTCTCCCTTGGCTTGCCTCCACCACTAGTGGTTTTGGTTTGTGGATGTATGTTACATGTGCCATGTGTATATGGTATATATATATGTATATGGTTTAATCCCAGCCAGCAACTAAGTACCACACACCTGCCTGCTCACACCTGCCCTGGTGGGATATGGAGGAGAATGGGGGAAAAAAAAGAAGAGTCAAGTCCATGGGTTGAGATAAGAACAGTTTAATAATTGAAATAAAGTATAGTAATAGGAATGAAAAGGGAGATGACAAAGGGAGAGAAATAAAACCTAAGAAAGATATGATGGACTGTATGGTTCCCCCCCACTGACCAATGCCCAGCCTGTCCCTGAGCAGTGGTTTCACTTCCTGGCCAACTCCCCCCAGTTTATGTCACTGGGCGTGACATTCTGTGGTATGGAATACCACTTTGGCCGGTTCAGGTCAGCTGTCCAAGCCATGCTGCCTCTTGGTTTCTTGTGCAGCTCCTTGCTGGCAGAACACGGGAAGCTGAAAAGTCCTTGACTGAGAGTAAGCACTACTTAGCAACAGCCAAAACACCAGTGTGTTATCAACGTTGTTCTCATACTGAATCCATAACACAGCGCTGTACCAGCTACTAGGAAGAAAATTAACTCTATCCCAGCCAAAACCAGGACAATGTAGTTTGTTTTTCTTATACTGGAGAAGGTTTGCAGAGGTTGGGAACTTGGAGAGGATGCCTGGGTGCTTCCCCTGCCCCCGCTTCTCATGCAAATGCAGTCACTCCTCTTCGCCTGCTGATAGAAAAGGCTGTGGCGAGGGAGTGGTTGAGCCAGTGGAGAAGGAAAAATGCTCTCCAAACAAAACCAGAGGGCTTGTAAGGAGAAACAGGAAGCTGAGGGAGTGCAGAAATGGCTGGGGAAGATGTCTGAGGAGGAAGCTTCAGAAGGTTTTTGATCTTGCTAGGCTTTGGGACAGGGTGGAATGAACCCAAGTCAGTGTTTTCCCACACTTGTTCCCAGCTGTTGACTGTGGTCAGACCTTCATAGGGGTTTCTGAGGTTCAGCCCTAGCTGCAGTGAAACCTTGTTAGAGCCCAGCCCTTTATTGGGGAACCTCTTGGGAGCCCCAGCTCAACGCCTGGAGATTAGTGCATAGAACACATCGTCCTCTCCAAAACCTGGAGCCTGGGAAGCACAGCTGAGCCAACAGCATGTTGGCTATCCAGAAATGCCCACTCCCATTAGCCATCCTTCCTTACCAGGTGTTACTTGAAGGTGGTGGGTTGACTCTGGCTGGGCGCCAGGTGCCTCCCAAAGCCCTCTGTCACTCCTCAGCTGGACAGGGAAGAGAAAATAAAACAAAAGGCGTGGGGGTCAGGATAAGGACAGGGAGAGATCACACACCAGTTGCCATCATGGGCAAAACAGACTTGACTTGAGGAAAATTTAATTGAATTTATTGTCAATCAAGCAAGAGTTGGATAATGAGAAATGTAAACTAAATCTTTAAACACCTTCCCCTTACCCCTCCCTTCTTCCTGGGCCCGATTTCACTCCCAATTTTCTCTTCCTCCTTCCCACCAGCAGTGCAGGGGGACAGGAAATGGGGGCTGTGGTCAGTTCATCACACGCTGTCTCTGCTGCTCTCCTGAGGGAGAGGACTCCTCACACTCCTCCCCTGCTCCAGTGTGGGGTCCCTCGTAACGGGAGACAGTTCACAAACTTCTCCAGTGTGGGTCCTTGCCATGGGCTGCAGTTCTTCATGAACTGCTCCAGCATGGGTCCCTTCCATGGGTTCACGGGCTCCTTTGGGCTCTGGCATAGGGTCCTCCATGAGCTGCAGGTGGATCTCTGCTCCCCCGTGGACCTCCATGGCCTGCAGAGGACAGCTGCCTCACCATGATCTTCCCCACAGGCTGCAGGGGAATCGCTGCCTCCTCCCCTTCCTTCTGCACTGACCTTGGGGTCTGCAGGGCTGTTGCTTTCATGTTCTCAATCCTCTCTTCTCTGGCTGTAGTTAACTCCTGCACAGTAAGTTTTCTCTCTTTCTTAAATACATTGTCCCAGGGCCCAGTACGTTGCAAGTAGCTCAAAGTGCAGCACTTCAGTGGCTACCCCTGAGCCCAGCATTCAGAAATTCATTAATTGGGCTGGAACAATTATTTTTGGCTTTTGCAGAGGGAAAGGCTATAAATAATCACCCTGCGAGCTTGTGCGGTGACTTTGCAGCCTTCGTGGGGGGGTAGTGTTGGTGTTTTGGGTTTTTTTTTTGCTGCTGTCCAACTGGCTTTTACTTGGCGGCCAAGAGTGAGAGGCTTATCTACAGAAAATGCCATTTGAGTTGATTAAAGAAACTCTTGCCATTGGCCCAAACTCCCTAAGTTTTTGCAGAAACGGTTACGCTTTCTGAGAAACAGCCCCAGGGAACTGCCGGGCTGCAGCCTGGCCCTGGGCAGTGGCGGTGGGGACAGGGAGGAGAGGAGGAGGACAGGAGGAAGGCTACCCCTCTCAGGGAAGGAAAACAAAGCAGAAAACAAAGGATGCCAGTCTTGGCAGTATCATACCCAGGAAGAGTTGCCGGGAAGAAGTGTGGAGGGGCAGTGGTGGTGGTCATGATTCTGTGCTTGCACCACTCTGGCAGCAGAAGCTTGCACAGCCTTCAGACTAAGGGATTTGGGGCGTTATGGAGCCAGCTTTCAGCCAGGGACTGATCCATGGCCTCTGTTTCACAGCACCCATCCCAACTCTCATCCAGCCTCCTTGGAAGCCAAATCACAACAGCCTCAGCAGAAGCAAATAACATCTAGTATACCTTTTTCTGTAAGCCCGTTGTCGCATCTAAAATAAATTTGCATCTAAATTGACAGGCTGATGTTAATGTCTTCTGGCTGTAGAGCACTGAAGGCCCAGGCTTCCCTTGTAGGTGGGCGTGGGGCATCATCCCTGCTCTTGCTGGGTGTTGGCATGGTGGCACAGAGCCATTCCAGGGTGGAGGTGGGAGAGACATGGGGCGACTGCTTGGAGGGAAGCAGAAACTTATTATGTCCTTTTTTTTACAAAACAGATTATTGAAAGGATTGAGATATTGACAGGCTGGTGGCTGAGAATGGCCAGCACCAGAGGACAGCAAGCTAGGCTTTCCTGTAGGGGTGCTGCTCTGTGGCAGGCTGCTTGAGCTCCAGGGCCCACACAGTGCCCTGAGTTTGCAGGAGAATATCCCACATTTCTGTCCTTGTCTGCCAGCAATTAAAAGACATCCCCATCATATGTACAGGCTGCCAAAGTCAACAGCCCTAAGGCACTGATGTCCTGGAGTGTGTTGCTTTGGCCAGGGCGTACCTTGGTACCTGGGTTTGTGGAGCATTTCTGGGGCTGGAGCTGGAGCCAGTGTGAGGAGCTGTAAGAAGCAGCATAGCAGGAAAGGCTGCCTGGAGCAGAGCATCTCCCAAGCAGTCTCGCCATGGCAGCTTTCCTTCGTCATCCATTATTTATTTGATCCTCTGCAAAACAAATTTGCTCCTCAGCACTGATTCTGATGACGGTGCTCGTTTTACAAAAGAGGTAAAAGGAACTGGTTTTGTTCCCAGTCTGAAAGACTTGAACAAAAAGGTGTGTTTCCCTGTTGCCTTCTCTCCTGTATCAGTGAGATAAATCTGCAGGATCTTAGGGTGGTGATGGAAATTTTGGATTCTTGAATAGTGAAATGTCAAGTGATGCTTTTCCCTGTTGATCCCCATCTTCCCCGGACCCACGAGTGTGTTTGCTGTGGCTGGACCACGGAGGACCAAGATGCTCGACTCACCTCATAGCTCACAGCTGAAGATTTCTCAGGGGCATAGCTGTGTGTCCAAGGAAAAGGGACTTTTAGATGTGTCTCCTCACTGTGTGTCCTGTTGGAGGGAAGCTCTGCTTTATAGCTGCACAAATAGGTGTATGCTTGGGGTTTGAGGCCAGTGAGGTGGTTTCACAGGGTTGTTGGGGATGTCCTCAGTCACACCACTGGCCAGGCCAGCTCCTCTTTGCTTCCACCAAACAAGCTGGAGTGGTGGGCTGAATGCTGGGCTGGGAAGTTTGGAGGGAGGAGATGGCGCGTCGGAGCCACGTTCGTCAGGATGGAAATAACTGTCAGCCCCATTCAATCTGTCGCCTTGTTCCCGGGGGACAATTGCAAAACAGGATTACTGGTACTTAAAAATTCATAGAAAACGTTTCTTATCACAACGTCATAATTGTTATGACTCAGAAGAGTAGAATTGCCATTTTCCTGTGCCTTTTTTCCCCCCTCACTTTTGTTGCATACCGAGTCCCTAGCTGCAGCTGCGGGATCGTCAGGAAAGGGAAAGGAAAAAAAAAAAAACAAACCAGGGCGATGCTTTATTTTATGCTAACTGCTGCATTTGACTTGAAAATGATGTCCCACTGGGTCTCGTGGTCAGCGTATTACGGCGTGATGGATGGCTGTCAGAGCGGCGGTGCCTGGCAGATTGCGATGGGTGGAGGAGAACAGATGCCCGTTGACTTCAGGGGCTTTAGCAGAGCCCAGGACTGAAGAGTGGAAAACAAAAGCAGATGGGAGAGCTCTGCTTGGGCTAACTATTCTTCTCCGGCCACGTGTCGGGGAGGAAAGCTCGTCGGGTGGCCGTGTCCCTTCTGTGCTTTTCCTCCGTGGTGAGCTGGCTGCCTGATGAAGCCATGAGTGAACCCCAGTTGACCTAGGCCTGAGCCTACGTACAGACCATCACTGCAGGTCTCTGAACTGCAACCTTTTACCCCCCCAAAAGAACAGCTTGCGCTCCATCTGATGGTTTTTGTTAACCCTTGGCCCTGCTGGTGGATCTGAGGGAAGACCTGGGCAGGCTCCAGGGGTTACCCTTTCGGAAGCATGTCTGCCAGTGTGTTTTGTGCTCTGCATCATGTTTGTCTTTGGAGTTGGGCAGGACCCCGTGAATTCGAGTGGTGCTGATGGAAAGAGGAGGGCAAGTCTTTCTCACAAGAGCCTGTTTTGAATAAAACCCTTTGCAGGCTCTGGTTTGCAACCCCTCATCTGCTCCCTGTCCCGTCTTTTTCCTACAGTTTCTGCAAACTTTCCTACATTTTCTGTCCCTTCAAAGGGCTTAGAAAAGATCCTGCCTTGCCCCATTTCTCCTCCCACATCTCCTCTCACATCTGTGTTTCCTCATCTTTGACCCCTTTGCTCTCCTCCCACCACTGCAGTCCATCCAAACTTGGGCAGGTGGCTGCTGCCTTCCCGGCTGGTGTTTGGCAGGGATTGCAGGGTTAATGGTGAAATGAAATTTCACTGCTGTTTTTAAATTAATTGAATCATCAGCGTGGGTAACGGGAAACAGTGGTATCATAATGTATTTGATATGGGTCTTTAAGTCAGCATTTGCTGCGAGATCTAGAGTGCTAGATCTTGGTGGAAGCGATGGCTAACTGATATATTGCAGTTATGGCCACAGTACAAAGGCTCCTGCTACGTCTTAAAATGTTCAGGTCATGAAGTTGAGTTGGTTTATGATATGGCTGTTTTCCCTGCATGCTTCCCATGGTGCTCCTAGATCATACTCTGAAAAACCCAGCAGTTGTCAGGAGCCAGCAGTGCTCCCGGCTTGTGACTCTGGGGAGGCACCAAATATGTATGAAGATGCCCTTTTGGGTGACAGAGCAGCATTAGGGTTTTGCTCCCAGAACTTTCTGAGTGTTTTCCTGCTGGAGGAAGTAGACAAGTGGAAAACATCCCTTTTCCTCAAAGAAAACAGTGGAAATACTTTTATTGATTTGCAGCACCATCTCACCTTTCCCAGGTGGCCCTGGGGTGGCTT
This sequence comes from Calyptomena viridis, assembly GCA_013390005.1. Lineage (NCBI taxonomy): Eukaryota > Metazoa > Chordata > Aves > Passeriformes > Eurylaimidae > Calyptomena > Calyptomena viridis. Next base: position 172,194 of record WEIV01023300.1, read on the forward strand.
CAGGACCTGTCTTGTAGAGGAGAAGCTATCCACTCTGAGGTCCAGCATCCTCATATGATGTCATGATGTCCCCACCGTGTTGGGGGCAGAGCTCCTATGTATTGTATGGGATCCTCTTTTCTTGTCCTTTACTTGGTCCAGTGTAGTAGAACTGAATCCCAGCAGGATGGGTCTGCATCACAGTATGGTGGTGCCTGTGGTGGATGGTGGCAGACCTCTTTGCCAGTGCTAATAGAGGGCTGGCATTAATTAGAAAGTAAACTTCCAGTGTGTGTGTTGTGGAGCTGCTTGCAGGTTTCCATCCATGAGTGGTTCCTGCAGCCTACCCATGCAGCCTGGGACTGCTGGAACAAGCAGGATGAGAGGAGATGGCCTCAACTTGCACCAAGAGAGGTTTAGATTTGATATTAGGAAAAATTTCTTTACTGAAAGGGTTGTCAAGCCTTGCAGCAGACTGCCCAAGGCAATGGTGGAGTCACCATCCTTGAAGGGATTTAAAAGCTGTGTAGATGTGGCCCTTAGGGACGTGGTTTAGCAGTGGGCTTGGCAGTGCTGGGGGAGCGATTGGACTCAATGTTCTTAAAGGTCTTTTCCAACATAAATGATTCTATGATTCCCTCTCGTCAGCAACTTCCTCCGGAGATCACAATTGTATAGATGACCCCCGAGTGCACCTACGGCCACGTCAGCAGCACTGCCTTCCCCAGCCAAAATCTCAAGGCTACTTAACCAACTGAAACCTCTCAGAAGCTGCCTTGATATGAATATTGATCTCTGTGTTTAACTCTGCTTTGCCCAGTTGATATTGCCCAGGCTGGTTTTGTGGAGGATGAGCAGGATACAGGACCACAGCTGGATTTTGGAGCAGGGTTTGATGGGAGGCACCAAAAAATGTCAGTGCTGAAGAGCTCGTTCTAGAGCATTAGTTTAGGTTTTGTGTTAAGACTTGCTTATTGTTTCTGCTAGTTATGTCTCTAATGAGGTGAGACGTGCCATATGTTGTCCATAGGGAGGGAGCGCCGCAGGTGGGGCGAGGGCCAGTCCAGTGGGTAGATGCTGTATGGAAAAGCCTCTCAAACTGCCTCAAAATCAGACTTGGTGAGCTGAAATGCCAGCTGATCCAGCCATGCCATGGGCATTGGTGCCATGTCACATCTCAGAGCCATCTACCCGTTGGTGGCACCTTATTGCTCTTTATCCACTCTCATGTTCTCCAGTACCCATCAGTTATATTCTATCATTCCTTCTTCCCTTTTCTTACCTGCAGCAGGGTTTTGCTTCTAAATACAGTGATTTTGGAGCCAGGTGCAACCATGCAGCTCCCTTGCCTGCTTGCAAGAGAAGCATCTCTGGCCCCAGTCAGAGCAGCCCAGGCTGGCTGCTCTGAGCAGGAGTTTGAAACTAACTATAGCACAGTAAAGAAATATTTATTGGTGAGTCCTGAACTTAATTTGAACAGAGCTCTGCTGTTTAAACAATTGTTGGAGCCATGAACCAGAAGACCTTAATTATGGCTAATTATTTTCTGCAGTGAATCTATATGCAAGCTCATCAGCATGAGGGCTTTTCTGAAATGCACCAGTTGCGTGTTCAGGCATCATCTAGCCTGAATATCCCTAATAAAATCAGAGGCAGAAGTGTTGCCTCTGGCCTGGCCACCTGACCAGGCAGGAGCCTGCCTGCTTGTTGCCTGCAGTTTCCTTAAACCCGGGGGTCGGGGCAGGGTGCAGGAGCCTGGAGGCTCCCTGTGCAGGCGGCTGGGGACCTGAGGGCAGGCAAGAGCAAGACAGGAGCTGTTTAGGACATGGACTTTAAACTCTCTGGCATTTGGGGTTTGTTTAAAAACCAGCTAGGTAAATATTTGTGAAGCAGTTGGGATCCGGCTGCGGGGTCAGGCGCTGTGTGCAGCCCTGCAGGCTGGTCTCTGGTCTCCCATGGATCCCGTCCTTCCCATGGCAGGAGGCACGTCTATCCTCAGCCCTGCTGAGGAGATGGTGGAAGCAATGGAGGGCATTTGGCATCATCCTTTGGGCCTCGTTTCCATGGGGTTTGGGGTCAAAATGGGTGCCTAGAGGTCTCTTCCCATGGGGTGTACCAGTGTGATGGTTCAGTGGAAGATCTTAGGATGGGACTCCTGACACAGCTGTGCTGCGTATCCTGGGGATGTCCCTTCTGTGCCACCCAGGCCACTTTTGGGGGTTGGTGGTGGCTTTTCTGATGAACTTGGAGCTTCTGCCTTGTGCATCCCTGCAGGAGGGAGCCTGCTGGGGGGATCCTTCTGGGGACCCACAGTCATGCTAGGCAGGGCAGCTAGGACCTGTGGCTTGCTAACACCACTGGCTCAGGGGGGGTGGCACAGCAAGGACAGTGTGTCAGGGATGACATGGTAAGGCTGGCAGGGCAGGAAGATAGCAGGGCAAGGGTGGCACATCAAAAATGGCAGGGAAGGAGGATGGCATGACAAGGATGGCATGTCAATGATGGCAGAGTGGGAGGATATCACAGCAAGGATGGCAGGGCAGGAGGATGGCAGGGCATGGTGCAGCGCCGGGGGAGCACAGGGGGAGCGGTCCAGGCTGCCTGTACACAGCAGCTGTCAGCGCTGCTGCCTTCACCCGCCCAGCCCCAGCCTCTTCCTCATGGCACAGATGGTTTTAACACTTTCCTGGGCCTTTTTTCTATAATTAACTCTTGTTTGCAAGTGGGAAGACACTTCTTTCCTCTTGGCAGAGCCGTCACACTCTCCTCGGTGGTGTGCTTTTTTAAAGCCATCGTGTCTCTATCCCCCAACTGCAGTCTGTTGTTTTTACCAGGCTCTTTAAGGCACTGGGCTGGCCCCCCTTTTTTCCCCCCTTGCTCTTGCCCGGAGGTAAAATCCGCAGGGATTGCTGGCGGAGGAGGCCCCAGCCAGCTCCGGGAGGGGAGTTAACGAATCCGGCCAAGGCGATACAAAAGCTGGTGCCCGGAGAGGGGGGAAGATGGAGGGGCCCCTTCCCTGCACCAGGAGCCTTTGAACCCCCCTGCTCCCAGCTTTGTGTGGCTTAGCAGGGTGCTGCCTGCACAAAGGCCCCTCGTCCCTCATGTCATTTCCATGATGCAGCTGGGAATAGTTTTCCCAGGAGAGACCATTGCCTACCAAAAGTCTGGTGGGTGCTGAGGGCTGCAGTGGTGGATGCCCTCTCCCACCAGGACAAGGGGAGGGAGAAATCCCAAAGACCACTGGAGCTTTGCTGGTACTCAGGAATCTGCAGGGTGCCCCAGAAGGTGTGGGCAGGGGAAGGGTGTTCTCTCCAGCCTGTACCAAGACCTAGAAAAACTAAGAGTGCCACGAGCCATCCTCTGCCTTTTGGGGAGCTCAGGGTCTGGCTGTGGCTTCCTGTGGGGTTTGGGGGTGTTCCACTCCCAGGGAGGGGCAGTGCCATCAGAGCCAGGAAGTTGTGGGATGCTGAGCTTTGGGGACTGAGGAGGGTCCACCTCAAGGATGGGGCCACAACCTCATGTCCATGATCATGTCACCGTGGAGAGGAGGGTGCTGTGGTGGCCATGGCACCAATGTCTACCCACCAGTGTGTGCCCGGTCTTGCATTGTGGTGTTACAATAGTGGCTCTGACTGTGAGGAGTAAAGGAGCTGTTCTTACCTATGGATGTCAAATGGTGGATGAGAAAAAACAAAGAGAAAAAGCCCATCAGGAAATTTCCATCAGCAATTCATGGCCATGATCGCCATACCTGTGCTCCCTTCACTCAGCGTCCTCATCCATCCCCTGAACTCCACTCACCAGCTCTGTTAACCGGGTTTTTCCTGGTGCTGCCAGTCTAAACAAGACCTTGCAGTGATGCTCAGTGCTCTCACATCGCTCCCTCCCCCTCTCTACTGTCTGAAAGCCCAGGGCTCTTTTTTTTTTTTTTTCCCTTGCTCTCCAGACTTTTAAGTTTTCCTGCCTCACTACCAGTTTATTGCTGGGTCAGGGGGCAGGGGTTTGCATGCTGGTTTTATAGGGTCCCTCCAGAGCCAGCTTCAAAAAGCTTCCAGTTCATAAATGGGGGGGGTATGTATTAACCACGATGTTTTGACGAGGAGAAGTGTTCTTAGAAGAGAAATAATTAATGTTTTGTAGGCTTTAAGGGTAGTGTTGGCTTGGAGTTGCATGTAACCAAACCCCTCTGTACAATAAACAATGACTATTTTAAAACATGTATTTTTGTCACAAATCCTCCCTGAGCCCAATGTGAGCCAGTTGTGCAACCCCAGAAGGACTTCTCCAAAGGGAAGTCCTGCAGCTCAGTTGTGCTTGGATCACTGCTGCCAGCGATGCCAAAACAATGCTGAGAGGTGGTGTTAGGTAAATATAATAAAGGGCCTCTTTGGAGTGGTGTTTCTGATCCCCAGGTAAGGGCAGGCAAGAGAAAACAGGGTGGGAAGCAGGGTTGTGTGGTGAATTCCCTCTCATCCCATGGATGTGCACTGCTTCTCCTCCAGAATACGCTGAAATGGTTAAAATGCCCTGGAAATTAAACTCTTCCCATTCACCCTCCCCCAGGAAATCCCAGCTTACATGGGAAGACTGCACCCCCTCCAATCTAGTTTAGCCCCTGGCTTTTTTGGGCTGTGGAGAAAGCCACCAGTTCTTGGGAACAACACTGAATTACGCGCTAGCTTACATCAGATTTACTCCTCCTGTCCTTTGCTCTAGCTGCTCTGTTAATTTTCAAATGCCTCAAGCAATTATCAGACCCAAGAAACACTATTTTTGGGGAGCAGCACCCACAAATAACTGCAATAAACCCTACGGTTTAAAAAGGGGAGAAGACACCAGACATGGGGCTTTGCTTGTGTGGGTTTAGAGTATTTTGATGGGAATTTTCATTAGAAACCACATGTGTGCAGTGGTTGGAGGATCTCTCTGGGGTCTGGAGGAGGGGGATTTCACCCTTTCCCCACCAATACGCCACTTTTGAGGTCCAAAGCATTGCTCTCAGGGGCATACAGGGGACGAAGAGGCATCCCAGGAGCAGGTTTGGGATGTGAGGGCTCCATATGGCTGGAAGGGATTAGCCCGGAGGATTAGATGAGTGGAGAGGAGGGGAAAGTTGCTGCAATCCCCCCTCCCCAAAAATCCTCATCTCTGACCCCTGGCAGATGCACAAGGATGATTTCTGGGGATGATTAGCCCCGCTTTGGTTTTGTCTGTGCCCCTGGAGTCACTGCTTGAACTCAGTGCTGCTGGGGTAAAGCAATGGCCATGGACTGGGCTGGGATCCTGTGCTGGCAGATGATGAGGAAAGCTGGGATTTTCCTCCTGCCACTGCCTCACACCCACATGTTGCACCTTCCCTTGAGCTCGATGCATTTCAAGCCTGAGCTGTTTGTTTAAGCTTTCAGCTTGCGTGGAAAGAATGTTGGTGGTGCTCAGTCCAGCTGGTTGGACAAACCCACTCCCCTGGGATGGGTGACCATTGGGATACAGCACTTGGGAGGTCACATGTGTTGTGACCTTATTGGTGGCCATGCAGTGCTTGGGGTGGGTCGGCACCACTGCTGCAGGATGCAGGGGTGCAGGATGCTCTGCTCATAGCTGAGCAGTAAAACACTAGAGGGGTGCAGGATGCACCACAGCTCCACAGCAAAAAGCTGCAGGGATGCCAAGGTGTAGGATGCTTTGTGGCTCCTTTCCTGGGCAGGATGTCCATGAAAAGGGCTGCATGGCAGGCAGAATATTTTCACCATTTTTAAAACATTACCCTGGAAATTGTAGGAATCATGCTGAGGCATGATGGCTTTTCTCCATCATCGCTCTGTTGCAAAACGCATCTTGCTTGGGACTGGCGTTTGCCGGCAGCTTTCCTCATGCTACCATGGTGTTGCTGTCCCAGCAATGGCTCATCAAGGACTGGGTTGGCTCTCAGAGCACAGCTGCAGCCTCATGGAGGACTTTAAGCCTATACTGGCTTCTTGGGGTGAATCAAGGGGTAGTCATGGCAATGCTCCTGAGAGGGTGGGTTCTGTAGGGTGGCTGTTATTTGGGTGGTGGGGAGGACAAAACCCCATAGCCATCATCTCTACTGGACAGAGCAGCCCTCAAAATCTGCAGTAAGTCCATCAATCCCAGTTAATTGAGGGCTGTGATGGGCTGCCCTGGATCTGGCCACAGTGGTGCCAGCTGCTCCCGTGCAAAGTCCACCACCTTCCTCCCCATCCGCCTCGCCAGGGTTTATAGGCCATGCCGGACTTTGTACTTACACAGCAAGTCACAGCCCTTAGTTAAGTCAGCTGCCACCTCCGCCTCAATTTAAGGCATTTCCAACCCTCCAACAGCATATTTCATGGATGACGCTGTGCAGAGAAGGTGCTGCAAAGCATCATCAAACATCAACAGAGCCACTTTCACTAAAAATGATGATTTGTTTTTTGTTAACCTGCTGCTTTGTTAGAGAAGGGGATTTTTTTCTTTAAATATTTCTCTTTTTTTTGAAAAGCTCATTGTAGAAAAACTTCACTCTTCACAGATCAGCAGGCAAATCCATCAGGGGCTGCTGCGAGCAGGGATGGATGCTTGGCCGCCTCCGTAGGTACACAAAACCCGTTTGAACGCCTGCAAAAGGTTACGGCGGCGCTTAAAAAGCGCTTAAAAAGCACCGTCGTAACCTTTTGCAGGCGTTCAAATGGGCTTTGTGTTATTACATGAAGATGGTGGCCATCAGCATCTTGTCAGGGACGGGCAGATGGTGTTCACCTGCTCCGGACCAACTTCTTTTGCCCTTTGCCTTTGGTGTCAGGGAATAATACCGGGGCAGCTGCTCGCAGTAAAATAGGCTTAAGCAAATGGGATATTTTGGCATTCAAGTGCATGACAAGAATGGGAGTATTTGCATTAATTCTCTCCTCTCTTTCCCCGCGGCGGGAGAGGATGGAGAAAACCGGGATGTTTTCCCGTGGGGCAAAGCTGGGGCCTGGTCTTCTCCAGCAGGATTGGGGGTGGGAAGTGCTGGATGCTGTGCTGGGGTGTCAGTGCTCCATCCCCCATCATCCCGCTATCCAAACAATGGAAATAGATGTTTTTCCAGGGAGGTCGTGGTGCTTCCCACTGCCCTGCAAAGGCAGGTGATGGGAAAGGGAGTCTCACCCCTTTCCCTGGATCTGGATGAGGGTTAGGTGTCAGGCATCACTGACTTCCCACTCAAACTTGCAGCTTATTTTATATTACTTTTGATTGCAAAGAGTAACCGATTAGTTCAACTGGCTGAAACACAAGGTGGCAAAAATTTCAAAATGTACTTGTGATCTGTGCTCATCTGTAATGGGCAAATTGTTGCCGGACACTGGATGCCTTTGGGGTGCTTTGCCAATGGGATTGGCAATATCCTCATTAATTGTCAGTAAATCCTTGGACAAGTTAAAACTATTTTTCTTCAAATGCACATGGTGCAATGGCATGGTGTTTTTCTATGTTATTATTAGTTATTATGTACGTATATATATAAAAGTTATTACTATTTTTCCTTTTTAAATTAGATTACAAATTTAAATCCAGATTTTCTTACAACCCTTTCCAAAATTCTCTTGACGATTTCTGTCTGGAAGGAGGCAGAAGGCAGAGGAGTGGTGATTTGTGCAGGAGCTGGGAAGCAGAAGCCTGACTGCCAATGCCAGCAGCCTCCCTTGCACCTCATCACCACATTATTACAATTTTTTGGGGAGGGAGGCAGTACTTCTCCTTAATCTGGTCCTTTCAAAGGGTGGTACCGGAGTCATGCAACCCCACATAGTTACAGCTCACCAGCAGCAGCAGCACGGAGCAAGGGACATCACCAGGAGTAAAGTCTCATGTAATTTAACCATCACAGCTTTGCTTAAAACTCTGGCAAATGACTTCTCCTGGAAGCTTTGCTTGCTGGGGCCACTTCCCTTTTGGTTTTAAAAATAATATTCTTTTTTTAAAATCTGAAATTAATCTGTAAACTTTTCATAAAGCGTGTGTGAGTACATCAGGAGCAAATTCACGTGGAACCACCAAGAAATCCAGGTTGTTGGTGCGAGGAGTGGCACCGCAGCAGTGGCTGGGTGGCCCTCAGCAGAGCCAAGCACCCTGCACTGATAGATGAGCAGTAGATTAATAGTCCTAAGCAATTGCATTATCTAATGAAAATTTTATATAATTATTTTATATAACTTTTTTGGCAGGTAGACCCTGAAGTGGATGGTATTGATTGCTGGAAAAGAGCCTGGCCTGTCTGTTGCTGGAATTATTAGAGGAGAATTGATAGTAATTAATACCTGTGTATTTACAGCATTTTCCAGGCTTCTGATTGTGCAGAATCCATTCAAGCTGTTTGGCACTGGTTTTAAGGAATAGTGTAGATGTGGGGTTTGTGCTGTGGAAGTGGGAAATGTGGGACCCTCAGCTTTGCCTTCACTCGTAGCTGGGGATAGAAGGGCCTCCAGGCTGCCTGTGTCAAAACATCCCTAAATATCCCAGGTGAGGTGCATCCATACACCCAGCGACACTGCACGAAGCACTGGAGTGCTTTCCTCTGCAAAGCCCTTCCTGAGTCAGGAGAAGCGTTTCCAGCAAGCCCGGCTTAACTTCCCACAAGTTTCCCTTTGTAAACCATTCACTACACACGCGCGTGCAAAACGGGGCCTAATTGCATTTAGTCTGTTTTACACCTCCTGTCCTTATCCCCCCGCTCTCCACCCCCCTCTTTAATTCGGTCGCTGTGAAATTTTTGCAGCCCTGCCAAGTTATTTCCTTGGGATATATTTAGAGAAAGCCAGCTCAGCAGAGCGGGCTGGGTGTTTGTGGAAGGATGTTTGTAAATGTTAGCAGGAACGCTGGCGGGCTGGCGGAGCAGATGTCCGGGAGATGCTACCAAGAGCCTTATTTACAAACTTGTAAATGACTGAAGGGGTTTCCTTCCCGGGGATAAGGGGGACGCCGACTTAAGAGATTAAAATCCTATTGTTTCGTGGCCGGAGCTGCTGTCTCAGATTATCCTTTACAAGGGGGGGAAAAAAAAAACCAACAAAAACCTGTATTAGCTTGAAACACCATTCAATTGTTGTGCCTTTTTTTTATGTTTTGGGGTTTTTTTTTTAAAGCTCAAGGAAAATATGGGGCTGGGGTTTGTTTTTTTGTGCATAAAGGAGGGGGGAAAAGTGGCTGAGCATGGCTGTTCATGGCCAGGGTGTTTGCTGGAGCTTTGTGTGCCAAGAGGCTCACAAGTGATGTACTTAAAATAAGCACAAAAACCTTAGCTGTCATAGAAGTAGAATTAAACTGAACTTATGTGCACAGTGTGGTGTCCCACGGGAACTTGGTTATGGGGTTTGGGTGGTGTGGTGATACTGGTATGAGCCCATTTAATCTGGGGGGGGTTTTATATCTTGCCAATACACAAAGCTTCATCCCAGTCTCCTTTTAGCTTCTCTTATCCTAAAATAAACCAAAACCAGTTTGTTTTGTCTTCTGGAGCATCCAGCCAAGTGGTTTGTGCTGGAGGAAGCAGGATGGACTCTGGCATACCCCAGGTGGGGAGCATGGCATGCCCCAAAAACACCTTGAACCCATCCAAGAGGCTCTTCAGGCACCGTGGTTTTGAAGTGGGTGCCCACTGCCAGCACATGGGCTGTCAGTTGCAGTCACAGAATCTACTGTGGGCTGATGTTATATTTATTGTGATGCACATTGATGCAACACAGATGCTGGCACCGACCCGTGGAGGGGACTGATGTGAGAGAGGATCTGAGGGCTCGGTCCGGAGGAAGCGGTCGGCATGCCGTCCTCCCCTGGTGTTAATCAGGTTACTCTGAGGTGTGGGAGGGTTCTATTATTAAATTTAAACCTGGCTATATAAGATGAAGGCAGCTTTAACGAGATGAAAAGGCTTAACTGAAGTCCAATTAAATTCCGTATTACCTGTTTACGCAGCCTGCTTAAGTCCTGACCCACACGCTGATTTCTTCTTTAGGCTCTAGGCAAAAAAATAAAATCAAAGGGGAGAGATAGATACCAGATCACCAGCATGTCCTGAGCATCCCCGTGTGCTCCTACCAGAGGCACTGCCCTCAAGTCTTGTGCAGCTCCCGCAGCGACTGCATGGTGTGAGATGCAGCCAAAATCCTCCAGTTCACTCTTTTGGAGAGGAAAGCTAGGGAAAACAGCTGGAGCCCAAAAAGCAAAAACCAGCCATCCTTAGCTTGGTTTTAGGTCTATGCTGTGAAGATATTTTTGCTCTCCCCATTTCGGTGCTGGGATGATGGAGACTGGGGCTGGATGAGCAGCCAGTGCTGGTGGTGCTTCCTACAGACAGAGTGTCCTTGCTGCTGCCTGCCACCACCTTGTACCAGTGTCAGGAGGTTATTTTTACTAAAAATAAGCATTTGGTGAAAGCCAGCCGTGGGATGCTGGGGTGAGCTGCGCAGCTGCCCCTGTGGACTGGAGCTGCTTGCCCAGAGTGTGTGGTGGGGACACCGGCTTGTGTTTAGTGTCAGAGTAACTACTGCCAGTGGGAACTTGGTTTTCACAGATAGTTAATAGAAACCATTGCTTGTGTTGGTGAAGCATGGCAGGTTTGGGTGGGTGGTGAGCTGGGGCTTGGCTGGTGCCCTGCCACCCCTTAGATTATCATCTCACCATGACACTGAGAGCCTTGCAGGACAGGTTGCAGTGGGTTCTGTGCCTTAGCCCACCTTCAAGGTCCAGCAGTGGGGATGAGTATGAAGAATCCCTTGCAGCATCCTGAGCGCTGCCATGTGGACAGCGTATCTAGGAAGCTCCTCAGCTTCCCAAGCCCTCTCTTAGTTGCTGCCTTTTATCATGGGGGTACGCTGAGGCTGGGGGCAGCAACATTCTGGTGGCGACAACAATTTCAACCCACCTGCTGTGGTTTCTAAATTCAGCCCTCAAAACCCTCTCGGGGCCTCGGTGGTGCCTCACAGCTCCTCTCTTGCTGAGCGTGCCACAGGGCGGGGGGCAGGAAACGGCTCGCCGCACCCTGCTCTCAGCAAACCCTCACGCCCAGCAAAGACCTAAACCCTGCATTAAAGAAAGAAAATAAATAAAAGCACCAGTCCACAGCTCCTCCCAGGGCCGTGGGACAGCAGAGGTGAGTTGTGTTCCCCACTCAGCCGACCTGGGAAAGCAAATTTGGGTGACGCCAAAATGCTGTCAGGGATGCGCCAGAGGCCGGGGAGCTGCTCGTTCCAGCCACACCGGTGCCTCTTTCCTGCTGCTGTTCAACGCAATTAATACAGCAGAATAACCTGGTTTCTCCTTAAGGATTAGGTTAAGAAAACAAGATGGTTTTAATAGCCCTTTCACATCCTGCACAGATTGTAGCTGAAGAACCTACCCAGCTTTGCAGTGCAGCCAAACAGCACATCTTTTCCTTTTTTCCCCATTTTTCCCCCTATAACCTGATGCCAGTGGTCCTGTGTGGGCAGGCTCCTATCGATAATTCAAATGCCCAGCTCCCGGCTGTGCTGTTTTGTCCGATTTCCATTGCCTCCTGACCTCCATCCTTCTTTATTTGCAAAGCTATACTCGCAGGCAGCGGTAATAAATCAATTAATGACTCTGATGAATCGTTTAATGGCTGACAAAATAACACTACAGTCAACAGCTTGGATCTCTACAGCAGTACCAGAAGACGCTGGTTGACTCAGGGTAGGGAGACGAAACAGAGACTGTTAGCTCAATTAGTGCAATTAGTGTGCGATTTAAAGGCTTACACGGCATCTGCTGGCGTACCGAGCCGGTGTGTTAACTGAGAGCTTCAGTTTGGAAGCGAAACACGGTGATCCAGATTGTCATCATTCCGCTGGCTTCCACCAAAAAAGAGGAAAAATACCAACGTATGTGGCAGGAGAAAAAAAACCCCATATGTATGTTTGTGTATATAGCTATACATGAGTGCCCCAGGAACGCGTGTATATATTTATTTCCAACATGAAGAAAACTTGCCATCTAATAAAAGGCAAACGGGCTGGCATGCCAGCAGTGGCCAAGCTGTCCTGGCTCATTTCTGGCCGTGGTTTCCTTGCATTTTGGTGGAAGGAAATTTGGGGCATCACATTCCAATGGGGAACTTTGTGTGGATGTGCTTTGGGTTCAGCACCAGCTTGGACGTGGTGGCACAGGAGTTCCATGCCCGTCTCCTGCCAGCTTCCATGCTGTCTTCATCTTTGTAGCTGTGCTAGGGGCACTTCAGGGGAAGAGGCTTCGAAGACAAACTGCAACCAGGAGTCCCTAAAAAGAGTTTGTGAGCCAAAATGCTGAAAATAAACCATGTGGGAGGAGCTGGCTGAACTTAAAAAATCCTGGAAATGAGTGCTGGAAAGCCCTTGGGTTTGGGCATTCACCCTTAGGTTGGGATCCTCACCTTTAGGATTTGGGAAAGCTGTTCCTACTGTCTTTTTTTCACCTTTTTTCTTTCATTTCTGATATGCCTCAAAGGTTGTACAATGCTGCTCCAGCCATGGCTGCACTCCCATTGCTTGCCAGGGCTAAAGGTGCCTTGGTGTTTACCTTAGCGGCAGTGACGGGGAGGGGAATAAAAAAAGAAATAAAATGTCACTTCGCAGCCTTGTAAATCATTCATCAAGGGCTGACCAATTTGGCTCCCATCCTACAATATGCTCAGGGCACTTGCGGGTTTTTAATTACCGAGTTCTGCCAAGCACCACATGTGTGAGGAACTTTAAATCCCCGTTTACGCCGCGAAGGCATAGGTGAGGTTTCAGGGTGTTTAACGCGGAAAAATACTCTGTGGCTTTGTGGAAAAATGGGCATTCAAAGATTTTCTTTGGCTGCTCTGCCCTCTTCCCTCTGCTCCTTGTTGGCACAGGGGAGAAAGAGGGCAGCGTCCTTTCCCCCTGGATCCCCAAATCCATGTCCCTCTCACTCCTCACCACTTTGGGATCCATTTCACTTTGGGAGATTCCCCCAGCAAAGGATTATGTTGTGCTGGAAATCTCTTGAAACCATAAAATATCACCTTGGCAGCTTTATTGCAGCGCTTGCTGCCTTGGGAGAGAAGCGTTTTGCGTGATAGAGGGTTTAATAAAGGAAATTCCAAATGGGCTCGCTGCAGTTTGGGGCTCGGTCTTATATATTTTTGCATTAAGAACCGTCATCTGCTTTGCAGAGAAACTGCAATATGTTCATGGCCTTGGATTAAGATTTGGTTTTACTTTTATAGCTGACCCACTTGGGGGGATGGAGGGAGGGAGGGGGAGAAGTGGGTTCACTCCCTCTCCCATCTATTTTTGCTGCCGTCTGAAGTATAAAAAGAGCCTGGAACGGGCAGGCTTATTTTTCCTGCCAGGACTTTTTTTTTATTAACTGTAAAAACACTCAGATCTGGCCTTTGCTGCTGATGGGGGGAAGGCTGCTCAGGATGCCTTGTTCAGGGGCACAGGGGAGCATCATGTGGGCTGTGCCTGTGAGTGCAGGACTCCATAGCTGCAGGGGGACCCAGTTATTTCGTGAAGGGAGGCTCTTACTGGGGAATCAGCCTCTGGTGTTTTGTCCAACGCTTACAGCTCTGAGATGCTGGAGTGGGAAAAGCAACCAGTTATCCAGCATAGTCCTGGCCTTCATCCTGTGTACCGGTTCCTGCTGGAGAGCGTGATGGAGGGGTCACAAGGGATGCCCCAGAAAGGCACAAGACAGCAGTTAGTCTGATGCTCTCCTCCCTCTGCAAGGCTTTCTGGTTTGAAGTAGTGAGATTCCCAACCAAACCTGGCGATCTTACCTTGGCAGTCCTTAGTAATAATCCTTAGTTTTCCATGCTGCCCAAGTCCTGACAGCCCAGCTTCCCCCCTCTGCTCACATCTTGTGGTTGTTGCTGCATCGGATGCGGTCAGAAGCTGGGGCTGGCTCAGCTGCTGTCAGAACATGGGGTTTGTTGGGTAAAACCAACCCTGAGCAGGCTCACATGCACCCCAGCTGTTCATGGGATTTCCTCAGTGGAAAATTTTTCCACCATAGCTTTAGGTGGGTATATCCATCGTAAAAATTCTTGGAGGGAGTAGTTCAGTGATCCAAACCCAATTAGCATTACTAAGGTGCCTTTGTGACTGCCCTGGGAATGAGGGGTCACTTGGGTATGGGCAAACTGGAGTGCACTTCAGTGGCACAGGTACTGCTCCTAACCACACAGGGATGTTACCAGCAGTGGCTTTTAGGATATTCTTTCAGAGTAGAAGCTTTCCATCACACTGATGCTTTCCCAGAGCCCCAAGGAAGTAAATACAGATAGGGATGCTGCGCAGGAGCAGGCAAGGTATCTGGGTAGCCCATGTCTGCCCCTGTACTTCCTTTTTGGGGCTGGAGCCACTCTGGTGGTTCATCCTAGGGAGGCACGAGGGTGAATATGACCCCACAAGTCAAGAGCAATGAATTTGGAAATGCATAATAAAGCCTTGGCGTGTTGGTGAGGTCAGGGAAGCAGCATTTTTGGAAGACAGGACTGAGTCAGTGAGAATGGGGGGGGAGGTGGAGTAAGAGGAGCATTTAAAAAGCCTTAAAACAGCTTCTGCCTGAAGTGACACATTGGGTGAGGCTCCTTGGTGGATTAACAGGGCTCAGTGCCTGGGTAAATGAATAAACAAACCCCAGAATTATCTCCAGTTTTTGTGTGGCCATCTTCACCATGGGTGAGTCACAGAGGTCGATGCCCCTACAGCTTTGAGCATCCTGAGCTGGTTCCTTCATGGGGGGGAAGATGCTCAGGGAAACATGGAATGATGCTCAGGGCTCCGGAGGTACCAAGCAGATTGACTCATTGTGATGTGTCAGGAGAGGTGGCTTTTTTAATGTGTTTTTGTCATCACTCTGACCACGTTTGTCCTGGTTTTGTTCCCCACAGAGTGCAGCTGCTGCCCCAAGTCCCGTGCTTGGAAACATTCCCCCGAACGACGGGATGCCTGGGGGCCCCATCCCACCCGGATTCTTCCAGGTAGGCTGCCTCTCCTCCCAGTGCTCATCTCCACACCATGCACGTGTTCGCTTACGCTCTGGGTGTCAGCGCTGTCATGCCTGTGGTTTTTTTTTTCCAAGGGGATGCCAGGGAAGCAGCATGCCTGCATAGCTGACCTGTCTAGGAATAACTCGTGTTCTGCTGTCCTTCCACGTTTGCTTTGTATCTTTTGTGGCCTTAAAGCAAATTTCTTCCTCACTCGAAGTGGTTACTGTGTATTTACAAGCAGTGTTTTTTTCCAAAGCTGCTTGGTTTGTGTTTGGGTTGGGATTGTATTTGTTCTCCAGTCCTAACAGACGTGCGTAATTGAAAACATTCTGGATTTTGATTCCTGAAACTTTTTCCCCCTCTGGTTAACCGCTTGATTTTTTCCAAATGCAATCACTGAAAGCATTAACAAACCCTGGCTGCGGCTGCAGGCAGGAGTGGGCTCCGGCCAAATCCCTGAATGCCGTGGAGGCACCTTGTAAGCAAATACCCAGCAAAGTCCCCTTGCTCCTTCCTTATCCCATGCTGAGCTCTGACAGAGGAGGGGGTAACTTATGTTTGGAATGACACTGATGGAAAGTATATCAACAAGCACACAGAAAAGGAGTTTTCAAAACTTGAACCGTGGAGGTTTTCTCAGGAACCTCTTTGCTCGGTGTGAGCTGCACTGGTTTGCAGTGACACGAGCTTTTGGTGCTTTAAAACCTTCCTTCTTGAGGAAGAAACACTTGTTCATGTAAAAAATGGGATAAGAGTTGAAAGGAATATTTGTTTTGGCAAGCTGAGGTTTTTTTTAATCTGGACTTGTGATTTGTATATGGGAGAACTTCTTGGGCAGTAGACAGGCAGGCTTGATAAGGAGCTTGTGATTTATTGTGGTGATATCTGAGCCCAATATTGGCGATTGCATTTGTGTGGGAAGGGGGAAGGAGGGTCCTGTCCTTTTTTTTCTTTGGAGAGAGAGAGAGAGAGATCCCATTTCCTGAACATGCTTCTGACAAAGTAAGAATATCCGATATTGATTGGGAACCCTAAAACAGGCAAATCTTGTAGCAGCACTCGGCGGCACGGGGTGAAGCCAACAGTGGAGATGGTATCTCACAGGTCATAGCTGCTGCCAGCAATCCGAGTGCCAAGCTGCTGCTTCCAACAAATGTGTCTTCAAACGTCCTGATCTCGCCCCACGGTAAAGCTGACTGTCCTTTGGGGCTTCTGCTTCACAGTGAGCTGCGAGGGCTGCAGAACTGGCATGAAGTTAGGGCAAGGCATCAAGAGTATGGGTTGGCTTTCCTGGAGCGGGAGAGGTGAGGAAGAAGAGTCACATCTCTCCAGACGTACTGTTCATGCTCCCATCTTGACTCTTCCCGTTGACAGCCTCCAAGCTGTCCCCCCGCTTTCCTTTCTGCCCTCCTGTAGCACTTTTGCAGTGAAGATCTGATTCAGGAGCAAACAACCCATCCTAGCTCCCTGCCTCCTGTGCAGCTGGTCCAGGAGCTGCTGGGGAAGGGAGGCTCAAAAGCAGGGATGGATCTTGAAAACCCAGAAAATGTAATACCACTGGTACAGGTGTTGTGTGGGGGATGCTGCCCATCCCCAGCACTGCCGGAGGGAAGAGAGGATGGGTACTGGTGCATATGGTTCACATGTGACATCTCAAGAGCCTGCCTTTCCTGAAAGCCCTCCAACATCTGGGTTCTCCTCCCAGCCCTGGGGATGGGAGGGAGAAGAAAAATCCCACCTTTTAACACAGCCTGAACATTGCCTGCATGAAAGCCTGTCTGATTTATTGCGGGTGCTGGAGAGCAGTTCTTGTGGAGGTGGGCTGGAAGCTCGTCGACGAGCTGGTTGCAGCTCGGGAGTGATTTCCTATCTGTAGGAGATTAAAGTGCTGAAATTCAGAGGGCAATAACAAAAAGGTCACAGAAGATGCAAAGGACTTCTCCTCAACCCTTGGTGTGCCAGCCCTGGGAAGTGAGTGAGGTTCTGGTGGTATCATCTCAGCCGGTGCTGTGCTCGTGCCAGGGGACTGGAGGATGGAGAGGGCTAGGAGATTGCAGCATTTCACTCTTCTGCACCAGACACCTGCAAGGGATATCATTGAGAGTAGCAGGCATGGGCAGTTAGTTTTTGAGAGGGTTTAGAGAGCCTGATCCTGTCCCAGT
The DNA here is from genome assembly GCA_013390005.1 of Calyptomena viridis. NCBI lineage: Eukaryota > Metazoa > Chordata > Aves > Passeriformes > Eurylaimidae > Calyptomena > Calyptomena viridis. The sequence continues at coordinate 189,327 of WEIV01023300.1, forward strand.
GTGGTGGGTTGTCACACAGGGAGGTGAGGAAAAAGTCACTGGCAGAGCTCAGGTTGCAGAAACCCCGGGCTGCCACCCTGTGGGTGCATGAACCACCTCCCCCAACCCTGCACATTCAGAAGTCCACAGCTGTTTGGCAAAGAGAAAAAATTATATGGACCATTCCTGGGACTTAGTAACCCGGAAACCCATGGTAGTAACTTGGAGAAGTAATGCTTCGGGAGGGGGGAAACAAGGAGGACTTGGCTGCAGTGCCCATCCATAGCCATCATGAGAGTCCCTTCCCTGTGCTGGGGCTCAGCAGCGACTTTCGGGCCAGGGACCAAGGGAAGTGCAGCCTGCTGAGTCTCCTAAAACCTTTCCAAAATTACAGGAAAGGAGAGGCTCATGGCACCCTTGGGTTACCAGGACATTTTGTGGTGCCAGCCAGTGGCACAGCATTGGGCTGCGCTCTGGACAAAAGGTGGCTGGGTTGACGGCCAGCATGGGTAGATGCTTTTATTGACGTCTCTCTCTTTGTCCCATTGAGATAAGCAAACAAACCCTCTGCTCATCCTCCTAAAGGTCATCAGAGGTGTTCTTGCTTTTGTTTTGAAAGCTGAATTGATGCCGCGGTGCAGATCCCTCAAAGGAGGGACAAGGGGGTGCCAGGGAAATTAGGAAGGAAAACTAAAAATTGAAAGCAATTAATACCACATCTTTATAACACTTAAATAAATGGAGGGGGCCCAGTCAGCAGCTCCCCCCGAGTCATGCCCGCTCTCCCCAGCACAGAGTCCCCGCACCGCTCTGTACCCCGCGCGCTGATGAAATGGAAAGTTGACCATAAATCAATGTCGGCGGCTGCGTTAGCTATGCATCAGCGGCTCGGCGCCGAGATGCACCAAAACAAAGCACTGGCTGCTCTGTGTTCCCACACTGCCCCCTAATGCAGGCAGACCTTGGGAGCTGGGAGGACAGGGGGCTCCAGAGCCCAGGGGGCTCCCCCCCACATCCCTTCCCCACCTTTCCTCCCTGTGTCCTGGTGTGCGTCTCTTTGAGTGAGGTCGCCCATGAGTGTGAGGATGGTGAAGCCAGGAACAATAGGAAGGGGTCCATATTGTCCTGCTCCCTCCTTGGATGCCACCATTTTCCCCCTACCCAGCTGTCCTGGTATCTCAGTGGGATCTGCCAGTGCTCCATGGGTGCCACTGGCTGTGATCAGCCAGCTCCAGCAAGGCAGCACGAGAGCCACAAAACCAGGCTGCCCTTCCCAAAATCCTAGGGCAGAACTCAGTATCAGCCTGCATCAGGTAGAGTTTGAAGGAAGGTGGCTTATGAGCTGGAGGAATGAAAAGCAAGCATCAGAGAAAGTTTTTTTTCTGGAACTTTAGTAGGATGCCCGAGGCTTTTGTACCGAGCGTCTGGAGCATATGGTGGGATTTGCAGTCAACTTTCTCTCGGGTGCTCCAGCCAGATGGAGGTGACTGTTCTTGGCTCTGGCTGACACGGGTTTGTTTCCTGAAGAGCTTGTGTTAAACATATTCCTTAAAACCAGGCTTCTGCAGTTGGGAGCCCCAGCTGCAGGCGAGGCAGAGCTACTGCCCACGGCTGCCTTTCGTTGTCTGTGCGGGAACTTGGCCCGCCTTGCCTTGCTTTGCCTTGCCTTGCTTTGCCTTGTCTCACCTTGCCTTGCTGTGCCTTGCCTTCTTGCCTTGCTGTGCCGTGCCTTGCCTTGTCTCACCTCGCCTTGCATTGTCTTGCCCTCTCTTGGGAAGGTCCTCGCCCAGCACCATGTGCTGGAAGGTGACCATGGTCTTCCTCTTTGAAGGCACCTGGAGCATCTCTCCTAAAGGCTCCTTCAGAGAGACCGTATTTTTTTTCTTGACAACTTGAAAAACATCTCTTTCCTTCAGTAGAAGTAAAGCTCCTCTCCAGTAAACCCAGGCATGGCTTTAATTAATATCCGTCCAATTTATTTTACTGTTTTCTAATGTCAAAACTGGCAGGCAGGGGCAGGTATTTTAAACACAAGATGCCTCCCTGTTGCTAACTTGAAACCATTGGTGTCTTGTAGCAGCAATGCTCTGCCTTCTCGTACCATCCTGCCTTGTTCTGCCACCCCCAGAGGTGCTTGAAAATGTTTTTAAATAGCAAAACTCCCCCATTAGCTGAAAGTACGTAGCCCATAAAACATGATCCATTTGTGGTGAATTACGCTGGAAACATAAATTGACACACGCAGAGCTATGATCGCTCGTGCCATTTTCCATCTTTAATATTTTACAAGAAGTTTGAGGAGTTGAGCTCATGAAAGACAGAGTGGAAATAACCTGATCGCCTGGAAACTCCCCGTAGGAAGCAGCTGCGGCAGCAAACTTCGGCCGTCAGAAGGGCCAGGTTGGGCTTTTAAAGTCCCTGGAGTGTAGAGGGGAGAAAAAAATAAAGCAAAGGCGAGGTTGGAGCACCAACAGCTGTTGGAAACAGTTTCCTCTAATGCCGTTCTAGCTGTTTGGGGTTGGTTGTTGGGGTTTTTTGGGGCAGCTGCAGAAAGGTGAAGAATAACCCCCCATGCAAGGTGGCCAGTTTGGGGGGAAAAAAGGAAAATTTAAGAGATCACAGGGTTTCTCTGGCTGGGGAACGCGCTGGTCTGGAAGTGAGAATGAAGTAACTACAGAGCATCTCCTGCTTGCCCAGCATGGCATGTCAGATGGAGCTGTAGAACAGGAGTGCAACTCTAGGGTGTTGGCAATATGGAGGAAGCAGGACAGCGTGTGTTCAGCCTCCTCTTTTAACAGCAGTAGTTAGTAACTGCTAAATACACATTTTTTTAAGAAAAAAGGGTTGTTTTGTTGGTTGGAGCCCACATGTCATCTCTGCAAAACACTTGTTTCAACTGCCATGACCCATTGGGATCATCTGCTGCTTCCTCTGCAATCCCGTATGAAAGAGCAACCAATCCAGCAGGCGTTCCCGGCCGAACACGGGTACCAGCCCTGAAACATCTGCAAATATTTATGGAGATAACACTATCCAGAGGGTCTGAGTTTCTGACAGAGCAGAGCAGCCGTGCTGAGGGGGCCACAGTGGTTGCAGTCCAGAACGAGCGTTTTGGATGCTGCTGTTGCTGGTTGGAAAAAGCAAGAGAAGAAGGGAAAAGGAAAAAGCTCCTTTCAGCTCTTCCTCTCCTGCCGAGATGTTTGCACAGGCTGGGTGTCTGCAGTCACCTTATCCAGAAGTCTCCTCTGGGAATGGTACCACATAGGATAATGCAAGGGCAAGGATGCTGTGGTGCCAAGCCTGGAGCATCCGAGGGAGCAGCCTTGGCATTGGGGCAGGACCACACTCCAGAGGATGCATTCAGCAGCACAAACAACTGATGCTCTCTGGATCCAGTTGCCGCAGGGGATTTTTCTCTGGTGGAAGTGTTGCTGAGTCTCATAGATGCTTTTTCTCCAATAATCAAAACACTGCTCAATGCAGACCCAGAGCATCAGCTCTGGGCCAGACTGGGTGGGTGTAGGTGGCCGTGTCCCCCACATGTTCCATACCTGTTCACCCCACACCCTCACATGCTGGGGGGTGCAAGAGGGAAGACATCAGGGGTTTAATAACTTAAAGATGTGTTCTACATGCCTATGCAGTCTGTACCTGGACAACAATGACCCCCTCCTTGCAGCACAAGGCAGGAAGGAAGGAAGACATTGCCTCTTGCATTGATGGAACTTGAGAGTTGGCTCTGCCAGCCCTGGTTTTTACCTTCCTCTCAGTTTCATCATGGATTCACTCTTGTGGTCTTCGCTATCCAAAATCCTGAAGCTGAAACATGTAGGAAAGGCTCTGAAGGTGGCCAGACCTCACTAAGGGATGTTGTCCTCCAGGAATTGGAGGCTGCTGCCTCTTCTGCAGTTTGCATTTGCAGACAGAGTTAGCCATTTCAAAAGCAAAAATAAGTCAACTTTCATGTGTGGAGAGGACTTCTGCTAAAGGAGGTTGTTGCTACAGTTGGACCACAGAGATTTGTCTTCTCTGGTCTGGCGTGATATGGATGGATGGAGAACACAGCAGGAGGGTTGTCCTGAGGTTCTGTGAGCTCATCCAGATGAGGTTGGCCAGACACTAAGGGCAGGGGCTGATTCCTTTTGGCTCCTGGAGAATAAATGGTGGTGTAAGTGGTGGGATTTCACCAGCTGGAACATAGAGGCTGTCAGGAGGCTGTTGGTTTAAATCCGCTTGGCTCCATCTTGCCGCCAAACCATTCAAATAAAAAAAAAATTAAAAAAAAAAAAAGAAGAAAAAACCCACCCTCTTACTTTATTTACATTGCACTCAAGTTTCCACTGTACAAAAGATTTGCAGGTGCAAATATGTCCTGCCTTCATTAACTTCCCCTCCCTTTTTAATTTATGTGATTTCAATTTTCCTTCCCTGTACTGTTAATTAGGGGACCCTCTAATCAGTACCATTATCACAGTGGTATTCATGTTTAGGAAAGCTGCTAAACAAATGCTTGCAAAATTGCTAAATGGCTAATTAATGTCTGTTAATTAAGAAAATTGCTCATGGTAACAAACCATGCCATTGCTGGCAGCAGCTAGAAGGCGAACACTTGTTGAAATTAGTAACGAGGCAGGTAGAGAACATCTGCTCCGGCGCTGATCCTGGAGCCTGCCGTCGCTTCCCATCACCTACAGACAGAGCTCCTTTGCTTTCTCTACCAATTGCACCTCCTTTGACTCAAAAAATACTATTTTTTTTTCTTTCCTTACATTAACACGCACCGGTATATTCTTGCACCAAGCTCACGGTTTTTCCAAACAAATTTTCATTTCGTGCTTTTAAGAGAAATTTAAAAAAAAACTAAAGTGGGCGTTCAAGCCCAAAATGTCAGTGGCTGCTGCATTGCAGCCTTAAACCTGCACCAACTAATCTCTCCTTTTTTCCCCTAGACATCCTTTCTTTGCTCGCAAGCCATTTTACTCGCATCCTTAGGGAATCCACCTCGAGGAAGGATGTTGCATCCCTTCAGTCTGGCAGTGCAGCCCCGGTTGTGCTGGCCAAACACTGCCCAAGCATGAGCTGGGACGTGCTCCTCGTCCTCCACACCTGCTTCAGCACCTCCAGTGAACCACGGTCAAAACACAAACCCGGAGGTGTTTCCAGCCTTTAAAATGAGAGAGGAAAAAACGATTTTTTTTTTTGGTTTGGGGGTGTTTTTTGTATTTCCCCCAGCCTCTTTGGTCCTCTCCTGCATATTTTTTTTCCTTGTTGCACGCCCCTGCAAAGTGTTTCCCTGTGTGTTTATCATTGCAGACTTGGTTGAACCACTGGACCGTTTACCCTCAATGTGGCCACTGTATTTTGACAGATTCTGATTTTGAATATATATTTTTTTTTGCATATCTCATTATTCATTGTTCAGCTACAAATGAATAGAAACTCAATTAAGAAGAGGGAAAAAAAAAGGAAAAAATAATTTAAAACCGGGAGAACTGACTCCCCAACTGAACAGGTCCACCCATGAATCCTTTTTTTAGCTCTTTCTGCGCTTTCATGTGCTAATCTATAACCTCCTTCTACTGTCTGACCTCACAGGGACCGCCTGGGTCACAGCCCTCGCCACACGCACAGCCTCCACCCCACAATCCTAACAGCATGATGGGACCCCACAGTCAGGTAAAGACACTAGTGATGGGTAGGGCTGTGAACCGGGACGTGCGCTCGATTTACTTCTTTTTTTCCCCTCTACAAGCATGCTGGGCAGCAGTACTCGCTCCCCGGGAAGCATCCCCCCGGGCACCCCAGCTCTGAAGCAAAAATGTTGGTTTTTTCCCTTTTTTTTTTTCTTTTTTTTTCTTTTTTTTACTTTTTTTTTTTGATTTCTTCAAATCAATGGACTGAGAAGTCAATCGTGGGTATCAGACTATTTTACCTTCCCAAGGTAGCCTGAGAAATTTATCTTGATGTGGGTTTTTAATCTTCTGTTAGTAGCAGCAGTTGTACCAAAAGTAACTTGAAGCCTTTCTTCTTTTTTTTTTTTTCTTCAATACTTAGCACTGGGGTTTTTTGTGTGTGCGTGTCTGTATGTGCTTATTTGCCACTTTTTTTAATATATCTCTATATATTTAAACTTGAACAGTGTCTAACACTCAGGGTTTCCCATGCACTAATTTTAACAGCCTCATCTAGTGTTGCCGATGTCAAACGCTCTCAAACAATAGATCTACAGAGAAAGTGTTTAAAAAACGGATTCCAGACACCTTTCTTTTTTTTTTTTCCCTTTTGAAACGTAACTTTTTTTGAAAGGATACCTCCAGAAAAAAAAAAAAAAAGGCAGAAATACCAAAAACAGTGTGTGCAGGCTAACCAGCGTGCATGGGGAGTGTGCTGCTTCCCCACAGCTCAGCCCTGACCCCCCTTTTGTGTCCCTGCAGCCGTTCATGTCGCCGCGCTACGCCGGAGGTCCCCGGCCCCCCATCAGGATGGGCAACCAGGTACTGCACTCCCAGAATTCTGGCTTTCCTAGGGATGGCTGTTATGTGGGGAGGGGAACAAGGGCCAGGTGTCCTGCAGATGCTTCTTGGTTTTGGGTGGCAAACATCACCTCCCTCGGGCATCCTCTGTTTTCGTAGTGCTGGAGCATCAAGTGTCACTTAACAATTATACTTGAATTTTGTTTCGAGGTTCAGGCATATCCAGGTTGGAAACAGCAGTGGGGAATGTGCTGCTTTCTATCCATGGTGTTTCCAGCAGGGCTGTGCCATGCCGTGTGCTCGCTGCACGGCTGGATTTTCCCTGCAATCGCAGAAAATTAAAGTGATGGAGATAATCCTGCTGCTGGGCTGACCGAGCGCTTAGATCAGCGGCAGGGTCAAGCAGGGCAGGTCAATGCTGAATTTTTTGGGCTAGGTTTATCCTCTTATCCCGGCTTAAACAAGGGCAGTTTGTTTCTGGCCTTACGGATGGAGGCTTCCACTCCATGCCCTGCCTGGATGTATGCGTGGCTTTGGCTGAGGAATTCGTGTTCTTCCTAACAATGCCATGCAGATCCATAGGGTAATGAACAAGCCAGAGGTTGTCATTAAAGGGAAATTAAAGAAAACCTGTTGTTCCTTTGAGCCACAAAGATGACTGTGCAAAAATTGGGAGCTTCTTTTTTGGCTATCAGCATTATTTTTGTACAGGTCTAATTAGTAGAAGGAGCAGGATAGTCAGGAAATAGGATGTAGCAGCTTACTCTGTGTTTGCGCTTGCTGGATTTGAGACTTGAATCTAAAACTTGCTAAGTGATAGTGAGACAGCTGAGATGTGGCTGAGAAAAACACAGTGGGGGCTGAGCCTCCCACACAGGGCACTGTGGCTGTTTTAGTGAGGTATTAATTGACTGCACCTCCTCATGGGTCAGTTTTAACAGGACCCCATCCTGCTGTAGTCCGGCCCAGGGCTCATCCCAAACTTCTCCGGGGGGTGAGCACAGTGACCTGGGCAGACAGGAGAGGCAGGGGACTAGTTTGGGGAGGCTGCTCCCACAGCAGGATCAAGCATCCAGGAGTGGATGAAGTTAATTAGAAGGATTGCATTTTTTCCCCCAAACACCACATATAAAACACATGTTCGTACCTGCGCAGAGCTTAGCGAGGTTATGGTCACATCCTGAGGGACAAGAGGAATAAATAGGCAGGCAGGAAGGTCAGGCAGCAGAAGTGTAAATATCCACCTCTACAACCCCCCTAGTTTATCTTCCTCCTGCTGCCAGCTTCCAAGCTGCAAAAAGCTTGAGATTGGGCTGATCTTGCCCAGTGCAGCTATGTGTACTCAGTACCTGCACTGTGCTCCAGCACTGGGATCCTTGGTGTCAGCATCCAAATAAAAGGCAATACTGTAGCAAAACTGTTTACAGTTTGCTTCCCCCAGGCAAATGATACCTGCATTTTTCTTCTCCTTTATCTGTTCGGAGCAGCCTTTGAACTCTAAATAGCAGTGTTACCCAACCAGAGTGTGGTTTTTGGGAGGGGGAGCATCCACCTTCCTCTCTGCCTGTGCAGGGAGGGGTCCTGCACAGTGGTGCATCTCCCCTCTGCAGCCAGTGAATCACTGTGACCTGTGTGGTTTGGCCCTGGTGCTGTGTAATACCAGGGTGCCATCCTGCCAGTCACCTTTCCCTGCTGGATTTGACATCTCTGCCTCACTCAGCATAGGCTCTCCCTCACTGCCCTAAAACATGACAGCCTGACATCGCTTGGCCTGTGGGAAGGAAGAAACGCTGGTGCCTTCCTTGGGTTTTAGAGGGTGTTTTCAAAAAAACGAGGGAGGCAAACACCTGGAGGCTGTAGATGTGGGATGCAGGATGCAGCAGGATGCAGGATTTATTTTGTTTTAATCTTCCTCCCTTGTTTTCACAGCCCCCGGGCGCTGTTCCCGGTACACAGCCATTGCTGCCCAATTCGATGGATCCCACGCGACAGCAAGGTAAGCCCAGCAGGGGAAGGCTGAGTGCTAATGTTTCTCCTTAGCTGTCAATTTGGGACCCAAAATGGCTGCAGTGCCACGTAACACCCCTGCTTTCCTCCCAACAGGGCACCCCAACATGGGCGGCCCCATGCAAAGGATGAATCCTCCACGAGGGATGGGCCCCATGGGTCCCGGTCCGCAGGTAAGGCCACAGCCAAAGAGCATCATACAAACACTGTGCACCACCAAAACAACCTCCTGGGCCTCGAAGGGCTGGGAGTTCCCCCCCCCAACCCCACCCTGTCCCCACATTAGTGTTAATGCTTTTTACATTAGTCTTGCATCTGGAAATCCCTCCTTTTAACATGAGTGAGGTCTTCAGAGCTCATTAAGGGTATTGCAGCCTCCCTCCTGCCCTTCTGTCAGAGGGGATGGCACTTAGCTCCGCGCTAGAGCAGCCTTTGAGTGCATTACACTGCCTGCCTGGGAAATAGTTATGACCCTAACAGCAGGAAAGGGAAAGGAGGCTTGCATTAAAAATAAATAAATAAAAAGAAATGGCAAAGATCCCTTTAGCAAGGGAATAAGGCTTTCCCCTGTGAGGTTCCCCTCCACCTGCCCCTCCTGCTGCCTGCTTGAGCTCTCTATTTCAGGAAAGGGGAGTAAACTCTTGAAATTAAGCAGATCTGGGTTAATATATGCTGTCGTTCCATTGATTCGCTTTACGGAATGTCTTATTGTTGACTCACTCCTGTTTGTTCCTTCTACGAGACTTCAAAACCAGATTACCATATTTTGGTTGGAGGTTTATCCTCTCTGCATCGTCGCCTACGTGGAGTTTGTAGCGCGAGGATCAGAGTCTGTCAAGAGACAGGCGGGTGCGCTGGAGTTTTGTTTTGTTTTTCCCCCGGAGACTGTTGAGATAAGTGAATGTTGTGTAAAGAGGGAGTTGTGTCATCTCTCTAACACCAACCTGAGGATGCTGCTCGGGGATGCTCGCCCATCTCCACAGGCACCCGGATCCATCCTAGGGCAGGGGTTAAAAAACCCGCAGGAGCGTCGCTTCACGGACAAGCCCTCCAATAGCACCGCTGCTGTGCTCAAAATCCTCCTTTCCTGGAGGATTGCACCCAAAAAGAAAAATGGCATTTGCCAGCGTGGCCTGCGCCAAGGCGAGCGGCAGCGGCTGGCCTGGGGGAGGCTGCTCGCTTCCCACTTCCAAAGCTCGCCAAGAAACTTGGAAGCAGCGAGCGCGCGTTGAGCGCCGCGTGGGATGGCGGCGGCTCTGGGAGCCGGCAGGAGTTGTGAAATGTTCAGAGCTTTATTTTTGACTCCACCATTCCCTGTGTACGTACATTAGGGAGAGGTTTTTTAAGAGGCAGCCCTTCCCTGGAGAAGCGCCGGGCTTCCCAATCTGGCAGCCGCCGGCACTGCCTCCCCGCAGACATCCAGGAATCGGCGCCTGCACAGGCAACCACCAAAAATACCGACCCGAACCCAGCAGCCCCTCACACCTTCCATCCTCAGGGCTTGTTTTTCTCTAAGCTTTGCATCAGGACCTCCCCAAATAGTGCTCAGATTATTCCAGAGAGCTGCAGAACATCCAGCCAGGACATCCCGGCGTCCTGACAGCAGCTCCTTATTACACACCAGTGATGAATCATCCCTTTCAGCTGGTCGTTGCTGCCTTTTTCCCTTTAATAGTCCCAGTTGTAGCTCTGCAGAAGCCAGGATGGGGGTTGCCAGCGCCTCTATGAAGAGGGTTTGTAGCTCCCTGGGTTTTGGCAGTGTCTTGCCAGAGCCCGGCATCCAGGTCGTGCAGCACAGCTGCGTTTCTTCCCCACCCTCCCTGAGCATCTTTCAGCTGGCTTCGTTTTCCAGCCTTTCAGCTCCAATTAAAAATGCTGAGCCCTTTTTCTTTTTTTTAAACAAGGGGTTTGATGCTGCTATTCAGTGTAAATGGCTGAAATTTCAATCAATTAAGGACTTGCCGGTAATTTGTTTGGGGAAAACCCTTTTTTGCCTCTTCAAAACAAACTTTGGTGATGCCCTCAGCAGAGCACCATGTTCTGGTGCACCCATAAATCCAGGGGAAAATCGACAGCACTGAAGAATTATACTTAAAATCCAGCTTGGAGCACTCCAAGGGGCTGTGGAATAGGAAGTGGCCAGCCGTCCCTCCTGCTCTATCAGTTTTTTCTTTAAACGGCAGAAATACAGTCCAAAAAGATGCAGTACAAGGAGGGAGGTGGGAGGGGAAGAGCAGCAGCGCGACCTAAATCCGGCTGCACATCGCCTGGAGGGCACAGGGAGCAAAGCACAGACCAAATGGAGTGCGGCATTCGGGGGATTCCTCTTCCTTCAATGCCTTGGGCTTAGCTTTGTACTAGAGCTGGTTTTAGGAGATGAGGGGCGCAGATCTGAGGCTCCCAGTCCCAGCTGGAGGCTAAGCCAGGCTGGAATAAGCTAAGAGAGGAGCCCCAAGGGGCCACAACCCCTCGCCTGCTCCCTGTGGCTGCAGACCTCCGGGAGATGGAGCAGAGAATGGAAAAACAAGCCTGGCTTGGTTTTCCCTACTCCAGCAGACATCCCAGGAGCAGGGGATGCTCCATCTCCGAGGAGCTTATGCAGCCTTTCCCCATCCTTAGGCTGCAGCAGGAACCTTCCAAGTGGTGCCTTTTCTCCTCCGGCCCCTGTTTTCTCCTGCACAAAAGGACAAACCCAAAAGGCTGTTGTTGGTGCCAGGGGCTGTGAGTGGATTTCTCTCCTGGAGCTGGGAGGGGGATGTTTTCCCTTCACCCACATGGCCTCAGAGAGTGGGAGGGACAACTTTGGGGCTCTGCCTGGCTCCCATCCATATTCAGCTGCCATGGTTTTTTATAAACACAGTTGCCTCTACATTCATCGTCATTAATTTTTTCTTTTAAATCTCGTTTATGCAAACGGACCCACTTGATTTTTTTGTTTGTTTATTGGTTTTTTTTTCCCTCTTCTCTTGTGTCTCTGGTGTCCCCTCCTGTTATGGTACACTGACCTTTGCTTATCGTTGCAGAACTATGGCAGCGGCATGAGACCTCCACCCAACTCCCTAGGCCCTGGCATGCCTGGAATTAACATGTAAGGCAAACCCCCACACTGGGATGTTTGACCACTGACTCAGGACTGTGGGACTGTCCAGATGAAAACACAACTTTTTTTTGTTTCCTGTTTAATTTTGACCCCAGGGGGCCAGGTGCCGGTAGACCGTGGCCGAACCCCAGCAGTGCTAACTCAGTGAGTATCCCACTAGTCCTTGGAGCAAGAGAGGGATTGGTTGGGAACTGTCTTGCAAATGGAGCCATTCCCTCTTAGCTGACTCCTGGTAAAAAGAGGCCTCTTGCTTAGGGTGCTGGGCCCTGGGAGCTCCATCCTGGCCTGGCTGTGGGGGCGGTGGGGGCTCTCAGCTGTGCCCTGCTGGGATCCAGCCTATGGGAGTCCCCATACACCCCCTGGCTGAACTTGTCTCTCTTTTCCCTACAGATCCCATATTCTTCTTCATCGCCTGGTACATACGTGGTGAGTCCTTCTGCTCTATGTGTCCATCCTGTCATTGGGGTGCAGAGATGTTACAGGAATACATGTGGTTTGGGATGCAAACGGCGCTGTGGAGGCTGACCAGGCTGGATTTGGAGCTGTGAGGTGCAGCTAGGGGAGGTGTTTGAAAATGTGGAAAGGTGGGCTCATATTTGCATATCTGACACCAGCTTTGTCTCTCTGCAGGGTCCGCCCGGCGGAGGTGGCCCGCCAGGGACACCCATCATGCCCAGTCCTGCAGGTATGAGCCTCCAAAGACCCCCTTCTGCAGGGCCAGCCCTCCAGGCTCCCCCCCCTTCCTGTGCCAGAAGACCCTCATCCCTTGGGCTGTGCCACTGATCACAGGCAACCAACAGATTCTGGCTTTCTGGGGAGTGAGCAGCAGGGACTGCTTGGCTTCGGGATCGCATTTGTGGGTGTTCCTACATCCCCCTATGGGTTTGGATGCTGGAGGGCTCAGGAAGGTGACCAATTACCTCCCTGCACTTCCCAGCCAGGAGTTGAATTATTTTTCACAGTTGAATTTCTGTGATTAAAAACTTTCTGGATCTTCATTAAATACAAATTAGCCAGAAAATGGTGGTAGTTAGAGGGAATTTTAGGTGATAAAATACAAAAGAATGAGTTCAAGTGGCATGAGTTTGTTTTAATTAAGAAATGAATTAATCACCCGACTTACTGGGCTTCACTGTTCCACAGATTCAACAAATTCAAGTGACAACATCTACACAATGATTAATCCAGTACCGCCCGCAGGCAGTCGATCGAATGTAAGTCTGCTTTCTAATAATTTACATATCAGATACCATAACAAATCATAATTAACTTCATCAGTTGAGAGTAAAGCAGTTTAATTGATTTCAGCCATTTGTTACAAAACAGAAATAAAACAAACCATCAAAAAGCGATTAACTCTTGGGCGACTTTGTTAATTTTTTATGCTTATTAAGAGCAGCGGTCCTGCTGCTCTGGCCGATGTGGTGGCAGCCCAGAGAGGTGCTGAGTTGTGTGGGATACAGGCAGCCTTAAGTCTCATTAGATGCTGGTTGGATGGAGCTCTCTGTGTTGCCATGGCTCTGTGTTTGCCATCCAGCCAAATTCTGTAGGAGAACCCACAGGATCATGAGCCCCGCAGCCTCAGGGTTGCTCCAGGAGAGGTTTCAGTTGGATATTAGGAAAATTTTTTCATGGAAGGTGTTATCAAGCATTGGGATGCACTGCCCAGGGCAGTGGTGGAGTCACCATCCTAGGAAGTGTTCAGGAAACATGTGGATGTGGCACTTGAGGACATGGTTGCTATGATGGTGCTATGTTGAAAGTTGGACTTGATGATCCCAAAAGTCTTTTCCAACCATAACAATTCAATGATTCTATGATGTGTCCGTCATTGCTCTGCTCCAGAAGGATGGCTGGGGGGGAGGACAAGTCCCCAGGAGCCACTGTGGCAGATGTTCAGGGTGGTTTTGTGGCTGATTTTGGTTTTGTTGCCTTTTTGTTCCACAGTTCCCGATGGGCCCCGGCTCTGACGGCCCCATGGGCGGCATGGGTGGCATGGAGCCCCATCACATGAACGGATCGTTAGGTGAGCCAAGATGGGCCTTCCCTCCCTGGGGACACTGGCAGAGCATCCCAGTGCCTGCTCCCATCCTGGGGTCACCCTTCAGTTGGCAGGAGTGCTCAAAGCAGAGCTGGAAATCAGAAGTGGGGCATGGGGGCAGCCAGGAGGGGGGCACGGGGCTGTGGCTGCGTGCTCAGTAAGGCTCTTCTCTTTTCTCTCCCCTCTGTGCAGGGTCAGGAGACATAGATGGACTTCCAAAAGTAAGTGGGTTGCAGTGTGGGTGTGTGGCTCCCCTGTTGTCAGCACTGGGGTGCTGGTGTGACCCTGATAGATGGGGAAGTATGACTGGGGCAGGCAGGGCTGTGTCCTGCCCCCACAGTGTTTTGTGGGGCAGGGGGACCTGCTCACCACCTTGCTTCCCATCTCCTGCAGAATTCTCCAAACAACATAAGTGGCATTAGCAATCCCCCGGGCACTCCAAGAGACGACGGGGAGCTGGGAGGCAACTTTCTCCATTCCTTCCAAAATGACAATGTGAGTGAGTGCCTGCCTGGGGATGAGGGAACAGTCCCCCAGGCATCCTGGCATGGGTGCGGGTGGGCTTGGCACAGTGGGTGCCTTTTGGGCCTGGGTTGTGCTGTGTGTAAGCTGCTCCAGGACAGAAAAGTGGGCAGGAAGAAATATATTGGTGGGTGGAAGCTTGGGGTCCTTGGTGGGATGGGGGTGTGCTGGTGGAGGGAAGAGGATCCATAGGATGGAGAGGAGCTGGAGATGCAGCCAGCTGTGCTGACCTGGCCAATTCAAAGCTCCGTGGGTGGCTGCAGACATCCCTCCTCCCTCTATTAGCAGCACATACAAGTGTGCATGTTAATTATTTGTTTTAAATTGTGTCTCACCCCATACCGTTCTGCTGATTTTCTTCCCGGAAAAGCAAGTTACAGCTCTGATTATGCCTTGGTAAATTCAAGTCTCCAGCATATCCTCTCCTTCTGGTTTACTAGATCTAATTAGGTTGCTGTGTAGTTGTCATCAGCCTCCTTTTGCATATCCCTTTGATGTCAGGGGTCTGACCCACCTGGTTTCTCACCCTGGCTCTGTTTCTCTTCCAGTATTCCCCCAGCATGACGATGAGTGTGTGATTTCCCTCCCCCTCCTCCTCTCCAGGATCAAGAGAGTCAGCTGCCGTTCGGAGGATCTCAACGAATTATGCAAGAAGAAGAAGAAGAATCTAGGTGTATGGGCAGGGACACGCGTGGCGGGGGCCAAAACCCCAGGTTTAGTTTCATGCAATAAAAAGGCTGAACTTTTTATTCCATAAAACATGAAGGACAAAACTTAAAATATTTCAAGACATGACAAGACCCTTCTTTGTGCAGAAGGGTTTATATATGTACATGACACTTCTTTTTGGAAACAAACGGAAGCCTCTAGCACCCAACTCCGATCTCTTTGCTTTGTTCTTTTAAATAAAGACAGAAACCGAACCTGTTGTATGTTTGTGCCGTGCGACACCAGGAAGCTAGTCTAGATATGAAATCATGTTGTCTCTGTTGTAGTCATTTTTTTAAATAAACTGGACAGTTTACAATGGTGGTTTTCGTTCAGAAGGCCTGTTTTTCTTTTTTTTTTTTTTTTTTTTTTTTTTTTTTTTTTTTTTTTTTTGTTTGGGGGGGTTTTTTCCTTNCTTCTATTTTTGGGGGTTTTTTTGGTTCGTTTGCAGCACAACGCTTCCTCCTCCAGTTAACAAGATCTGCTTTGGGGAAGAGACTCCACCACCTCGTAACAAACTTGTTAACGCAGGTGACCCCTTCTAGGATCACATCCTCGAATGAATCGTGATCTTGCTCTCTGTGACTGTGGCATGCACTGTGTTAGTCTTTCCCCCCCTCTCTGAGTACAAGAAGAAATCTCTTGTCCCTCCCTTCCCCAGAGTCCTTCAGCTGGTTCACTGCAAAAATTGCTTTTTTTAATAATTTTTTTTCAAATCCACCAAAAGAGTTAATCTGACCTGGGACTTTGAAACTGTGATCTCCAGCTAACTTTGGGATTTTCTGGGGATTTTATTTGCTTTGGGGGTATTTGGGGGGGTTTCTTTTCTTTAGAGATGTGCTCTTGTCAGGATTTCACTTATCTATGATTTGGAACTGGATGGAGATATTTTTTAAGGAATTCTTGTTGTTAAAATGTAACCTTGCTATTCTGTAGGCTCGCTCTGTAATAAGAAAATAAAAATTAATGGCAAGCATCGAAGGCCCTTCCTTCTGATGGGAGAGGAAGGGACGAGCCAAGGCGGCGGGTTGGGATCTCTGTACATGACACTACCCTGTAGTTTGGTCTTTGTTTTTCTCCAGCTCCCATTTCTGCTCCATGTATATCATATTCTGTAAAATATTCTCTCCTTGGATTTGACCTTTGTGCAGATTATTGAAAGCATTGTATCTTGTTTCAGTGTTTTTTCTTACCTTGTAGTCTGGTTCGAAAATTACCGAGAGGGGAAAAAAAAAAATAATTATTATACATTGTAGTTTGTGTACGATATTTGTTGATAATGTTTTATTAAAGGGATGTCTTTTTTCTGCACCCCTTCACTGAAATGTTTTTGGGGGACATTTGGCTTGTTTTTATTATTCTGACTGCAAGACATGAGATGACAAAACTTTTTTTTAGTGTGTAATACGAATATTTTTTTTTTATGTTTGCCTTCCTTTTCCTAGGCATTTTCATTGTGCTTTACCTGTAGAAAGTCGCTGGGGAGGGAGGGGCGGGTGGGATGGGGGATCTGAGGGCGTCAGTCTCATAGTTACAGTCAGGTTAATATTTTCCAAGTAATAACCGAACACAGATTTGTTGCATCAGCAAAACCCAGGGGCTCCCCAAGGGGTCGGCTTTTTTTCCTTTTCCACTTCACATCTTGTTCAGGTTTGGGGCTTTTTTTTTCCTTTTTTTTTTTTTTTTTTTTTTTTTTTTGGGTGAGGAAAAGGGCGGTTTTAATTTATTTT
>WEIV01023300.1:215581-250994 GCA_013390005.1 Calyptomena viridis
GGTGAGCAGAGGCGATTTCTCGCCTGCGGGGCGGGGGGGCACTTGAGACACCGTCCCTGGGCGGGAGCAGCCAGAGCCGTGAGGGGCTGTGGGCCGCGCTGGCCGCGGGGCGATATGTCCGAGCCCCCGGGCGCTCACAGTAAGTGCTCGAAACTCTGTAAATTTGCCCAGCTCCGAGCCTGGAGGTACCGGATTTACCCACGGCCACGTCGAGGTTACCCCCCGTTCATAGCCCGTGTGTGCTTGGGGCCCCCAGTGGGTGCTGGGGGAAGCCCGACCAGTCGCCTGTGGTTCTCTCTTCTCCCCCATAACCTTAAAATAAGTGTAATTGTGTTGCAGGGATGAAGGTTAGTTAATTAATTGCCCTTGACAGTGAAGCTGCTTGAAGCGCTAAATGTTCTCTTCCTCGGCTTGGTCACCCGTGGCTTCATAATTTCCTGTGGACCTCCTTGAGCTCAAAGAATACGGACACAAATGCATTGGGAACAGCATTAACCCGGCCAATGTGTAAAAATAGCAAGGTCCCTGCGAGGTCTGCAGTGTCTTTTTGGCTTGAGGAACGTTCGGTGGGTACAGCTCACTCAGAAGCACCGGGGGGAAGGGATAAAACCTCCCTGCCTGTGTTTTTTGCCCTTCTATACGTGTCTGCATTTAAAGCCAGGTTCGGTGCCCACAACCAAAGTGTTTGTTTGCCCGAGACTTCGCACCCGTTTGCCTCAAGTCTCTTGGCTGTAAATGCTGCTTTCAGCTTGCTGCCCTCCTGCTGTTCCAAAGCTGCACAACTTGTGCCACGTCTGGTGGTTGGGTTTGTTATCCATTGTCTTGGTGGTTGGGTTTGTTACCTGTTCTCATGGACTGAGCAGCAGATTTAAGATGTTTCTGCTCCAGGTGACCAAGCAGCTCTTTTCTTGGAAATCACAATGGCAGAACAAACAGGATTAAAGGGTGTATGTGCCTTTGGCTGGGCAGTCAGGCTGGAGAGGAGAGCCTGAGGCTGGGCTAAGGGGCTGATGTGCAGCTCTGGTGGGCTGGTGGCTGTGATGTCTGTATTCCTGCACTGTACACTGCAGAAGCAGTGAGCACGCAAGCAAAACTGGGGTGTTCCAGGCACAGATCAGCTCCAGGTTTTAGTTTTCCTTGAGATACACATACACAATACTTGAGAGATTTTGTCAGTCCTTCTCCAAAAATACCCGGTTGATGAGCACATGCTGCTCTTTATTGTGCTGGTTTTGATGCAGGGCTTGTGTTTTGCAGGCAATGAGTGGCAATGAGCAGACTGGCTGGCTCTCAGACCCCAGGAACCTTCTCCATCCCAGTGCTGCGGTGGTGGCTGCAAACCCTGCATCTATGATGTGTACGAGAAGGAGCTTGCACAATGGGAGAGAGCCAAAGCAAAGCAAGACAAAAGCCTTCTTGTGGAAAAGAAGGAGCAGGTCGAGTTATCTTCATCACATCCTGGAGCCTGTGCTTTGATCGTACTTGTTAGGGTGTGGGGTTGTGGTGATGGGTGAGGGATGCAGCAATAGATTCAAGTGGTGCCTTAAGAGAAGGCTGCAAATGCAATTCCCCAAACTCTGCTTCACCCTCCCCCTTGGCCACTCTCTCCCTGCTGTAATGTGATTTTCCAAGTGTCGAGTTCTCCCTGGTGTCGCATTACAGCCCTGAATCTGCAGCTTCTCCTCTGCCAATTTCCTCAGAGAAGCTCTGTTTTCTTCACCTTTTTCTTCTTTTCCTGATTTTTAGACTTGTGTTTCGGGGCTGAAAAAAGCTGTGTTGTGTGTGGTCTTCAGAGTGTAATTTTAAGCCTGACAGTGCCCTTTTACATAAGATTAACTATGCTGGGTCAAGCAAAAAAATCAGCTGAAACAACTGACAATATTTCCTGTTCACTGTGGCCATCAGTAGGTTGCAAAGTTGCCCCTAAAGCAGCACTTGGCTCTTTTAGCAGAATTATTTCTGTTTGTTTCCAGACATGGCAAAATGATTGCAGTGAGTCATAATAGGATGACCTTGCTGTAAGGTGTAAAAAATGTAATTTAAAAAGGTGGTGGTGGTTGTGGGGGAAATGCAAGATCCCAAAGTGCACACTGCAGAACATGATAATGAATCAGCAGAGAGCTGGAATTTGTGCTGGGCCCTGGTGTTTAATACACGTCCTGAGTATCTCTGGCTCTAAATTAGCACACACATTTGATACCAGAGAAAAATGAAATCATAAAAGACACCATCTAACCAAGTAATTATTTATTGTTGTTCTTGCAGAGCAGTAATTCAGAGCTGAATCCAGATACATTCACTGCATTCAGCGTGAGCTCGGTGGAGCAGCTGACAGAGGACACCTACCAGTACAAATTTGAATTACCGGGAAATAGCAGCTTGCAATTGAGTTTAGGACAACATATCGTGTTAAGGTATTGTCCTCTGTGCTAGTTAAACAGTCTGCATTATGTAACCTAATATGTAGGGTTTTGTCAATAGACAAAGACTTCATAGCAGGCAAATCATGATTTCTGTACCTCTGCACTGACACAGATGAAAGAGCTTGTGAGCTTGCTGGCTCTACTAATTCTATGGTAAAAGCCATTCTAAAGCTGTGGTTTTCTTCAGCATTATCCTTGCGTAGGTGGGTCAGAAAGAACTAGGTGTGATTAAGAAAATCCATTTGCAGAAAGAAAGACTCAAAGAATAGATGTCACAACAGATTATTTACTCCAGCATCTTGGAATGAAGACAATGAGCTGCACTTACCCTGTAGATCAGTATTTTAGGCTCTCAGTATCTTGGGGTAACTCAGCACCCAGGGTGTGACCCCCAGTGCCCAGGCATTGCCTGGCTGATTTCTAGCAAAACAACCCTCCTGTGTAGTTTGTTGCTTGCCAGAAAGGGGCCACTTGGGGAAAGTTTCTGTTTCTCAGCCATCTGTGGTGATCATTGCCAAATAGGAGAAGTCCTGTTATGATGCCATTGATCTGCATCTGTTGATGTTACTGGTACATTAAGAGCTGATGTGTGCAGCTGGCTGCTGCTGCCAGCACGTGCTCCTCCCTCCAGCCCTCTCTCATCATAAGCAGAGGAAAAGGTTTGGTCACCTCAATTGATTCCCATGGTCAGTATTAAAGGGTAAGGTGGATATATTCTATAAGGATTACAGGAAAATACAGTCTGTATTGACAAGACCTCAGGTCAAGGCTGTGTTTTTGTTATTTAATTACCAGCTGCTGACTGGACACCAGGAAGTGACCCCAGCCCAAAAGGAACAGCAGACTTAACCATGGAAGTGTTTTCTCTCCCCTTTGCCACTCTTGCGCGTTCGGCCGTTTCTCACAAAACGGCTCAAACACCCTTCCAGTGCTGTGTCCAGGAGCTGGATGTGGTTCAGCTGGGACCACCACTGGGAAAACAAAAGGTGCCTTTAAGCCATTATGTTCCCCCTGGATTTTTACCTCTGGAAGGGAAATGTTTTGCACCTATGCATGGGCTGGGCCACTGGGAAGAAGGTCTGCTGCCTGCCCCATCTCCAAATGCTCCAAGTCACAGTGGGTTCCTCTTTCTCTTCTCAGAGGAGTAGTGAATGGTTTGGAGGTCCAGCGAGCCTATACTCCCATCAGCCCTCGGAATGCAGAAGGTTACTTTGAAGTTCTAATTAAAGTAAGTAAGCAAGCCTGGACAATATGGATTAGAGTCTAAGGTGCTGGGGGCTGTGTTTTCTTTAGGAAACAAGCACACTGTCGATGCTTCAAGTGAGACTCTCAAATCCCTCGTGGGCTCGTTCTGTGTTGTGTTGAAGCAGTTGTGCTTTGCTCATAAAAATTGCAGTTTTTCCCTACAAAACTGAAAGCAGAGGAAGGGGACACACAAACAAGTGCTTAGCAGCACAAACCCTGTAAAGCACTTGGGAGAACCTCTCAGGAGCCCAGTGATCACCAGGGTGGAAGGAGGTGCCCATTCCACTTCCCTCATTTCATTTTGCCTTTTCAGGCTCTCTTCGAAATCACACCCAGTTGTCAGCCCAGCTGAACCACTGATTTTTGGAAGTGTTTGCTCAGCCCTTATCCTCCTCACTGTATTTAACTTCAAGAACACCTTCCATAAAAAAAATTCAGTTCCATTAAAAATGTCGACAGACAGTGGAACAGTGTGCAGCTGTTCCTGGTGGTGTGGGAAGAGTTCTGGAGCTGCAGTCTGAGAGGGTCTCCATGGCAGAGAGGTGTCCCATGGGCACAGGCTGCATCCGTCTCGTGGATGAGCTGGCAGAGCCCTGTTTTGGGCAAGTGTCCTGGCCCTTCTGGAGGCCACCCCAAAACGTTGGTTGAGTTCAAAAGGATTTTATAGATGATTTTGCTGCAAATTTGTCTGATGTAAGTCTGCAGAGCCCTCATAAATGATTACTTTGTGTGGCAAATAGCAACTTGAAGAACGTTTCTCCAGTACTGCATTTGTATGTCACTAGTGATTCCTCAGGTCAGACACAGACTTCAGTACAGGTGTGAAATTCAGAGAGCTGGGTATCCCAGGGAGCTTGCAGAGAGTGACCACTTGTCCTCTGCCTGTCTTCCAGGATTTCACATTTTGGGGGTTCATTATGCATCGTATGTTCGAACACAAACCCTGTTCTTTAGAAAAGTGAACAGCTTCTGTAGGACACTTGTGGGAGGGTCATTTCTCTATTCTTGTGTCAATTGGTGTGTGGAAGGGGAGAGAAATGTTACATTGGAGTTGCAGTTAATAGGATACATTCACGGGATGACTGTGAAATTTAATGTATAGCGGCTCATTACTCACAAGTTTTGCATTTCAATAATAATAGTAATGATTGTAATGATACCTTTCCTTTATATAGAGCCTTTCATCCCAAAAGGAGCTATAGTAATTCTCTGGCAGTGACAAAAGAGGTTGGTAACACCCAGTGTAAAGCAGCCATTTTTATAACTCACTCTGTAGGTTGTGATATATTTCACACTATTCAGGCAATTTTGGAAAGTAGTATATTATTATTATTATTACTATGCAATCCAAGCACTGTTCAAACACTTCTGTCTCCTGTTATTATAGCATTGCATTTGTGATACTACAGTTAAGAGTGAGGGAGTTGCCATTTACAGAGTATAACCCTCTTTTTGAGTGATTTTATAATGTTAGGGTTTCTCTCCATGTAAAACTGGGCGTAGAAGTTTTCCCCCAGGAGATAATTTTTTTTCTTTTTATTTAGAAAAATTCATTTTAAACCCACTCAATTACTTCGCTTCAATTTTTTGGAAATAATTTTGGTGAAAGAGGGATTGTTTTAGTTTCCATTACCCCAGTCCTTTGGGAATAGGCAGTAAGTGGGGCTGACTTTCCTGCACTTGCCTTGGGTTTCCATATATATTTGAAGGGAGGTATAAAATACAGTCCTTTGATGCAACTGCACACTCCTTGTGTGAGACTTAGCACCTGCCCAGAGCCCTCTGAACATAAAATGTTTCTGACAGTAACTTACAGCCTGGGTGTGTGTGTGATTTACCTTTTAACTGTAACAAATAGTTCTTCAGGTTTAAGCGAGGTGTTAGGAGGGGAGGAGTATCTGTGTTCTTTATTAGCCAACACAAGCACACGTTCACTCGCTCCCTTTTTCTGAGCTGCTTTGTGGTTCCCCAATTTTGTTTGCCCGCAGTGCAGCTTGGTGGCCAGCCAAGGCACTGGGGTGTGGAGCCAGGCTTCTCTCCAATGCGTGTGCAGAAAATACCCCAAAATACGCTTCTTTTCTGTGGGCTGGAGTTGTTGAAGGCTTATATCACATCCCCTCTTTTGACCTCTGGTTGTGTTGCTCCTCCCCAGGCTTATCCATGGCCTCTGTGTGAGACTAGCTGTGTGCCACAGCTGTTGGGCTTCTCTGCCCTTGCTGTTTGGACCAGCCCTTGTTCTTCAGCCACATCCTGGACTGTGGCTCCTTTTTTGCTCGTGTTTATTCTCTTTAATCATAAAGTTGTCATACGTACAGGGCATGGATGTACATATGACACACAGCAACAAGACTCCTTGGACAAGCCCTTCATTGTCCAGCTTCTCCTCCCTTCCCTGTTTCTAGCAAGCACTGACCCTTTCTCATCAGTCAGGAGTGAGATCAGCATTCCTGCAGGCAACAGCCTGGATAATATTGTTTGTGCCTGGTAGAAAGTAAGGCTTTTTTTTTGCTAATGTTTTTCTTCCGTGAGGCCCACATTAACATATTCTTTTGAAAATGTGGAGGCATCCCTTAGCATCCAGATGATCTGTTCTGAAAAAAAGAGTTTTACAAACGAGAAACCTGATTTTGAGTCGCTAATTGTATCAGCACAGCATCTGAGAGACTCAAACAATGCAAGAGCTAAGCAGTGTTTATATAACTATCGGTACCCAGAGGGCATTTCCAGACCCCATACCCTGGGATTTGGAGAACACTTGAAGGCCTGGACTGTGCTTTGCATTCAAGACACTCTTCTCTGTGTGCTTTGTAAGCAAGAACTCAGATAAGCTTTTTCCAGTTTTGGAAATTCAGACTGCGTGAGAAGGGGTTGTGTTTACATTATAGTCAAGCTGGAGTGGATCCAATATGATTTAATTTAAATGTCTTTGTTTTGGGTATAACTTTTGAGTTATTTTTTAAACAGAAAGATCTTTCTTTTTAAACACACAAAACGTTTTTTTTGTCCCCTTTTTGTTTAAATGTAGATAACTTTATAATTGACTTTAAGCTGGGAAACTTTCCAACAGAGTATAATTATTCTTTTCTTTTGTGCAATGTTTTTTATTAGTGCTATGAAGCTGGGCTAATGTCACAATACATAAAAACATGGAAAAAAGGAGACATGGTCTTTTGGCATGGGCCGTTTGGAGGGTTCCCATACCAACCTAATAAGGTTAGTTCCCTAAGAGACATAGGATGCTTCAGCTTGTGGCAGCCAGCTTTGTTCAATACTCTAAAGGGAAGACAGCAATTTGATTACTGTTATCATTATTATTTTAGGGACTTCCTGGTTTACTGTACAATGCGACAGCATTAGCAGTCAGTTGGAGCATGTACACCTTATTGAACTGCAGAATATTTAAGAAAGGAGAGGACAGGGAGGTGGATGGGAGACTGGAAAATACTAGCAGGGCTCTGTGTTCATCATTTGCATTAGAAGTTCCTGATAATGCTTAACAAAGGGAACTTCCTTTGCACCAGCAATGCGTGTGGATCTGTTTTTGCCTGGTTTGACCTGCATCACATTGTTTTGTGATTGAGCACGAGCAGAGGGGAGGTGTTAATCTTCTCTCTTGGGTATTCCCTGAACTACAGCAGCTCCAGTGAGGGGTCAGGTCGCCCAGGCACTCCACAAACGTTGATCCCACCTGCTGATACCAGGCTGGCTGAAAAGAGGGGCAGATCCAGTTTCAGGGAGAGGCTTCCCACACATACTAATTCTGTTACTTAATTCTGACCTTCCAAATGAGGAGCAAAACTGAAACACTGCTTATTAAGATCCCAAAGCCGTGTGAGTTTTGTAGTGTTTTTGTTTTTTCCCCCAACAAAAATAAGGCTGTAAAATCTAAGTGGCTGAGCTCTAAGCATATCAATTGTGTCCTGCTTCCTGAAATACTGTCCCTGCTGGTTCAGGCCACTGTTTCCTTCTCTTTTTAAAAGCTTCCAATTAATCATTTGGGACAGAACATAGCAGTCTTGCCTAGAAGTGGTCTCCTGTACAGGGCCAGGAGTTGGACCTTGAGGGGTTTAGTGGATCCCTTCCAACTCAGAATATTCTGTGGTGTATGATCTATGTACATGCAGTTTGCAAAGCACCTGAGCAGTCTTTAAAACAACTTGCTGTGAAAAACTGTTTATTATTTAGTAATTATAATATAGATTGTGAATACTAGTTTTAGGATAAAATTTTTGTTTATTTCTACTTGCTGCCAGTGGAACAGGACTCAGACTCAGGTAAATCAGATCCATTCACAATAAAATGCCCAGTCAAAACAGAGCACAAGCAGCCTCTGAGGGGCTTAATTAGGGACTTAAGTTCCAGTTCTGGCACTGGTGCACAGTGTCTGGCAGCTGGGGAAAGTGCTTGGAACCTTCTGTCCTCCTGTATACAGCACCTTTTTCACTATTGCAAGTGGAGTGAATGTCCCCCCTTGCAGGTGGGAAGCTCTGTGTGTTGCTGATAGCTCTGAGAAAATTGAGATAAGACACAAGGATCAGGATGGAGAAGAACCCCTTTCCTCAAGAGGACATTTAGGATTGTACTTTGCAGCATCCAAGACAAAAACAGGGAGCATTTCCAGTGGGAGAAAACACACAGTGGTTCAGCAAAGTGTACTGCAGAATTGAAACTGAAACATAATTTAAATCAAGGCTAAAGTTAGGATAAACTATTATATTTGGGTAAAATCCAGCTTTGTTAGATTTGAGGTATAAACCCTGGAAGTGCTATTTGTAATCCTTTGAAGAAAAATACATTCTGAGATTTGAATTTACCAGTTCACGACCTTCTGATATATTGAGGGAAAAGGGACCCTTTACCATTTTGGCAGCAAGGGTGAACTGACCATGAGCACATCCATTTCCAGCCACCACAGCTCATTCCAAATTCTCTGTTTTATTGTTAGCATGGAGAACTCCTCATGCTGGCCTCTGGAACTGGCCTTGCACCAATGCTTCCCATCCTCCGATCCATAGTAGATGATGAAGAGGATGAAACCTTTGTAACTCTTGTTTGCTGCTTCCCTACATTTGACAAAATTTATTTGAAACCTCTTCTGAAGGATCTGGCTCGATACTGGAACATCAGAATATTTTATGTCCTAAGCCAGGTAAATAAATGGGTATGAAGCACATTCTTGTAAGGGTTCTGTGTGCTGGATGAGCCTCTGCCTCCTCCATTTTTCCATGAGCATGCTCTTAATTCTTTCTCAGTCATCCAGGCTGTTTTGTGATCCAGTAGCTGCTGTTCTTAATCTGCTACATGTACTTAGGCTGCTTCTAGTCTGGAGAATTTCAGAGATTCTTGTCCCTCTCTACCTCCTTGGGAGCTGTTCTGTTGGAATGGACCTGCTGCTTCATAGTCATTGTTGATTATTCCCCTCACTTCAAAGAGCTGTTGCTGCACCTAAACAGCAAATAAACTATTTTTTTGTTCTTGCCTAGTACCAGTGCCTTAATCTATCCTTATCCTCCATTCATTGCTCATGGCTAGAGCTCTCTTTTACTGGTATGCTAGCACCAACTTCTCAGCAATTATTTTTCCTTGCTGACCCATTTTTAAACTTCTAAAAGTTGTTTCCCCCTCTGTAAAATTACTTTTCTGCCACATTCATGGGATGAGGGCA
Source organism: Calyptomena viridis (assembly GCA_013390005.1). Lineage (NCBI taxonomy): Eukaryota > Metazoa > Chordata > Aves > Passeriformes > Eurylaimidae > Calyptomena > Calyptomena viridis. The sequence continues at coordinate 224,915 of WEIV01023300.1, forward strand.
TACCTCTCAGTGGTCTTACATTTTGAGCAGTCTTTTTCATTTCTTTTTGGTCCCAAAGTTGCCTGTGTTCTTCATGGATTTGGTGGTTAAAAATTATTTCTGTCAAAAATGAGAATTCATTGCATGGAGGATATAGAAAGAATTATTTATGCTAAGGGAATGAATCCCAGTGCATTTTTAGTTTCTTGGATGAATCATTTTTTGTATCTCTCACAGTGGAACTGCCTCACACATTCTGTTCCACGTGTGGCCTCGACAAATTGAGATTTGGTAGAGAGAAAAGTACTGGTGACTTGAGCACCTCCTCAGCTCTGTAGGAGTCTAACCATAATTGTCTCTGGTGACATGGCTTAAATACCCTTTTCAGGGTATTTAAACTCTTGAGTGCTGTCTAAAGAGCATGAGGAGGTCTTGAAATTCAATCAGCAAAGGGCAAGAAACCCACCTGACCCCTGTCAACGCTGTCTGCCCTGTGTGTACATCTCTCCCTTTCTCCTCTTCTCTCGGCAGGTTTGTCCAAGAGTGGCTTGTGCATCCTCCCTCTTGGGATTATGTATCTGTCTGTGTCTGTATTTCATTCTGCTGCCTGTCACCACCACATCTGAGCACCTTCTGCTTCTGATTAATAGCAGTGGGGGAGTCCCCACTGGATCTAACTCTTCTCATGGGATCAGAGCTGTATTTGGAGCAGGACTGGATTCTTTCAGATTTGATCAAGGGAGGTGGGACTGAAAGAGACTTGGGAATGGGTGAGGCAATAGAGAGGAATAAATGTGGGACTTAGAACTTGGGAATAGGGAAGGTGCACGGGGAGGTGGTTCTCGAAGGAGAAGGTTCTGCAGCATTTATTAGCGATAGTTCCACTCTGGTTTTGTTCAGTCCTCTGTGAGCAAGTGGCAGGGAAAGATTTCATCTGGGCTTTGGAATAGGAATGCAGCTGTCTGGAAGGGTCAGTGCTACCCAGATGGTGTCACAAGGGTGAAAAACATTCCATGAACTCCTCTGAGGGGAGGAGGGAGATTCGGCTCTAAGCAATCAATGGTCCTTTTTAACATGACACACTGCAAACCTGCCTTTTCAGGAAACTTCACTGGAAAAACTTCCTTGGAGCTATCAGGAAAACACATACACTGGTCGTCTCAATGAAGACTTGATTAAGACAATAATAAATTCCTGTCGAAGAAGGCCATTTGTATTAATCTGTGGCTCTTCTGAGTTCAATGAAGATATGAGTAGATACTTGAAAGCTGCAGGAGTTGAAGAAGATTCCTTTTTTGTCTTTTAGCAGGATATTCCTGACCTGAGAAACTACAGGCCAAGCCATGGACAAGCCTTGTTTCTCTGCATACATTCCACAAAATGGGTCAGCTCACTAGACTGAGTTCCTTGGACATACACCTTGACAGGCCTTTGGATCAACTATTTGTCTCCAGTATGAGTCTCACTATTGAGTGTTTTAAGGAATGGGTGCCATTCCAGAATGGCACGTGCTACATGGTGCTACATGGTGTGCCAGCCACACCTCAGGGAACAGTGTGGTAATTTTAATGGAAGCCTTGAAGTACAATTTTAAGAGAGAAATCCCCTCTAGTACCTAGAGGATTCTAAAAAGCGTCCACATACACAGCTCTGCTGTAATATGAAGACCAGTGACTTCTGTGTTATTCTGAGGTGGTATTGTGTCCTCTTAGGTGTCCAAAGGAGAGATTTAATCCTCAGGAAAAAGACTGCCTGGCCAAGGGAACAGCAGAATCTGTGGGGTTCCTTTTGGTTCTGTCACATGCAGGGTGATGTCAGGCAAGTCACTTCAACTTCCTTGTCCCTCAGTTGCCCCGTTATTCACTACTACAGAGAAGGTGACACTGATCTGCTTTGAAAACAGCCTTTCCAACTATATATGGAAAAACTGTCCTTAAGGATGGAATTATACGTGATGCCTAGTGAGGACTTAGCAGGCTGAGCTGCTGTCCTGGCACAGCCTGCATTACCTGCCCTGTCCTTAACCCTTGAAATGCTGTGGAGTAGACAAAGAACATGTCCTAAAACCAAGAGAACACAGCTGAGTTGTGGCTGCTGCCTGTCAGGGAGGATGGTTGTTTGCTTTCCATGTCCCCTAAGTGTTGTATCATAGCCTCGGCTCATTAAATTGAACCTCTTTTCAAATAAACAGCTGTTTGTTTTTGTCACAAGACTCTCACAGGTGCCCAAGGGGGTTCCCTAAGCATACAGGAGCACCACTTGAGGAGTGAAAGCTTCGGGGGCTCTGCTGGGGTGCTCCCCTGTGGAGCAGGGAGAAGAGCCAAGGAGCTACCTGGGGGATGGCAGCCTGGCACAGCACCCAGCCTGGGCTCCTGGTTCCCTTCTTCCTTTGTCAGTCCAAAATACCGCTGTTTTAACTCTGAGGTATCTGCTGTCCAGTCCTTTGCCTTCTTAGACCACCGTGTTTACACCTGGAAATACAACTTTTCTGCACACCTTGTGTTTTCTGTTCATTCCCAGTCCATCCTGTCTTGGGGTTGGGCCACATGATGTTGTATTATCATTCATTCGTGCCTCATTCTGTATCTGTGTCTAATACTACACCTACACAAAGGAGCTTTAGTTTGTTACACAAAATAAGCAGCATGCTCTGAAGTGGTGGCTTCAATTCACATGCCAGGAGAGAGTGTAGGGTCCCCTCACATCACTGAGGTTTGTCTCCGGTTACCAAATGCCTGGAATTAATCAAATGTAGCTGCAGCTTGATGTTCATTTCCTCAGAGCAAGGGCTGACAAGAAAGCCATCTTCTTAACCCAGAACAGGGTTCTGGCTTTCCGTGCAGAGAGATCCAGGGAGGTTGTCCATGATTGGTCCAAGACAAGCTCTCAGCTCCAGTCCAAGCTGTGCTTCAGTCACCATAAGTTGCTGTGTAGTGGAGATGCTTCTGCACAGCATGGGGCTGATAAAATAAGGAGATGCTCTCTCCAGTTGCTCTCCCTACTTCAGCCTTAGCTAGGAACATGGAAAAAATATTTTTGTCAGATATTAAGTACTTGAAAACCTTACTTACATACCTCTTGCTTTAAATATTTTATCCTTTTGAGATTTTGCTAAAAACCCACCCAGACTTTTTGCAAAGGCCTGAGATAAAACTTCACGCTCGCTTTGGAAAAGCGACTGCTTTCTGCGTGAAAGCTGGGACTGTTCCTTTAAACACAACCCCAATATGTCTGGGTATTTCAGCACATATGGGCCACGATGGTTAAACCCTACCCAGCTGGTCTGGCCGTTCTGCTGCGCAGCTCCTGTCTTTGTTCGTGGCTAAAAGGGAGGGTGGTGAGAGACGGAGCAAGCTGTGAGTGCTGCGGGATGCGATCCTACAAAGGCGGCTCGGCCGAGCAGGAGGAGGTGGTGCATGTGCCCGAGGGGACAGGGGTCTTTGCAAGACTTTCTCCATGATGTCCTTGGAAGTAGGAACTCGAAGGGCCCTTTAAACTACCCGTAGGCACTTCGTTCTGTATTTGCTGCCCTTCTCTCCCTTCCCCCTCCTGCCTTTTGTTGTTTCTCAGCTGGCTCTCACACGAATCCCCTTGTCCCAACCATCCCCCATGGGGACAGCCCTTTTCAGAGGCTGGTGTGGACGCCTGCAAAGGCAGGGACATGGAGTGGAAAGGCTCTTGGGCTGGATTTTCCTTGCTGAAGGAAGATGAGAGGTTTCCTTCCCTTTGAAGGCCTGAAACCACCCCATGGTGGGAGTTTCATGGGGGAATAGTGTCAGTGCTGTGGGTGACTGGGAGATCTTTGTAGCTGGGGTTGCTTGAGCTCCCTGCAGTGGTGGGTGGCTGTTGCCTGGCCAGGGCAGGGGCTCACATCCTACCTCTCCTGCTGGGCAGGGGGATGCTGGTGGGATGCTCCTGGTCTCTGGCTGCCCCCCAGGAAGCCCTCACTGCCCATGCAGTGCTGTGCTGAGGAGAGGGGCTTCGCTTCCTTTCTACTTCCTCATGTGCAGCCTAAATACCTTCTTAATTTAATCTCATTATTTCCTGCCTAAATAATTCCCATTTCTCCTGGGTACCGTTTTTAAACCTTTGATCTTCTCTGAAGTCTCACAGTCCTTTCTGTTTAAATGAATCAAATGCCTTTTTGACTAATGATTTATAAATTTGCCCACAGAGGAACAGAGGCAGCCCCGATATGGCACACCTTGAAATCACCCACTGTGTCTCTGGTCAGAGCCAAAGTACCCTGGGCTGATACAGAACACCTCCAGCCAGACCTCCATTCCTGACTCCTCTGTCTGCTCCTCTGCCGCGTCTCACTCTCCCTCTGCCTCCTGCTCCTGCCTGGGTCTGCAGCTGACAAGCAGGTTGCCAGGGCTCAGGCCCAGCCCGGGAATGGCCATCTTCAGGTCAGAAGGGTGAATGTGCCTGTGGTTGATGGATGCTGTCTCCTGGGAAGGGGGCACAGCTGCTGTGCTGCACAACCCTGGCCCCACATTGTCACCGATTTTCAGTGACACCATCTCCTGGGGCACCATCTCCTGGGGTTATCGCCAGCTGGAGGGATGGAGAGGAGTGGCTGTGTAGGTACTGGTGTCCCAGACACTGGCTCTGTGCTGGGGTGTCCCTCAGTGCTGAGGCTGAGGTGAAAAGGCTGGAGGACTGTGGGTGTTGCTGGAGATGGATGTGGGGAGGATGAACATATTGCTCTGTAGTGCAGTGATGGAGAAGTCAGGGAGCACATTGTCCCTGAGTCCAGGGCTGGGAGGGCTGAGCATCCCTCCTGGCTGAGCCAGAGTTGTGGCAAAAGAAATATCCAGGAAGGGCCGTGGTGCCACATCTCTTGTGCCTCTGCTGCATGGCCCACACGTGTTTCACAAGGCACAGGGATCAAACCTCCTCTCCAAGCCATTAGAGAAACAGCTAATTAAGCTCTGAAGTGTCCATAGGAGGTCAGCAGGATATGCACCAGCATTGCATCTCCCAGAGCCTGCACTGGAGCAGGAGCTTCACACAGTGCTGGGGCACAGGGAAGGCTGCCCTGCACCTCCTCATTCCAATGTGCACCTAGTCCTGGTGCTTGTGGGGTGACCCAGTGCCAAATACCCCAGGATAGACACCCCAATGTCCCACACCTCAGTTGAGCCCAGGATAGAGGGCTCCTGGCTGGAATGCCAAGAGGTAGGGCTCCAGTGAAACCGGGCAGTGGAGAGAGAGCCTGTACAAATATTATTGTTGTTATTATTCCCTACAAATATATGCAGGCACTTAACAACCTTGGCATGGAGCATTTCCTGGGGATTCATGACCAGTTGGTGTTAATGGTCCTTAGCTGCACCTCAGGCCATCAGCTCCTCCCAGCCCATCATTAATCCACAGGAAATGTCTCAGGCATCGATCCTCATTGCTTAATTAATAAATGCAACTTGTCTCCTGCCTGAGATTTAGAGATACTTGCTGCTTCTTTCCCTGCTGCTTTGAAGGTGACTTTTTTAACGCAGGTCCCTCATGCCAGGAGGCCCTTGTGTGATTTTGTTTCCTGGCATTCATGTGGGTGTGGGTGTGGGCAGCAGGAAAGTCTTTTCTCTCCTGGGCGGCAGGGAAGGAACTGAGCTGCTGCTGGGTTTGGGGTTTCTCCAGCTAATGTGGCACAGCACAAGGAGCACATCTTTCCCACCAAACCCAAAGGCTTGATTACCTTCAGCCGAGTGCATCCAAGAGCCTGGGCGAGAAGGAGTGTGAGCCAGCATGGAAGAACGTGGCAATTCTCCAAGGCCTTAGCAGGTTCTATAATAATCAATGTTTTTTGCCCATGAGTCACAATTCATCTCTAATCTTCCTCGGGGGAGGTGGGATTTGCTATCTTTAGTGCTCACGACTGCCACTTTCCTGGGCTGAGCATCCCGCTGAGCCTGGACTCCTGCTGCAGGGATGCTGACCTGGCAGCCGGCACGGAGACACGGCCGTGTTTAAATCCCATTCCCTGTTTCTCTAGCCTTTACCACCAGCTGGTTTGTGCAGTGGGTGCCGCAGTATAAATCATGTTAATTCCTGAGATGCTTTTCTGTGGTAAGTCTGAAATTCCCATTTTGGTTCGCTGGCTTGCCTGGTGAACTAAATTATTTTCATAGCCCCTTAAGGGCATATTGTCAGCCCAGACTTATTGCCATTATACACCATATCTGAAACATTAATATCTCTTCTAAATATAGTGTATTGACAAGGTATCTGGTATAGTGTAAATCCTTGGGACATTTGATCCAGATCATTAAAACTGAGTGAAGGAAGGGAGGAATAGATCAAGTTACCTTGCTGCTCTTAATTCAAACAAGTGATGAATTATTCATTCTGCTATTAATTCTACAGTCCTCCTGCTTTTTATTTATTTCTCCCTTTATTTATTTTTTTCCTCCCAGATAGACAGCTCCAAAAGGATGCTCGTGTGCCGGTGAGAGGAGATTTTCCTGCCAGAGGATGGGGTGCACAGGGATGGGCTGCCTGGCAGTGCTGGCCGTGCTCTGTGGGGCTCTTGGGGATGCTCCCAGCAGAGGTAAGAGCCTGGTCCCAGCTTCCAGTGGGAACCTCAGGGCCAGACAGGCATCCATGGTCCCAGAGGAGGAGGGGGCTCTTTGCAGGTGCCACAGTGGCTGTGGGGTATGAGTGGGTCCCAGCTCTCGCACAGGGAGAGGGACTGCCACAAGCCAGGGGCAGGGAGCTTGGATCTAGAGTCACTGTGTGTGGCAGCAAGTGTGGGACACTGTTCTGTGCTTGGTTTTCTGCTTCATGTTGATCTTACTGAGGATTGCTGGTAGAGATTATCTTGTTGTGGTGTATAGGTGCTTTGGTGAAGGCAAACTTTTGGAGAACTCCCAGAGTTGCCCTTGGATATACAAATGCATATTTATACACACATATATATTCATATGTGAATGTATGTATATGTATGTGTGTATGTGATGGGCATGTAATAAACCTCTCACCTTACCTATATAAAATGCCCCCCAGATTGCAGGACAGGGTTAGCAGATGACACAGTCATTTGCGGGGGTAGGGTGGGCAGAGCAATCCCCCTCCTCAAAAAGAGCAGGGCCTTTCTCACAGAAGGACTGTATCAAACCCCATCCCTGGCTCTGGGGCAGGTGCTCCTGAGTGGCCACCCCACTTCCCACCAGGGCTTCCCAGAGCACCCCAAGGCTCCCAACTCTTAATCCATCTGTCTGTCTGCATTGTGGCTACTTGCTTTTCCTGCAGGCTCCCCTCTTGGGCATTTATTTCAAACATTATTTATTTCAACATTATTCCTTTAGTACTAGCCTCATATTACTTCATTGCCTATCCCCAGTAATTAAAGGGGATTTTAGATCTGGCCAGACACACACACCCCCCTACACACATGTGGTGCTGCATCCCACACATCCACAGGACCCCCCTTGCTGGGAGGTCACCATGCCAGCGAGCATGATGAAAAGCAATGTGCACTGGCTGACTATTGATTTGCAATATACTTGGCCCAGATTGATGGCAGTGAGCGCCCAGCCTTGTTTGGGAACCCACACGTCTCCCGGGGGCTACACAGGGTCTGCATCCATCCCAGACATGATGTATGTGCCCACTATATCAGCCTCTTCACCCCAGCCCTAATCAGACCCAGGGGCAGGTGACAGCCAGCCTCCTCCCAGCCTTATTTTATAATAACCATGTCTCAGTATAAAGATTTCATTAGGAAATCGATCCCTACATGCATAACTCATTGTTCAGCACATCGAGCCCTTCACCCCTGTTTCTCCCAGCTCAAATTCACTAATACCACCATTATATGGAGGGAGGATGGTCACCAGTAGGCACAAAGCTGAAGGGCTGGGCAGCTGGGGCACCAGCAAGTCTGGAAGGTCTGAGCCTTTAAAACTCACTCCCTACTTCCTTTTTCACTGCCATAAATAGGTGGGGACACCATGCCGCTACTGGCAGGATAAGCTCAAGGATAAGCCCTGCTGCAGAACACCACAGGGCAGTGAGAGGAAGAGGGGTTATGTGGAAGGATGAAAGGTGATGGGAGGCACAGATGTCCTCCAGGGAGAGGGGGTGGCCAAGCCCAGTGGAGGTCTGCAGGGTGCTAGTGTTTTGGTAATGCTGGTGGTGGGATGGAGCTGGTGCTGTGCATCCCATCTCCATTCTTTTAGGCTTCCCCTGGAAAGGGGACATCACATCCACCTCTGTGTCCCCCAGGCATCAAATGTGGGGGAGTGCTTTCAGCACCCTCTGGCAATTTCTCCAGTCCCAACTTCCCGGGGCTGTACCCCTACGAGACGGAATGCATGTGGCTCATCGTGGTGGCCGAGGGCTCCTCTGTCCTGCTCTCCTTCAGCCACTTCGAGCTCGAGTACCACGACGCCTGTGCCTACGACTACCTCCAGGTCTACAATGGGGCTGCCCGGGACCGGGGCAACCTCCTGGGCACCTTCTGTGGCCACAGCCCCCCGCCACCCTTCTCCTCGGCCTGGCACGTCATGGCTGTTGTCTTCCGCTCCGATCGCCACGTGGCCAAGCACGGCTTTGCTGCTGCTTACCGGAAAGGTAGCAGGGAGGGATGGTGGTGGCAGAGCATCTGTGCATCCATCCATCCTCTTCCACCATCCTCATCATCTTTGCCTCCTTGCAGACGCCTGTGGTGGGCAGCTGACAGGGCTCTCTGGGGAGATCACCAGCCCCCGCTACCCTGAGAGCTACCCCAACGATGCCGAGTGCCGCTGGAGCATCGGGGGGGCTGGCAGTGGCCCCCTCACCCTGGTGTTTGCTGACTTCCAGATGGAGGGGGGCCAGGGCTGTGGCTTCGACTACGTGGCCCTTTTTGATGGTCCCACTGTCACTGCCCCCCGCCTGGGACGTTACTGCGGCAGCGCCCGCCCACCCCGCACCATCTCTTCCACCCCACACCTCCTCATCATCTTCAAGTCGGATTTCAACATTGGTGGCAGAGGCTTCAAGGCCCATTTCTACTCAGGTGCGAGGGTCTCTGGGTGGTGAGGCAGTGGGAGGGATGTGGGGGTGGGTTGCATGTTGGGGGTGGTGATTCTGTCCCTCCCGTGGCAGCAAGAGGAGATGATCATGGAGGGATCAATTTGGGAAGAGCCCGTGAAATGATGGTGTGAAGTGTAAACCAACAAGCAATGCAAATGGCATCATTGTGGCTATCCCAGGCCCCGGGCTGTCCTCTTGAGCAAGAGTCACCCTTCTCCCTTGCTCATGCTATTCCCTGGGGATGTGGGTTTTCCCATGTGTTCCTGTAGGACTTGGGCCACCTTTGGAGTTTTCATCCTGGCTCATCCACACACAGGGGTCTTCAGGTTTGCTTTTGATTTTTCCTTTCCCCTTTTTTCCTGAGCAGGTGAGTGCCAGGAGGTGTTCACTGCCATCAAAGGGAATTTCTCCAGCCCTCAGTACCCCAACTTCTACCCCAACAACCTCAAGTGCCAGTGGAGCATCCATCTGCCCCCGGGCTACCGAGTCAAGGTGTTTTTCCTGGACATGGAGCTGGAGGGCCGGAGCAGCCTGACGGGTGGCTGTGACTATGATCACCTGTCTGCCTTCGATGGTGGCACCGAGAATGGAGCCCTGCTGGGCCGGTGGTGTGGGCGGGAGAGCCCGGCACCCGTCACCTCCCACAGCAACCAGCTGCTCCTGGTCCTCCACACCGACCGCAACACGGCCAAGAGGGGCTTCTCCATTGCCTATGTGGGAGGTAGGGTCTCACTTGGATGCTCCTCTGTGCTTTAGTTACATCAGGACATGCCTGAGACCATGTAGTTTCCAGAAGGCCATGCAGTGAAGGTTCCTGTCTGCAGCAGCAGAGCCCTTGGCTCCTTACGGATGGCATGTAAGAGGGCGTGGTGTGTGAGCTCCAGCTCTGGCAGAGTGCAAGACACACATGCTCCACGTCGTGTTTAGTATTCAGGAGATGCTTTTCAGATTCAAATTCCTGTGTCTGCCACTGCCATGCTACTGTTCCTCTCCAAGTATGTGAAGGAGAGAAAGCCAGGGGATTTTTTAGGGGACCAAACCCCCAGGGCAGGTGACCAGCTCAAGCATCACAACCTTATTCCCTGCTCCCCAGGATGCTCTGGTCCCACCAGCACATGGCCGAGCAGGTAGACATAAACCATGTCCCCTACTCCACTGGCAGCAGCAGGGGAAGGCAAGAGCCCCGGGGCACAGCGTTCCCAAATCCACCCGGCCAGCCCTGCCTGACACGTCCCTGCTGTCGGCGTGCCCTGTGTCCCAGCCGGCGCATCCGCAGCTGGTGGGAGGAGCCGTGTGTAACCTTCCTCCTCTATTGCCAACCTTTGCACCTCAAACGCCAGCAAATTTATGGCGTTTGTTGTATTTCAACATAATTACATCCGAGCTGACCCGCGTGTCAGGGATGATTCAGCCAGGGGCAGCCTCGCTGGAGGGCTGGAGCCGGAGCAGGGCTGCTGGACTGGCAGCACAGGTGCTGGGAGAGCTGGCCCTGAGTTTATGAGCTTTTATCCCTCAGCTGCAAAATCATTCTTCTTTTCCAGTGCAACAGAAAGGATCTGGGGGTACGTGGCTGTAGGAGTAAGAGATGGGATGTAGTTTTGTCCTGAGCCTCTGGAGGGAGAGATGTACTGAACACCAAGTAGGGCTGTAGTGTGCACAGCAGGTCTGTCCCTGTCCTAGTCCTTATTTCTCACTGTTTTACATCAGTGTGCAGGGAGAGAACCTTGGCCTCACTCATGGAGAAACCTGCTCCTGACAGAGGAGCTTGCAGACAAATAGATGGGATGCTAGTGAGGAATGGGGGGCTTCCCACCACAGAGAGGGACATGACTTCTCCGAGCTGCCCCAGGCTCCTGCATCCCCCAGTACACACACCAGCCAGATGCAAGTTAGGGGAGGACAAAAGCTTGGATATGAAACCGAGCTGAGGCTGCTGGCTACATTTTCCTGGTGATTCCAGCATCTGCTTGTGATTAGGGTCCTGCGTGGCACATCCGGCTGCCAGCACTGCCAGGACAGCGGCTGCTCTCACCAGGCACACCATCCTCTCCCCACCACCAGCTTCCTCAGGAGCCCCCAGAGCCAAAGAGGCACCTCAGCCTCTGCATCCACATCCACAGCGCTTCAGCCATGCAGATATTTTCCTTTTGGGCCCACCAAAGGGCTCAGCTGGGGCTGGGCCTGTGTGATTTATGGCCATTTCAATGAAAGCCTTCACGCCAGGAAAGAGGATCCACTTTCTTCTCCTCTTGATCTAATGCACTTTAGTTATTTGGTAAATATTCTAATGGTTTTATAATGCACTAAGCGAAGCAAAGTCACGCTATTTTTTCGTATTGATTTTATTGCATCTTCCCAGATTCAGAAGGAGCTGGAATAATTCAATAATTCATGCTACCCAAGTGGTTAGTTCAAGCTAGGCAAGGGTTCACTTTAAAGAGGGGGGCATTTTCCCTCCCTGGTTCTTTCCTTGGTGGATGCATTGTGCATCCAGAGGGGCCAAATACAGAGCCAGAAGGAGAGTGTACTGGAGAGAGGCTGGGATCACCATTGCCTTGATCTTCGTCTCAGCATCATGGTCAGCTCAACAGCAGCCCCCTCTGTGCACTCCTCACCAGCTTCCCATGGAAAATAGCATTCTGGGAGCAGTGGAGGGCTGGTAATGCTTGGAACAGGACCTGGGCAGGGCATCCCTCAGGAGGATGCCGAGGGGCCATAGACCCAGCTCACTCTTCCCCAAGGACCATGTGGCAGCCAAGCAGCTGCATCGCTCCAAGGCAGGCATGGGGTTCCTCCAAGATGTGTCTCCTCCATTTCCTTGCTGTAGAGTGTCTCTTGCAGGGGTGTTGTAGGATGCAGGGGAGCCCTGTGCCCACAGCACACCATCCACAAAGCTCTCATGGTCTAATCCTGGGCAGCAACTCAAATGTCTCAGTGGATTTCAAGTGATGGAGAGTGGCAGTGACAGCATGATGGTGTTGCCTGTAATGGCACTTTTGTGTCACTCAGAGACCTGAGAAGGAGGATAAGGTTCAAGGGGTGGTTGATGGTGAAGTCTCTCTCTGAGTAAAAGGCAGGATGGTGCCTGGGAGCCATCCATGTGTGTCCTTGGCATGGGATAGGGCTAAAACACGGATATTGCTTTCTGTGTTTTGGGCATAGCTCCTTTTTTCCTGAAACCTCATCCCACAAGTCCTACATGTGTACCTTATTTTTGTCCCAATAGTTGTGCCCATGAATGTCAGCTGCACCCGGACAGACTTTCACATCCAGATCCCTGTGCAGTCCCTGGCCCAGCTGGAGAGGAATAGGATTTATTTGGGGACCCCCTCCTGTGCAGCCCGGGTAGTTGGCAGGAACTTTAAAATACACACCAGGTTTGACACCTGCGGCACCGAATCCCAGGTAAGGGGTTGGCAAACCCTCCTTTAAAGCAAGCTGGGTAGGTGGTTAGCCCTGTGCTGGTGTACTGGCTGCAGAGAGGCACTCCCAGTCCCTCTCCCATCCTCCCAGTAGATACCCCCCTGATTCATGGGCAACCCCTCCAAACCCTTGTGAAAATGAGCCAGACAAAGCCCTGACAAGCTGTGACCCTTGTCTTGCAGAGACGCAACAACACGTCTGTCATCGTCAGCACCCTCTACATCGATTTTTCAGTGGGTGATCAGGAGGACATCCACCAGTATGAGGTGCAGTGTGAGCCAAAGAGGAAGGAAGCTTCAGTTACTCTTATTGCTGGCCCTGACTCATACAGGCTCAGACAGGCAGAAAACCTGGTGGATGCCCAGCAGTGGGAGGGGGAAGTGATGGATGCCCATGAAATCAAGAGCCAGGACACCAGTGACATCATCTTCATCAGCATCTGCATCCTGGCTGGGCTCCTCATGGTCATCGCAGTGGTGGGGCTGGTGCTTCTCTAGGATGCTGCTTTCCAGATTTCCAGGACTTGCAATCCCAGTATTGCTAAGGGTGAAAACGTACCCCAAAATTCACCCTCATCCCAGGCTGAGCACTAACACAGCTGCCTAAACAGAGACACAGCTCCCAAGCCCCGAATCTGAGCCTGAACCCAACCTCCATTTCCTCCCAGTGTCTGAAAAATCTGGGCAATAGGCAGCCGTTTCCCTTCCCAATTTGTTTTCCTCTGTCTCAATCTGTCCATTTGGCTCGGGAATGCAATTCTTGCACTCCCTAACTCTTCCTGCACCTGCTTCAATTTGTTTTCCCTATAGTGCTGCTGCTTTCAGGAAAGTAACATTGTTTGCCGATGGCTGCAAATCATCCTGTCAATTATTTCTAGCTGAATTCTTGAAGGTACAAACCATCCCGAAATATAGCTATATTCCCAACAAATGTTCTTCATGCTCCCACTCATGCTCGGGGGGGACTGTGGAGCTGTGTTATGGGTACCTCCACCTGGCACATACAGATGTAGCTCATGAAGATGCTCCCAGGTGATGTTTCTGGATGTCTGTGGGTGATGTGATGTGATGCATTTGCCATGCCCTGGAGCTCCTTATTTGATCTTCGCATGTTGTCTCACCTTCTCAGAGGACTCACTGTGAGTGCCTCAACCACCAGCATCTGGAGGGGAGGAGAACAATCCTTTCCTCTGTGTTTTCCTCCTTTCCAGCATATTCACATGTCCACTGCTGTGAACTCTGTACCAGCATCACTTCTGAAGTCTGGAAACATGAGCAAATCCTGCTGTGGCTTGGAAGGCTATGGTACCATGGAGTCTGAGATGTTAGAGTGTGGAGGTTTTGCAACCCTGTAAAGACAGCCTCGGCAGGAGGGGTTGGTTCCCCTGGGACCTCATTGACACCAGACCTCCACCCTTGGTTCCTGCAGAGGGTGAGCTCAGCACCCAAGAGCATGAAAATAGGAGTCCTGTGGTCATCTGCCCCTCAAGAAAGCTGGGGATCCTTGCCAGGAGCCCTGGTGGATGGCTGAATAACCCCTGCATGCCTCTTGCACCATCCTAATGCAAAGCACTTTCCCCTTCAGCATCACAGAAGGGGTGGCTGTCACAGAGCAGCTTCCCTCTGGGACAGTTCTGTGCATCAGGGGAAGCATCAGCAAAGCAAAAGGATGATGATCGAGCAGCTTTTCCTCCTGGGTTGTACCAGCCCTCCAATGCCTGAGAGGATGTCTGGGGAGGGAAGAAGGCACAAATCTGTGCATGCCTCCTAATGAGGAGCCTTTGTTAGGGTTGATTTGGCGTTTGTTGGTGCAACACATCGGCAAATGCGAGATTCCGAGGGAAATATTTGCCAGCACCGTTCAGCTCCATTAAGGCAATGTTTTGAGAGCCTGTTGTGTACATAGACGAGAAGCAAGGCCAGACTGCCCCCCCGGCTGCCCGCAAAGCCTCACTGCTTGTTAATTGCTGGGTATAGAATTGTCAGCTTGAGACCACAGTTACAAGATTTGACAACTGAAAGAAACTTAAAGATATAATTAACCTTCTTGGTGGCCCAGATTTTGCTGAAACAGGTGAACACTGCGGCCACTCATGCCTGGCAGGGAGCCCACAGCACCCAGCAGCATCCAGCCCTTGCCTGCAGGAAAGGCACCTCCCTGCCCAGCTGGAGCCTCTGGCATCCTGCAGTTTGCAGGGAAAGAGGCTTTCCTGGGTAGCTGTTGATGTTGCACTCAAATAAGGAGTTGGACCTGCTCTCAGGATCCAACGGCAGAAGGGACTGCTGCTGTGCTCACCCCAGGGAGGGCTTCCATCCAAAGGGATTCCCAGCATCCTGGGCCCTGCAGGACATTATCCAGGGGCTTGGGGATGGGGCAATTAATGTGTCTTGAATGCTTACAAAAGACTTATTCCAGCTTGTTCCTGGATGCTTTCACAGCTGTATCTGTGGCTGCCACCAGCAGTGAACCACTTGAGCCGGTCATCCTGCTCAGAGCAAGGAAAGCCTCTGGTGCTCCCCAGCCCTCCTCAGCTTCCAGTCATCCCCTGCCGTGTCTCAGCCTCTCATTTTCTCCATTAGGTTTAGTCATCCAGTCTCTCCCTGCAGGAATTTGCTCACTGACATCCCCTGTTAAACCACCTCTTCCCTGACATACTGCTGGGGATGGAGCCCAGCAGGGGAGGAGGATGGTATTAAGCACACAGCCTGGAGAGAGGGACTGCCCAGGTAATTTAATGAAATAAACCCTTCTTCTCATGTAAAAGATGCTCAGATGAGTGGCAAAGAGATATCAGGAATTCATCACCACTCCTTCCCTCCACCATGCCCATAGTCCTCACACATCAGGCCTCAGTTTCCCTCCTCAGTGTTTGCCCGGTGCTTCCCGAACAAGCAGGAGAGTGGTGAGCACAGGCAGTGCTCCCGTTACTCATCTGATTATTTATTTAGAGCATGATGACTCGATTGTGCCAGGCTGGATGCAGCCACCCCATTTCCTGGCTTTGCTTATGGACATGGAGTCACGTCTCTCCAGAACAGACAAAGGCTTTGCTGTTGTGCAGGAGGGAGAGCCTCTGTTATCCCTCTGTGAATGTCTGCCTGCAAATCTGGTGAAGAACTGTTGGGAGATTGTAGATCATAGAAAACAGGACTGGAAGAGCCCCCAGGAGATCAATTGGTTTATTCCTCTGCTTCCCTGGGGGAATTGCTCCTACTGTAGAGAAGCTGGGCTAAAATATCCGAAAAATCCCAGCCATGCTCTCTGTGTTTTCTCTATTTACCAGGAAGGTTTTCCTGATGTGTCATGCTGGTGGGACTGCTTTTGTGCTGCTGTGTTGGACAACGTCAACAGTGGTGGAAGTGCCCCAAAATGTGTTGCTGGTACAAGACCCTGCTCTCTTTGCCCAGAGGCAGAAGGCCAGTCCTGGGGTACTGGCCAGGACTGGGCATCCCACTGGGGAGCCCAGCAACCACACGATGTTATGATCCACAACATGAGGGTCCAGCAGCATTGGAAAATTCTACTGCACTTGGAGCAACCTCAGGCTGTTTGAGGGGCTTCTCCTTTCCAAAGCAATGCTTCAGCTGTGACAGGTAGCTCAGGTTCCTGAAGATCCAGGAATGCTTTACAGATCCCAGGTTTCCATGTGTGGAAAAAAACAAAGGATGTCCCAACAGTTTCTTAAGCAGAATCATCACATGATCTACTCACTTGAGATTTATGTGGCCCAAGGGGTGCAGTGAGCCTCTGCTGACTCCTGTCTTTCTCTTAAAATGAAGATGAAATGGCCACTGTGTTTTCTTGGTGGCTGCAGAAAGAAATTGAAATCCTAAGCCCCAGCTGAGGGCTCACCCCTTCCCAGGCAACTACCCTTTGCTGGTTTATTCTATGTAATGCTCAGTTTAAGTTTTCTGTGGTATCACCCACAGTCTTCCAGTGATTCCTCCTGTATTCCTCTGCTTATAGTGTTATTTGTGGTTTTTTTAGTCTGGGACTGGAGTGCAGAGGACTGGCATGTTTGTGACAGCCAGGGAGCCAGCACTGGAGCTGAACCCCATGTCTGAGGATGCTGGTGGTGTACATTGAGCATTGAGCTTCCCTCATGGGGATAAACCCTGCTGCTTTGCTGAATAGTTTGGGTTTTTTTCCTTCTTCTCAAACATACCCATGGCTGGGATTGTGCCCTGAATCCTCCACCCTCCTTGGAATGCCCCAGCTCCAAAAGCAGAGGTGTGAAGACTTGGGGAGTACCTGATTGTGGCATGCGGGATACATGTGGGATGGCTCTGGACACCAAGGTTGGTACCATTGGCAGCACTGGTGCAAACAAGACCCTCAGCAGTACTGCCCAGCCAGCCTGAATTCCACACTGGGGCATGGCAGGGGACCCAGCCAGGAATTCCCACTCCAATCCTGCTTTAGGTCTTTATTTTTCCCCTTCCCCAGGAATGCCAGGAATGGAACTGGCTGCACTTCCCTAATCCTGATTCAACCCTACGTCCTCTCTTTAAACCTTTAAGGATAATTTAACAGGGACTGGCCCTGGGGGGAGCACAGGGGTGATTGTGGGCTGGACCAGGAAGAGGTTTGCTGCTCCTCGGGGTGGTTTTCTTGGGGGCTGGTGTTTAAGGCCAGGAAGCCACCAGCCACTTTTGCCATTGAGCCAGTCATGGCTCCCCAGGACCTTGGTGTGGATGGGTCAGTGGGTGTTGCCCTGAGAGGGATCTGTGCTGAGAAGGACAGAGTTCATTCCCCATGCACCTGGTACCACAGCTGGAACAGCAGTGGGAAGTTGGAGGGGATGATGCCTGGTGGGTACTGCCAGCCCCTCAACAGGTAGGTGCCCTGGCCACTGGCTCTGTTTGGGGGACAAAACCAGGGTCACTGGGTCAGCAGTACCTGTGGACAGCAAGGGGCTGCTCAGCACAGTGATGGACTTTTCAATGTCCCAACACAAACCTCTGTCCTCAGTCCATTACAGCTTGGGGGAAGCTGCAGCTAATCCTGCCTGCTCAGGTGGGCAATGCCAGCCTGCTCCAGGGTGTGCCTACCTTGGGGATCCAGGTACCTGCTGGAGACCCCAGCTGTGGTGGCACAGATCCTGCCACAAAGGTGTCTCTACCTTGGGGATCCAGGTACCCGCTGGAGACCCTGGCCGTGGTGGCACAGATGAGGAGGCAGTAGTCAAGCAGCCCAGCCATCTGGGAAAACATAATGGATCAAGCATATGGACAATTAAAAATGCAATGACAGCATTTACCAGGAGCTGTTTTCCCAGCTTATTTTAAATCCTGTTTCCCAGTCATCACAGCCCGAGGGACAGCAAAGTCCTCCTCCCCTGCTCGTGGGGATTTTGGTGTGTGGAAGCTGAGTGGGGCATTTGCTCCCTGATGGAAAGAAATGTTCATAGCTGGATTTTGAGCTTATGATCATGCAGGTTTGGGGCGTGCAGATTTGACCGTCTTTGGCTCTGCATATTGCAGCCCTCCTCCTTCTCCTCTTCATCCCCCCATCTGGGACAGGAGTGCAGTGTTTGCAATGCGAAAATTTCAGTGTAGGCAAAATACTGGCCACAGCAGAAATGGGTTTGGCTTTTTGTCTTCTTGCCATTGGGGCTGGCTGTGCTAGAGGTACAGTGTTTGTCCATTACAGGAGCACCCTTTATAGGGAGATAACTGCTTGCTAGATAATAATATATAATTAGCAAGGATCATTCCATAATCTAGTTTAATTGACAGAGACCATGGATGTTGTTCAGCAGACTGCCAGCACAAGAATTAGAGCAACATTAATTGCAGTGTAACCCTGGCATGGGCTTCCCTTTTTTTGCTTCCTATGGCATATCAGAGTCCCTTCGTCCCTCAGTTTCTCCTCTTGTGAGATGCCAGTTCTTCCAGCTGAATGGTGCTGAGTCCTGCATAGAGGAGCAAGGTTTTGCTGGCTGTGGCCAGCTGGGCTGGGGAATTCCCTGGGGTGTTTCCCTCCCTCTACCTCTTTTCTGCTTCTCTTTGTCCCTCCTTTGCTCCAACTCCCAATTTCTGCTCCATCCTACAATCCTGCTCTCATGGTGTGCTAACTCCCCTGTGAAGGAGGTTCCTGGAGCCTCCTTGATACGATCAGGGCTCCAAAGGAGATCTGTGTCTGCTCCTTGCCTTAATGGCTCTTAATCCAGGGCCAGCCTTGCCAACCCCTCATATTACAGAGCTGCCAGGGAAGCAGACAAGATCTAAAAGTTTGGGTTCTTTGTGCAGAAACCTTTGAAGAGCCTCTTGAAAGATGAAAAAAAGGTGAGCTGCTGCACACTCTCTTTTCCAAAGGACAGGGAGGGTCTTGTCTACTCCCATCCTGTTTCACCCAAGTAATTTACAGCAGGACAAAGCTCTCCTGAGCTGTGCCTGCTGGTGAGGAACAGACCAAGCTGTCACCTGGTGCCTTCCCAAACTTGCTCTTCAGAAGGCAGAGTCAGAAGTCAGCTTTGGCAGGGCTGAGTTCCCTCCTCCAGCCCTCCTGGTGCTGCCCTGAACCCACCCTGTATTCCCGGAGCACCAGAAACATGGGAAGGGGGATCAAGGTGACACCTGCAGAAGGTGCTTCCCTCCTGTCTTTGCTGGGTGCAGCAGCTCTCTAAGAGGTCTGTCAGTTTTATGTACCCTTTTGCTGAAAGAAATCTGCGGGATTAATCTGGGAAAAAAAGAGAAAAAAATAACTTTTCCCCAGATTGAGTGCCTCCCTCTTTTAATGTTTCTCCTGTAAAAAGAGAACCGGCTATTTCAAGGCACTGTGCCAGAGACCCTGAGCAGGAGGGAGCCACAGTTCAGCCCTTTCATCCTCCCTTTTAATCTAGAAGGGTTTCTCCAGCATGAAGACTGGGCTGCATCACCCAGCAGAGGGAAGAAGCAAGGAGCAGCAAACTCAGGTTCAGCAGGTAACCCGAGGCATAAATACAGTTGTGCAGGTGAGATTGCTCCAAGGGGGGGAAGCTGGTTTTTATAGAGTAATTAAAACTTGATTAGTGCCAGATATCAAATATCCTGTTGTCACATTCAGCATCACCCTTTGGGAAAATGAAGCCCTTTTTGGCTTCATTGCTTTTCCATCTCTGTTTTTGTCTACCTGCCCCATCTTTTTTTCTGTTTTTGTCCTTAAAGCGTTCCCTGGTTCTCTGCATTCCTCCTATCCTGCAGGTCTTGAGTCCAACCCTCTGGATTCTTATCCAGTTCCTCCAGTCAGTCAATTTTATGTAAAGCTGAGTCTGTGAATCTTCAGCCCAAATGTTACTGCCAGCTTTAACATCAAGACAGAAGAGCTGGACCCACAGCTATGTACAATTGGGTCCATTTGAAAACAAGTTGGGCAGAAACACTAGCCATTAAATAGAGGAAATTTATAGTTTTGTGCTCATGTACAGTAACTCTGCGTCCTTGAAGTTAATTCCCAAATGAAAACTATTTGACACAGTCAGACTGTATCTGACCTGTGTGGGAAAATTCTCTGGCCTGGCTTTCATTAGATGAGAAGTTCCTCATTTTCAGGATTTTTGCTTCTCAGAAGTTACCTAAATAAAGAAAACACAGCCCAGCACCAGCAACAGAAAGCTGAAAATAAATACTGCAGGTCTTGGCATTGCAGATCTGATGCAAAAGCTGAGTTGTTCATTGATCCTGAACCCCTTCTGTGACAGTTCAGGATCCATGAATTCAATTACAGCTGTGCAGTTTGAAGCTATTTAAGTAGGAAATGGAGCTGATTACTTGTAAGAAGTAAATTGAGAGTTTTCACATCTCTTGCTAGAGCCTGGTCAACAAGTGTTAGATCTTCACTGACATATTATCCAGTCACCACCCATGTATCTGCCAGCTTCTGCCTCCAACACACCTTACATTAATTTTCTACAAATGAAATGTTTGTTTTCAGAAAAGCCAACTGTTTGAGGATCCCTTCACAATATCTACAGGAAAAAATGGTCTTGCACTGGCCCAAGCAAACAAAACAGGGTTTAGACATTTTTAAGAGAACCTGCAATTATCTAATTCAATTTATGGAGTTCAACACCTCAGGTAAGTTTTGGGTTTTTCTTCTAGTGTCTGCAGAAGAAAAAAGTAATTAGCAGATCCAAGTAATGACAGTCAGTCACATTTTACGGTGAAGATATGAACACCATGCCTGTCACAGCCTTAGTAATAGCTTATGGAGAACAAGATGACTTGTGGCACTAGAGAAATCAGGCCAAGTATGAGAGGCAAAATTTCCAGTTTTTAATAACTAGAAGGAATTTAAACGATAGTTTGTTTCTTAAGATTTGTTCACGTGATCACTCTGAACCATGTTTCTTTCGGAGGAAAAAAAAGCCTTTACATGGAATAATTTTCTTATATCCCAACTTTATTTAGAAAATTCATTACAAGTTTTTTTTTCACATTACAGTAAGAAGAAGCACCACATTTAAATCATGAGTGAGGTATGGAAGGCTGAGCGAGCTGCTCATTGAACAGCAGAGGCATTAGGTAGCACCTATATTGTGAGACATTGTGCTTTTCACCCCAGAGCTTTAGAAAATGCCCCAAATTGCAGGATGACTGCGATGATGGAATAAGAAGAGTGAGTTACTGAAACCCATTTTGCATCCAACTCTGGAATGCTGCAAATGGAAATCACCTGGCTTGGCAAAACTCCTGCCACAGGCAGGGCCCAGCTGCAGCACATGTGGCTGATTTTGGGCTAACTAGAGATTGCAGTTATCCACTGGGAATCTCCTCCCATGGACAAAATACCCTGAATTCCCAGTATTTCCAACCAGCACAGCCAGCACAGAACTGCTCCTGTATGTTATTTGGCTGATTACACCTGAACATCCCCATCAGGGATGGAGCTGAACTGAGCTATGACAAATGGGCAGAAGTGAGAAACAGGTGAGTCAGCAAGGATGGAAGATACACAGCAGAGTAGAAGAAACTTTTCTCACAACAAGCCCACATGGATTTCTACCAAGTCAGATTTACAGCACCACTTCCATCATTATTTCTCCCCTCTAGCACCCCTGTTCATGGAGTGGTGCTGGTGAGTCACACTGTCAGCACTCCTGCGCTCCCCTCACCACAGAAAGGGCTCCCAGATCCACGGAGAAGCAGGCACAGGAAGTTCTGACTCGGGATCAAGCATTACACCTCACTTCTTATGGCTCTGTACAAAGGCAGGGACAGTGAGTGTGCCAGCCTTGACTTCTGCTTGGAGCTCAGGTTTGTGCTTTAATGAGAAGACAAGAGCTCGCACCGTCCTGCGATACGGCGCGTTAATGAGGCGGGAAGAGAGATGAAAAGCTTCTCGCTCAATATTTTCAGCCAGTGGGTGATCAATCTGAAAACAGCAAAGTATAAAATTAGATCTTTACATTTAATAAGGAGACCGACTGATTGAAATTGGAGTTTGGTGCTTTTCGGTGTTTCTTCATTAATCAGCTTAGATTCAAGGAAATCTACTTCCCATCACAAGTGTAACGGGAAGAGCAATTTAATTCCACCCCAGCAATTAAGGAAAAAGGCAACGTGGTCAGTAGCAGGGAACATATCCCCATCTCCAGCTGGGTGGCAGTACTTTGCCATCACAACAGGAAACTAATCTGTGACAAGCTTTGGGTATCAAGCTCAACTGCAATTACAGGCTGCACTGTAGTGTCTCCATAAAGCTCACTTTTGATCTTGCTGATATAAGGTACCTTGGATACCATTTTGAACTTGATTCCAA
This sequence comes from Calyptomena viridis, assembly GCA_013390005.1. NCBI lineage: Eukaryota > Metazoa > Chordata > Aves > Passeriformes > Eurylaimidae > Calyptomena > Calyptomena viridis. The sequence continues at coordinate 247,076 of WEIV01023300.1, forward strand.
CAGCAACTCTAAGACATGCCAAACACTTGGCAACTCTGCCTCGTGCTATAAAGGGAAATGTGGGCTCTCTGTGTGTAGAAGGAGGTGTAATTAAGAACGCAGAAAGGGATTTGCTAAATGTTAATTATGTAGTTATTGCTTCAACATGTGCCAAAACCTATAATTTAGCACAGTTTAGAAAAAAATCCCCCACCCATAAAGAAATGGTTTTAATTTCACTTCTCCATTCGTGATGGGGAATCTCCCATGCTTTGCATGATTCCAGTGTGCCAGGTGGTATTCCTCTGAGTCCTCTGCCCACGCTGGTTTTGCTGCCCATCACTAAAAAGCCCCTTGTATCCACTCAGCCTCACTTTTTCTTCTCCTTTTTGTCAGCCTCTCAGGTGTCCTTGCTCCCCAGTTGCTGCACCTCTGTGGCTCCCCTGCCTTTATAAGCAGTTCAGCTCCTGCTGTGAGCTCTGCTTGCACACGTGGTGGTAGCTACAGTTTATTCTTCCTTGCCATGCTTTCAGGTGAGTCCTGTTCAGAGGCAACTCTGGTTTACCCAATTCTGCTTGTTTTAGGGTGGTACCATAGTCTTTATGCCCCACAGATTTAGACTTTACTACCAGTCTTACCACCACACATGAAGTGCTTTCTAAGAACTAAGCTTGACTTAGCAAAGGTGAGCTCCCACCATTCTGAGACATTCCTACAGCAAACCATCCTTCTGCGGTGCCCTGATCCAGATGGCCTGGAAGTTGGAGAAGTAGTTCTCACAGCTAGAAAACACATAGCTTTGAAATTCGTGAGTGCTTATCACTTGACTTGCCATTTAAAGGATAATTAATGAATAAATTAAAAAGGATAATTATTATGGCATTTCATAGACCAAGCAAACTAGTCATTAAGCCTTACAGCAAAGCTCTGTTCATTTACTTAAAGATACCTGAGGGATCTGGTATTTATCACCACTTTATATACTGTCAACCTTGCCTCTCTGTTTTTGCAATAGATTTAAATTTACAAATGTTTAATTAGGAAACACCCAAAAGGTCCCAGTGTTGCTTTCACAGCTGTTGAATAGTAGGAAAAACTTCATGTTCTATTAACTTCCTCCTCTTGTACAGTAGATACAAAACTAATGTGTTGACAGGTTATGTACACGACAGCAAATACACCTCACTTACAATTCGCATGTTGACTTGGTTAACAACCAAAAAAAGAAAGCTACTCATAAATAGGGATGTGCCATGAATCACTAAAAAATAGGAACAGGTCATCTGGTCTTGTCCCTATTCTGCAGGCAGGACCAGCCTGGCAGTAGCTCTAGCTGGGAAAGGTTTAACTTGTTCCTACAAGAAGTAATTCTTTGAGCTAAAGGCACATGGCTCTGAACGTTACCTCTAAATCCAGGGCTTCACAGAGCAGCTTCCGTGCATTCTTCCTGAAAGCCTCGGACTTGGGATCGCTCCTGACCTCAATGGAGGGCCTGTTTGAGTGGTCCCTGATGAAGGTTCGCCACTCCGTGTAAATATCTTTGGCCAGGGCGGCCACGTCGGGGTCGGAGTGTTTGCGCATCTTGTTCACCGTGTGACCTGGAACACAGGAACTGGCAGGGGGGCAAAGCACAACGGACACCGGGGCCAAAGCAACCACACACACCTCTAACCCAGGCAGTGTCAGCAAAACCACCAGAGCAATGACACAAACAAATGCAAAATTATTAGGAATTAAGCACGGACTTCTCGCTCCTTGGCTTCTGCAGTGGTAGAATCATTTAATTGTGAAAACTACCTTCCCAAGTCACCAAGGTGTGGAGTGACACTTCTGTAACATGGGGCTACACTAATTTTCTACATAGAACCTGGATCTGGTGAAATCTCATTATCCTGGCCTACCAAAAAATGCTGGTTTTCAACTGGAAGGCCCTTTAAGGAATCAGATACTGCAGGTGATGATTGTGAGCACTCTAACACACAAATGCTACGGTGACTCCAAGCAGAATCTTTGCTATCGAGAGGGCCTGGCAGTGCAGAAGAGACAAAAGGGAGCTTCCTGTTTTCAGAGGGGAGTTTTTCCCTGACCAGGAACACTGTTGGCCAGGAGATGTCACTGTTAGGCTTCGGTGGCTCTTCCAGCCCGGGCCGCATTCAGGCAGGCACTGGGAAAAATCTCGGGAAAAACCTAATTAAGCTGAACATGGCAAATGAAACCACAGCTGAGAAGGATGGGGAAAGAGGCGGATCGCATCTCCTTTTCCAGGGCTCTGAAGAGAGACCCAGCTGCTCTAATGGCAAACAAAGGCCGGGATGTTCTCCGTGTTCAGGAAAGGGACCATGTGGTCACATGTTATCCCTCCCCCAAGCCCTATAGAAAAGAGGCATGGAGCTGCCCATCTGCTGGGGATTCCTCAGGGTGAGGATGCAGGAAGCAGTTCCGGGCCGATCTGAAGAGAATTTCTCACACGTTCAGAGGATTCAGCCAAATCAAATAAATGAGCCACGTCTTGGATGGCAAGAGGGCACTCTGACAGACAGCAGGGTTAGGAATAAAACATGCAGGGACCAAGAAGAGTTCTTCAAAAATCTGACCACAAAAGGGGTGATGCAGTATTTCCTGGAGCAATTAAAGGACAGCCAACTTTTTTAGTACAAGCTTTGAAGATTGCAGGCTGAATATCAACAATATTTCACTGGCAGCAACACCCGCTTTGAAAAAACCTTCCAAACTAGTCTATTCTGTACTGACAAGCCAAGCAGACACAAGACAACCTAATATTCACAGTCTAGATAGACAAGAGGTACCTATTTTAGTGGAAAATAACACTTCCTTGGAAGGTATTTTCTTCTTTAGCTCCTCCAAAGCTTCCATCAGGTTCTCTTTTGGTTGCCCAGGGAGCTCAAGTATAGACTTCCATCGTTTTATGTCTTCCACAACCACAACTCTCTGGGAAAGAGAAAAGCCATTAGGAAAGCAGAATATTCTTATGATAAATAAGGACACTGGCCTCATCTCAGCTAATGGGGCTGTTATCAACACATGAATTATTGATCGTGGCAGGGACCAGAGCACAGAATACATGATGGCTACTTGCTTGGGATTAGAAATCTCCTGCAAATCAAGAATGGAGGAAGTAAAAATCCAGGTGAGAGGCCTCTCCTTGGTCTGCCAAAATCTGGGCACGTAACAGCAAATGCCTGCTAGAAGAGAAGTGTTTTAAATTTAAGGAATCCATTGTATGTCTCTAAATAGGAAAAAGGATTAAGAGGGAGGCAGCTAATTATCTTTAGCAGTCTGATAGAATCAGAGTCCTGCCAAGATTAGCTTTAAATTTAAAATAATGCCAGCAAGGCAAGAAACAAAGCATTAGAGAACTCAAGTACACTGGACACTGGCAGTGTTCTCACGGTATTTGTCACAGACCTTGACAGAACAGACTGCAAACAGTGCAAATCTCGTATTTTGGCTGCGAGGTGTCTTACCCAACAGCGGTCAGACCACACTGTACTTTGTGCACCATTCTTTTGATTCCTGCCTCACATCGATAAACTTTTTGGTGCAACCAAGCAGGTGGCAGAGAGGGGCTCAGCTCTTGCCCTGGTCTCACGCAGGACGGCCAGGAAACGAACGGAAGGGTTTTCCTTGCTGGGGAGAGAAGGGACTGGGAACACTGGCGCTGGTGGTGTCACTGGGCTGTCCTGGAATCGTGTGCCCAGCCCGACCCTATACCGCGCCAAGTTACAACCCACGTAACCCCTTTTAACGCAGCAGAGCCCTCTGCACCTGTGCAACTCCACCTCCCCGCGAGGATCCCACCCCACCGATGCAAACATTTCGGTGCAGAGCTGCTCCTCCCGCCGCCACCCCGCGCTGCCCAGCCCGTCCCGCGCCCGGTGACCTGCCTTGAGGGACTCGATGGTGACCTGCCGGCAGCTGC
>WEIV01023300.1:251036-276153 GCA_013390005.1 Calyptomena viridis
GGGGCGGCCTCCCCGTCCTGCTCCTGCCGCTGCTCCTGGTGGGAGCCGCCGCCGCCGCGGGGCCGCTCCCCGCCGCCTCCTCTGAGGCTTTCGACTCCGTGTTGGGCAATACGGCGTCGTGTCACCGCGCCTGCCAGCTGACCTACCCCCTGCACACCTACCCCAAGGTACGGGCGGGCCCCTCCCGGCCCCAGCGCCGCTTCCCTCCGCCTCCCCCGGAGCCTGCGCCGCCGTTCTCTTCCCCCTCTCCCCCTGCAGCTCCGGCTCTTCTCCAAAAACAGATGCTTTGTTAAGGGAATAGTTGGTTAGGCTGCAGCTTGCCAGTGAAACGCTGTATTCACAGCACGGCTTTGTCGGTCCTGGGCGCTTTTGTGGGGTTGGGGGGATTTGCTGCTTCTTTGACTCCTGTTCCTAAAGAGGCAGCTTTAATCTGGCTTAGGCTGCTCGGTATTTTGGGCCCTAAAACAGTGCTATGTTCGTGGCAGGGCAGAGGTCCTGAGTCAGGGCACTGGTGGGCACTTGGGTGTTGCAGGATGAAACATAAGCGGTGACAAACACGTAGCTCATCAGAGCCTTCATGGAATTCTTTTCATCTCATTAGTAAATACTGAAATAGCATCTGATGGGAGTTTAGTTTTGTACTCGAGGATTTCCTGTTGTTTCAGGCTTTGCACAGCATTGAACTACTGCCTTGAGCTTAGAAAATGCAGGACCAAAAGCATCGCCTTTCCTGGTTCTTTGTTGGCAACAAACTTGACTCTCAGCTGCAGCTGTGTAGCAGGTGGAATTCCCGGGATTTCACAGGAGGGCAGCAGGGAAGTAGAGCAGTGCCAGGTTTAGGAAGCTCTGGCTGCTTCCCTGTGGAATTCGGTTGGATTTTGTAACTGATACTGGTATTCCCACAGAAAGAAGTAACAGGGAGTTGTTTGGAATAGGATTAAATTTACACATATATTTATGGCATGTTTTGGTGCCTGTGTGTGATGATAGTGAGGAGAAAGAACTAAACCAGACAAATTGGGGCTAAACAGTACCCTGATGTATTTCCATTGTTGTGGTGCATTGCTCTTGCTTGTCTTGCAGGACTCTTTCAAGTTCAAGGAAAGCTGGTACTTCTGTGATTTTTATTGTATTTTTGAAATTTGTTACTTTACTTTTTGAATTTGATTTTCATTTTGTGTTGTTGATGCTGTTGACTAATAAACTGAGCTCGTTCTTTACATTTAGTGTTTGTTCTGTTTGGCACAAAACTACTAGGATTGAAGTAAATTGTTTTAGTTGTTGGAAAGTAAGACAGCCTTCAGTGTGACAGCCATGGAAATCTGTCTGTTAGAACTGATTTCTCTGGATATTCAATTACAAAACATGTTTTCTGCAGCAGCCTCAGCCACCTTGTCAATGCTAGAGTGGAGTTTTAACTTATATTCACAATTTTTTGCTTCTGTGCCTTTAAATGTGTGAGCTCATGCTCTCAGTATCAGTGGCCAGTTCATTTACACCAGGTTGTATGTGAGGTGTGGTGTTTGTTCTTTGCTAAATTAGTTCAGGGTCTGTTTGGCAGCTGTTTGTGCAGTCAGTTGAGTGGCTGATGGTTTTGATGGTCTGATTCATGGGTCAGTGACAGGATGTGGTCAGAGGTAGGACACTCGTGTGACAGAGGCTGTAGCTCTCCAGTGTGGACATCCATCCTCTCAGCATTGTGGACAGAAGAAATGCAAGGTGTAGAATTTCTGTGTTTGCTTAATTTTAAGAGTTGCAGTGAGGAAGCACTTTTCCCCTTCAGTTCAATATAGTAAATAAATACATGTGTTTGTGGAGCTGGTCTGGCAGTGAGCATTTAACCAGGGTACTGGTGTAGAACATCAGAAAATAATCTCTTACTTTGGCAGTTATGTGGTAGTTTTGGTTAGAGAAATGCATTGTAGTGCACTGTCAAAATCAAGGAGGGGTTTTGCCCTTTCCTTCTGGCTTCTAGTATTTAATATCAGAGCTTTTTTACTCTTTGTAGGGTTAAACACCAGTAAATCTTGGACAGCAATGTCTCTTAATGTTAAGCACAACACCTTATAGAAAGTTCTCTTCGCTTGTGAGTTGTAGGACTGGAATTACAAAACACAATTTGCTGTTCCAGATTTGCCAACCACAGAAGGAAAAGCCCTGTTTGAAATAAATCCATGGGGATGTTGGTGTAACAGAGCTGTGCCTTGGGTTTATTTCAGGTCATCCAGTGTCATGTTTAGCTGGGTTGTAGCTCTGATGGGGGGAGAGTAGGACCAAAAACCCAACCAAACAACACAAGAATCTTTGTTTTCTGACAATTTATTCTGGATTGGAGGGATGCAAGTGTTTTGTTGTGCCTTCCCAGGAAGAGGAGCTGTACGCCTGCCAGAGGGGCTGCAGACTGTTCTCCATTTGTCAGTTTGTGGATGATGGCGCCGATTTGAATCGGACCAAACAGGAATGTGACTCTGGTAAGACCTCAGTATTCCTTCAGCATCCTGTAATCTGAAGACATGAAAGAGGGAGGAGCAGGAATGTCTGTTCTCTGTGAATTTCTCCTTACCTGGTCGTTGGTGGTGTTGAATTTCTCAAGTATGATCAGACTCTAAATAAATTAGAAACACTTCATTTGACTATAGTTTGCCTTAGAAAGCACAAAATGACTGGGAAAAAAAATCCAGGCAAATGAACACTTTTCCTTTAACGTGACAATCAGTCCCATTTACCATTCCTGGCAAACTTGTGCACGGAAGTGAACTGTTCAAGTGGAATAAGAACACAGATCTTGGTGTGCCTCATAACTCGTGGTCTAGGCTACACCCTGAGCTTTCCCTGCAGTTAAAGCCTTGGGAATGAGGTTCATGTTTTGTTTGGAATAGGCCATTAAATAGTGGTGACTAATTCTCTCAGGTTATCTGTGTTGGAGCAGATGTTTCACAGTGAAGATGAAGTGTAGAATCATTTAAGTTGGAAAAGACTTTTAAGATCATCAAATCAAACAATTCCCCCAGAACTGCCAAGGCACCCCCTAAACCATGTCCCCAAGTGCCACATCTGCATGTCTTCTAAATGGCTCTGGGTATGGTGTGTACTGTGGGTCAATTAATAGTGGGTTTGGAATTGTATAGAACTTTCTTCCTATAATATTGAGGCAGCCGAGTCACAGTTTTATTCAGAGCAGAAAAGGTAAGAGCTCTCCATCTTTACTGCCAATGCAATTAAGCACCAGGCCCAGCACTCAAGGGAGGCTTTTATCCTCTCAGTAGCTCACAGAAACAAAGATTGCTCATGGCCAGCTTAGGGAGCTGATGGCAGGTAGGGAAGCAGAAACCTGACATGCAAAGATGTTGATGTGATAGAAAACTTCATTAAATACTCCAGAAATGGGCTAATGCTCTAGTCTGCCACACACTGTGTGTAACTGTGATCCAGCATGTCACTCTAGTTGTCAAACCACACATGAAGAGTGCCATGAAACTGGGTAATTTACCAATGGAGCACATGTAGGGTAATGGAACAGGTTTTTATTTCTGGTTTAACTCTCTTTAATGGGGCTGTTGTCTTTGCTGGCTTATGTTCTGTAACCTGCTGGTGGGTGCCCTGACTGAGTATTCTGTGCTTGGCAGATACATCTTGGCTGCTCTGCTCAGTTCTGTCTCCTGATCCCTCCTACAAACACTGGCTTAGTGGCAGTTGTAGCATGGAATTGCTGCTCAGAACTCTCAAATGTTTAGCTACTGGTGCCATGCTTCCTACCAGCTTCTTAGGCTTTATGATGGTCCACTTGTTCCTCTGGAAAATTGGGAGAGCTGCTTTCCTCTGTGTTGCTACCTGGTGTGATTCTTTGCAATGTTGTTCACCTAAGCTTTAGAGATTTGGGGGGAGAGCTGTGCCCAGGTATCATCTGCCTGATTTGTCCATGGGCAGAATAATCTAAATTATTCTCTCCAAGTAGTTTAGATTTCTTGGTCGTTATGATCTCTAGTCAACAATTAATAGAAGCTATCTGTAAAGCAAGGAGTTGGCTTTGTTTTTCATAAGAAAAACGTATTCCCTAATAGTATTCCATAATACTTTTAGTGCAGTTTCTGTACTAGCAGGAAATGTTCCTGTATTTTCTTGTGTTACCATGATTTCTGCTGTTACTTCAAAGAGACTGATGGTCCCTCTGTTCTTTTCAGAGAACAGAGATAGAATCCTAAGGTAGATTTGTGTTCTCTCTAAGGTACATGTGTGGTATGTAGAGGAGCAGCTATAGTGGTAGTGGGAGGATCAATGAAAACTTGCATCCCTGAGCCCAGCCAGGGTAACACTGCTGATCAGTTGCTCTGATTGCAGTCACATTTCAACTCCCTTCTCTGTCAAAGCTCTGATTCTGTCATTAGACCTCAGAGCAAATGCTACCCTGGGAGTGATTGCCATATCTTTCCCTGCAAATGGGATTGTCAGTCTTTTAACTGCTGCTTTGTTCCTGATCCAACTTACACTGAAAATGTTTTCCTAACTAAAATGCAGAATTTATCATCTAATTTGGGGAACTTCTCCCTTGCAGCCTGTACTGAAGCATACTCCCAATCTGATGAACAATATGCTTGCCATCTTGGATGCCAGAACCAGTTGCCATTTGCTGAGTTAAGGCAAGAGCAAGTAAGTAGGTGACATGTTTTTCAAATAACACCTACTTGTTTCTGTTCAGTGTGTGTCTTCTCTTTTTTAAATTTCTCCAAATGGAAAATAAATCTTCCTAAGGGCTGAAATTTAGACATGGGGCAAGGGGTGAGCAGGAACATAACTTGTATGCTTTTTTATATAAAAACAAATGGAAAACATGTTAATGTTGTGCTTGCAGTTAATGTCCCTCATGCCAAGAATTCATCTCCTCTTTCCTCTGACACTGGTGAGATCATTCTGGAGTGACATGATGGATTCAGCTCAGAGCTTCATAACATCCTCATGGACTTTCTACCTTCAAGCAGATGATGGCAAAATTGTCATATTCCAGGTGCTTGCCTTTTTCACTGAGTTTAAGGTGTCCTGGCTGCTCACTTTAACTCTGCTCCCTGCAGTCACAGAAAAGACTGTAGAGCACTACCAGAAGTGCTTAGTTTTTGCTAGTTCTTAGGCATTCTAGTGCCTTCTTCTTAGGCATTTCTATGCCTTTAGGGCTGTTTTAAAATTCAGACTTAGGAGAATGGAGCATGTCTTAAGGTTGATTTCTGTATTAGTTCTGAAAATGTAAATTATCAAGATCAGTGGAAGCTTTCTAGCAGGATCTCCTGACTCCTTATTTTGTTTTAGTCAAAGCCAGAAGTACAGTATGTTCCACAGCTTGATCAGGAAACTGGAGATACAAGAGGATCCTTGTCACTGAGTAAAACAGCCTGTAAGTTGTTCTTTGTGTTTTGGAAGTGTAAATGCAAATGTTCCCTGTCATCCAACGAAAAAAAATGAAGTTGCAGGTGGCATATAAAAACAAATTTTTAGAAAGCTGAAATATAATTATTTACTGTGCAGAGTGCACTGTGTACACTTGGCAAAGTGTGTGGTAGAAACCAAGCTCTGCTGGAAATGGAAACCTGCAAGGTGGGGCCATTTTAAAAGCTGCTTTTTAGGCTCTGCATAGACAAACTGTGTGGGTTTGGGTGTGCTCCTCCCTTGCTCTCCTGACCAGTGTTTGTGCTGTTGTGCCTCAGCAGATGGACGTGCAGGGGGCTCACAGACATTCCGAGGGCTCTTTGAAGAGAGAGCAAACGACAGCTTTTTCAAGTGTCTTTCCATGTACGTATGTTCTGGGGTGTCTGTACCCACTAAGGAGGAGAAAGGCCTTTCCCCTGTATGTAGAGCACTGTGGGAAGGTCTCCAGGATGCACAGCAGTTAGAGTTGTGTGTCTCACTGTTAGTGCTGCTTTGCTGTGCTGGCCCCGTGGGTTTTGCACATTGTTCTGCCAACTTTGATTTTTTTCTTTTCCATTTCAAGTGAACAGCATATTGATAACTTCCTACACTGTTTTTTTGAGTGTGTTCTGTGAACTGTTTCATCAATACTGTGTTTTGCCTGTTCATTAGATCTGGATGTGTTCCAGGGCAAAGCACTTCTTTTGTATTTTGTTTTGGGAGTGTGTGATACAAAGCACACTGATATGTCTTATTTCCAGGCTGAAAATACCCAGTATATATTTATTAAAGCTTTGCTGAAGATCAGCATGTTGATATTTCTTTCCTTTATTCTGGTTACTTTCTCATTAAAAGTTTACACATGAAGGATCAGTGAGTTGCACCCCAAATACATAACAAAAACCTGGTTTTAAACCAGCAGACAAGAGGATGCTTAGGGCCCAATAACAGAATCCAGCAAGTCTTGTGTGGTACTCAACAGGCATTAGAGTACCCAGAAGTCTGCAGTGGGTTCTGTAGCTGAAAGAGCAAGAGACTAATGAATTTAGCAGGAAAGGCAGTCAAAACTGAGCCAAACTTTTTAAAGGTCCGTTGTTCTGTGTTCAGTCTATGAAATGCAGCAACATTCTTCTCATTTCAGAAATTCCAGTTGGATTTTAACCACTACACTTGTCCTGTCAGTGTTGGTGTTGCTCTGGATTTGTTGTGCGACTGTAGCCACAGCTGTGGAGCAGTATGTTCCTTCTGAGGTACTGCACTTTATAACTTAGAATATTGTGAATTTATTCTTTCTATTGCTTTTATCTTACAGCTGTCTAGATACTAAAAATCATTTGGGGGAGGCTCAACTAGAAAGAGGGTCTTTTATCTTACAGATACGGTTTGCAAACCAGTAAATAAAATCATTATTTAAATGATGATTTTATAGCTGAGCAATTCTTGCTTGTTCCTGAGGCCCACAGGAGCTCTGAGCCTTACTCAGGCAGCCCAGACAAGGTGTCTCTTGCTTTGTAGTGCTCTCTTGACAACTTTCAGATTACTCTTAACAAAGGGGGGCTGATTGTCATTTCTCTGGGATTAAAGCTATTCCAAGGATTGGGTGGTGTAGGTGAAACCCAGTGTGGGTTGAACCTCGAGGGTCACTAGTGAGAACACTGACAGCATAGTGTTGGTGAGTGCAGAGAGTCTGATCAGAGAGGGCACTTCCCTAGTGCCCAGAAAGTCCTGGCTCACAGTATTTGCAAATCAAAGGAGCTGTTACACAAGCATTGTATCCTCTGTTCTTCTGGCAGATTTAATACATTTCTTTTGGATGCAAGTCTAATTCTAGCCATGAATTTTAGATGTTACAGAAAGCCTGGGTCAGCTTGTGTTGCAGGGCTGCAGCCATCAGAACCTGGAATGCAGTTGCATAATGAAATTCATTTTATTCACAGTGTGGAGCACTTGTCTTAAAGTACCTTGTTTAAATATTTCAGAAACTGAGCATCTATGGAGATTTGGAATACATGAATGAACAAAAACTGAGCAGATACCCACCCTCTGCACTCGTTGTGGTTAGATGCAAGACTGAGGAACATGAAGAAGCAGGACCTCTTCCTACAAAAGTCAATCTGGATCAATCTGCAATTTAAATAAGTCTCCATTGGATCCATAGACTAATTCTAACAAATAGCAACTCCTGATTGATTGTGGTGGTTCTCCAGATGAGAAGCTTAGCAGCCAGTCTTTAAATGCAAATAATGTTGCAGAATCAACGTCATGGGATTTTGTTTTCAACTAGTAGTGAAGATTCAGACATGAATTTGTTTGTTTCCAGGCATATTCACTTTTCACTGGTGTTTGCTCTGTGTCTTTTTGCTTACAAAAGCAGTAAGCATGCTTTCCATACTTCTGCCAGGACACTCTGAAACTTATTTGTGTGTTCTAGGATGTAATGTGTACATTCAGAGTTAGCTTTGTAAAGGTATAAGAAATTTTAAGTAGGCAGGAGATGCCTTTTTAGTGTTGCACTTTCTGTTGTAGTTAAGAGAAAATATTATAAAATTATCTGCTGAATTTTTTGTACTTGTTGGTGTCCATGCACAAACAAGCCTGTCTCCAAAAACAGAAATATATTTTTTCTACAGTGTGGCAATATTCGAGGTGGAAAGCGTTTCTGAGGTACTGTAAGCTAGAGCTCAGCTTGTCAAAGGTGGAAACTCTATTAAAACTTAAGGACATATCCCTTCACGTGCAGAACAAACAAGGTCAATTATTTTGTCAAACTTTAGCCTTTAAGTCTTAAATTGCTTGTAAAGTTAGCACCTGTGTTTTCTGAAAAATTCTACTTTCTGTTCTTGATTAACTATTCTGGTCTTGTAACTTCATTTACAGAAACAAGTTGATTCCTGAGAACTGAGAGCAGACAAATAAAAGTGACTGTATAGAAACTGTTGACTATATAGCTTTTTGCTATGGTTAATTATTGACCACAGCAGGCTCAGTATGAAAAGCCTGTCTGCAATGTTCCTCTCACGGGCAACGTGACCTGATTCTGCTGTGTGATTCACTAGCACAGCAACAACAACGAACAATGTCCCTCATGTTTCTAATCTATTTTTTGCAGCTCTTTTCTTTGAGGAGATTGTTATATTCTGGTTCCCACAGTGTTGGCAAGTTGGGGGTGTCTGATTTATTTTAAGGCCTCTAAATGTTTGAATGCTGGCTAGAATGCATGGTCTGCAACTCACTGTCTTTTTTGCTGTGGATTATACAGAACTCCCTGGAAGGTTTTTCTGACTGAATAGCTCCAGGAAATGTCTGTAGGTCTGTTAAAATGTTTCCTTTGCTATTACAGTGGCAGAGGGAGCATTAGGGCTCCCTGCAGACGTGGCTGTTGGCCTGTTCCACCGTGGACAGTACAACCTCTGTTACACTGACGATTTCACAAAACTTTCTGTTCAAAACTTCACTGCTTACAGTCCTGGGCTCGAGTTAAGCAAACAACTTGTGCTTTCATTGGGTGTTTTGTCTTTTGTTTGCAGTTTAATGACATTTCAGCTGAGGGAGCTGTGCAGTGCAGCCAGCAATTCAGCAATGTGCTGGTGGGTCACAGAAAGCTCTGTGCCTGTGGCACTCTGGCACTTGGCACTGCTGTATCCAGAGCCAGCCAGAGCCTGAGGAATTCAAGTGTTGTACTTGTAAGCTCTTGTCAAAGGATCTCCCCTCAGTAAAATCAGATACTAGCAAGCAATTGAACTGTTTCTCAAGATTTCTAATCTAAATGGACTCTTTAAGCTGTCTTGGCATTTGACTTTGCAAAATGTCATGTCCTACTCATTTTTTGCTAAATGTTTGACTTCCTGACATCTCCATTTTCAGAGGCTGCAATTTGGGTTTGATCTCTGCTCAAAACCACTGTTCAAATGAAGGGCCTTAAATTATTGAAATTGCAGGAAGAAAGCATTTCATATTCTCTTTAGGCAATCTGAACCTGTATCAGATTCTAAATGGAATCTTGTTGACACAAATGAGGTGACCCTCTCAAATGTGTGCAGTTCACTGCTGGCAGAAATAGCCGTGGTACATTTGAGGGGAATTGGGGTTTTTTTAGGTGCTAGAATAAACAAGTCTCCTATCATACTGGGTATCTTGATACGTGTTCCCTTTTCAGCTTCTCTGATCTTTGGCAAAGATTTTTTTTTAACTTCAGAAGGCTTGCTTGTGTCTGTTACCTCATTCTTGTGAACTCATTTTTCTGAACTGTAAGTGGTGTTTGATGTGGGGTAACTGCTCTAAAATCCAACTGCCTGGTTGGCTACAGCTGAGCTTGGTAATCTTGGTGTAGGAAATAGATGGGGGTAGGTGTCAGGTTTGTAGAATTACAGAATTGCTTAGGTTGGAAAAGACCTCCAAGACTGAGCCCAGCTGTGCCAACTCCACCACTAAATGATGTTCCCAGGTGCCACGTCCACAGGGCTTTTAAATCCCTACAGGGATGGTGACTCCACCACTATCCTGGGCAGCCTGTGCCAAGGCTTGACAACCCTTACAGTGAAGAAATGTTTCCTAATATGCCCTCTAAGCCTCCCCTGCCACAGCTTGAGACTATTTCTTGTCCTGTTCCCTGAGGGCAGAGCCCAACCCCACCTGGCTTCACCCTCCTGTCAGGGAGTTGTCGAGAGCCAGAAGGTCCCCCCTGAGCCTCCTTTTCTCCCTCAGTTGCTCCTCAACACACTTGTGCTCCAGACCCTTCCCCAGCTCCATTGCCCTTCTCTGGACATGTCTTATGGACATTTGCCTCTAAGAGTGGGTTTACATTTAAATTTTACACATTTCATTATGGATTGTTTTGCAGGGTGTGCACAGCTGACCTGCTTGACCTGGCTCTTACACAGGGCTCTTAGCAAACTAATGATCACCTAATAAGCTTCCTGAAGGCTCAAAATAGTCTTTCTGTATCAAGTCTAATTAGAACTAAAACTTCCTCCTTAAAGAGCAAGAGATCTAGATGTTAAGATACCCTTAGTCTGACATTTTTCCACATTGTAGCAGATGCCCAGACTTGCAGGCTGTTTGCTACTTGGCATTTGGTGCTTCCACCCCAAATCCCCCTGGGAACAGGAGAGCTTTCTAGCACCAACTCTTAACAGTGATGTTTTCCTGTGAGAACCTTCTGTTTTGGACAGGCTGGTGCTGCTGTGCTGAAGGAGGAGCCCCTGAAAGACTGTGTTTAATTCTGGTTAATTCTGGCTGGTCTGTGAGTGTGGGGTTGGCAGATAGCCATTAACTCAGTGTGGTTGAGGATGGGTTGTGTGTGGGGATGGAGAGGGAAGATGCCATAGATTTTCCTCCATGTTGGGCATAATTTGATGCTTTGAATCAATGCAAGACATTTGTCTTGGGACCATCTTACAGACAATTTACCTGCCAGCCTTCCTCTGAAGGTCTGGTGAATTGGTTTGCTGTAGTGCTTGGGGAGGAATCGTGATCTGTGAGGTGGCAACAATTTGGAAGTGCTTGAGCCCTGTGGACCCTCCTGCAAGCAAGAACATGGGCTCCTCAAACACTTCATGCTGGTGCTTTTTCTCCCCATCACCCCCCTGGCAAAGCTGCCTGCTGGTGACATTTTATCCTTGAGGCTGTAAAACCCCTCTGTGCTGGGCCAAGACCTGCAGCCAGTTTAGGAGGCTACAACCTATTTCAAGTTTTTGTTTGCTGCAGGCTGAGCTGCTAAGCAGTACAGCCTGGAAATTCAAGTATGCAAGTAAAAGAGGACCCTGGAGGATTTGCTGTGCCTGTGCTTGTTGCCCAAGCAGGGAAGCTGTTCCAGATGGCTGTATCCTGCAAGCTCTGCTGAGATCTGATCATCCAGCAGGAGCCTGGGCTGATGCTGCCACAAGGTCAGTGTGTCAGCTCTGTCTTGGGAAGGAGATGGGGTGGAAGGGGACTTGGATGAAGACGATCAGACACTCTTCCCTCAAGCTTTCAGTGTGAGGGGGGTTCTCCCTGACTGGCACCATGGTAAATGCAGTTGGCATCTGCTAGAGGTGAGTGTTCACCTCCCAAACTGGCATTGGGAGTTGGCAGCAGAATTCTTGGCATCTGAAACGTCCCTGTCCTTTATGAATTGTCTAATGCCCCGTTGTGCAACCAAGGTGGAGCCAGGAGGAATGAGAAGCCAACCATAAACTGTGCTTTCAATGGGAGCTGGAGCACAGGCTCAGCACTGCCCTGTTGTTTGTGTGTCCAGGCAGCAGCAGGATCCTTGCTTTCCTGTCTCTGTTGGGATTGTATCCTGGTAACATCGCTCGTGGTGAGGTGCAGAACTCCTGTGCTCCTTTGAGTGGTGAGAGGGCTGTAGCTCTGGGAATCATGAACAAAACTCACCCTCAGGTACAGTCCTCCTTCAGAAAAATCTTACATGTGTTGTTCCCTAAAGTAAATGTGTTCTTGATGTTGTTTGCTTTGACCTCTTTATCACTGCTTTTGTGAGATTTTGGGTTGTTTCTACTTATTTTGATACAAAAGGAAAGTGTGGATATAAAGCGCTGGACTTAGTGTTTGTTTTACAAATGGGTAATTAAGGTTTAAAAGGTGATCTGATTGATTGCTTTGGGAATTAAATCTGGGCCACATTTCCACCAAGGCAATTTTTGCTTGTATGTGATAAATAAAGGAGTACATTACATATTCCTGGGTAAGATGGTGTGACAACTAGAAAGGCAAAGCCTGTGTGGCTGTTGCCTGCTGCTTCTGTAAACAGCCTTTTATCCCTTTCCTTCTAGAGAAATGGTGATGTAGCTACTTGTGGTTCAACAAAGTCCTTCTCTGGAAAAAGAGGTAATGAATAAAATGCAGAGTTTAACTTCATTATTGAAGCATAAACCAATTAAAACTATTTACGTAATGTAAAATGCAACCAGTATTTATGGTTTCTTGGGACTGATTTCCCCCCTTTTCTGTGAAGTAAAATGTCCAGACTACAAAACGAATAAACTTAAGCTGTTCTGTGTTGGCCTGGAGTTGGCAGTCCTATGGTATAATATGGTATGTGATACTATATCCTTGTCTGTCACAGAGTGACTCATAGTGCGTTTGCTGTGGGCTTTCCGCATGTCTTTATAGCCAAACTTCAACAAATACTGTCCATACTTAGAAGGAGAAGGTGAGATCAAACAGAATCAATAGCAAACCTGTAGATCAGGTTGCGACATTTCATCACTGGCATTATTTTATACTCGTGTGTTTGCAATTGTGCTTTCTGCTCGGGGTTGTTTTGTAGACACAGACATGCTGTAATTCACCCCTTGTTTTCTGAGCTGAAATGTTCTGTGTTTGGTTCCCACTGGAGTGTGACAGAGGGGGAAGTTGCTGCAGCCAGGATCCCTTTGCTACACTGAGGAAAGGCCATGCCTTCACTTGAGTTTGAATGACACAACTAAGTAAACACAAAGCACAGCCAAGACAAAATCTAATTTAAAAGTTCTATAAGTTCTTAAAAGTTGTTGTGGGGTTTTTTTAATTCTAATTAAAACTCTTTAAGTTCAGTTATACCAATAATCAATTATACAGGTAAGATTGTCTTGCGTGTTTCTGGAATAACCATGTTAATATTTTTTGCTATTGATCTAGAAATAAGAAGGAATGCAGGAAAATACCATGTTGGTTTAGAGGCAAAGCAGGTTGCTGAGTTGAGGGCGGGTGACTGGCGTGGCTCTTACGTGTGCTGCCATTGTGGTGCAATGACTGTGGGTTTGGCCTTTTAACTTCTGCATTTGGTTTATTTATGTACATAAATTTCTGAAAGCTGGAGTTCCTGGAAGGTTGCTGTACCCTGCACATGTCTTTGAGAAGGGAAAGGGCAGCTTTTCATCCCCTTCCCACCATTTTGAGCTGATAATCCAGCCTCATTCCGTGGGAGAAAGCCCAGGGCATTTGTTGGGGTAGAAAGTTAGAGCAGAAAGCCCAAAGTGCCGTAAAATGGAATTTTACCTCCTGAGAAGTTTTGCTGTGGGCTCTGGGAGGGCACCTTCCCCAGCCTTACAGCAACCTGCCCTGTGTTTCAGCACCACTGCTGTCCCACAGGGTTGGGCAGGGGCTTGGCCTTCTCCACCCCTGCATCCGAATCCACTGGATGAGCTCCGACGGAGACGCGGTGTTTGTGCTCTGCAACAGCAGTGTGGGTTCTTCCACACTGCAGGCTGCAGAATCCCCTTTGAGGAGGTGCTTAACACTGGAGTTTGTCTATTAAAACTCCACTATCAACCCCTAAGCCCCAGCAGCCCCCACCAGTCTTGCATGCAGAGCCCCCAAAACATCATTCTCCTCTGAAACACCCCAACCCTGCTCTCAGCCCTGCCAGACCCTTCCCCAGCCCCTCACATCTCGCTCTTGCCTCCCAACAGACCCCTGTCATCCATGTGGTGCCTGTGCTGGCTGCACACAGAGACAAGTCTGGATCACTGTCATTATGGCACTGCTCATCCTTGTGGCCATGGTGGGCTTGGGAGTGGCCCTGGGACTCCTGCCTTGGGCACCAGGTTGTATCCCAAGAGTTGTTATTTTTTTTGGTAAGGGAGGCAGAAATGATGCTGCATGAGAACAGCCCTCATGCCCATCACCATGTGTTTAGTGGTGCTTTCCAGCACAGACCAGGAAGAAGGAAAGGGGTGAGTAGGGTGGTTTGTGCCAGCCTTGCACATCCCAAGTGGCCACCAGCTATTCCATGGCTCTGCTGTCCTGCTCCATGGGGCTGGGGTAACTCTGGGTGGCACTGTCATGCTTCAGACTATTGGTATGGTTTTCAGACTCTGCCATGAACCTACTAGAGATTAATCCTGGCCCCTGGTTATTTCCAAACAACAAATTAATTTCAGAAATCCCCCATTATTCCCCTTGATCTGTTCCTTGGATCTTAAAAAGGCTGGATAGTAAAGGATCTCTTGCTTTCCCCTCAGTGAACCGCTTCTGCACAGCCCCCAGTAACCAGACAGGCTTCTTGTGTGATGACAGAGTGACCTGCATCCCGGCCAGCTGGGTCTGTGACAGAGTCAGCAACTGCAGGAATGGAGAGGATGAGCAGGAGAAGCTCTGTGGTGAGTGGTAGTGTTGTGACCACTCCCCTGCACTGGCCTTCCTGTTGTGAGACAGCAGTCAGTGCTCCTCTAATCCTGTTTGTGCCTCTGAGCAGGTAAGCCTGATAGATCCTTTGTAGGGCAGATGCTGAGAGATGGCACTGCCCAAAACCCACTGGGTGTGCCAGGAATCAAAGACTGCAAGCTCCTCTGATCTTCCTAGGGGATTTTTTTAAACCATGATGCAGTTTTCTTCCATGGGTGAAGATGTATGGCTGCATGAGCAATTTATTGTCCAGTCACCCTGGGGAAAAACCCTGGGGCACTCAGACTCTGCTGCCAGCTCAGCCATGAGCATCCCTTTCCCTCTCCAACTGCATCTTCCCCTTCCGTGGCATCATTCATGTCCTGATGCTCCATGGGAAAGGACTGACTGACCCCCCATGACAGCAGCCTTTGGTGGCCACCATCCCCATTTTAGCTGGTCTGTCTGTGCCTGATGGAGCTGAGCATGTCCCGTGTGTCCATCCTTGCAGGTGACTTGCCCCACAGCCTCCCAGGATACCTGGTGTTCCTCTGCAGTATCCCCACATCCTGGGTCTATGCTGATCAGAGGTGTGACGGGATGAACGACTGTGGGGACTGCTCTGACGAGACAGGGAGCTGTAAGTGTCTCTTCTGGGTGCTGTTGGGCAACAGGTCTTTTCTGCTGATGGATTGCAATAGGTTGTACAGGTGTGGTACTCATGGATGCTGCTGGAAAAACCTGGAGGCTGGCATCCACCACAAAACCCACAAAATAGCAGGGATAGGATGTGCATATGAATCATGCCAGTTCCATCCTATTATCTGCCCTGGTTCTGCGTCAAAGCCTGGTGGGAACAGAGAGGAGAAAAGGCTTCATGCTTTGCTCTCAGCCCAAAAAGTCTCTCTTGCTGATGTGGAGCAGTTTCCATTGTGATGCATAGGCAGTAGTGACTATTCAAACTGGCCTTTAGTAGCTGATCAGGAAATGGGTTCATCTCTGAGCTGGGGGGGCTGAGCCTCAGCAGCTTCAAAGCCATCTAGATCCTCCTCTTGCTAAAATGAGCAGTAGCTTGATTCCTAAGTCACCCCCCGATTTTGAACAACAACAAGAAAAGAATTACAGCTCATTGTTCCTCCCAGGATGGCCTGTCTGCCATCAAGGTCATCACAATGTCACACTCCGTGGTTCTCTCCCACGGGAAACACCAAGGTTGTGTTTTCTTTGGTGGGCTCACAGTCACAGGGTTGTCACCAGTGGCTTTTCTGCTGCAGGGTTGAAAGGGTTTTACCCATGGAAGAAAGGAGGGAAGGGGTCAGTGCAGCAGAAGCATTTCAGTTCCCTGTTTTTCATCCTTCCCAGTGGCCTCCTGCCCGCCGTGTGGGTGGGAGTGGTGGAGCTGCACCCCTGTGCACTACGAGTATTGCTCCTGCATCCCCAGGAGGCTGTGCCAGGATGGGATCCAGCACTGCCTCAGCTGGTCCGACGAGTACGACTGCAGACCGTGAAGTCCTGGCACCTGCCAATGCTGGAGATAACAGGGTGCTTCCCACACTGTCACCTTTGAGCCTGGGTGTCCTCCTGCTCTGCTTGGGAATCTCCAGCCCAAGCAAATCCTCAGCAGCAGCACAGTGACACTGAACAGGGGCCAAGGGCAGGTGGCAGCACATGCTGCAGGCTGGACACTGGCAGTGGGACACCTCCAAGGGTTCTCCTGTCATGTGAAGGTGAGCACTTTCTGCTGCCTTGCAGCACTGACTCGATGCTGTGCAGCTGCTGGAGACTCTTCACAGACACGGTGTCCGGGCAGCCCTGGGCAAGGGGTTTCTCCTGTGTGGACATGCTGGTGCCTTTGCAGGCACAGGCAGGAGGAGAAGCTTCTATTTGTATTCAAAACATGTCTGCAAATGGTTTGAGCAGTGGCTTTGAGACTTTTGTGTTGATGCTCCTGGGACACTTGGGAACTGTGCTGAGGATGACACTGGGGAGCTGCTGCTCAGGCCACCTCCTGTTCTCTTCTCAAAACATGAGTCCCAAGGTGGAGGGCATAATGGCAGGGAAAACTGGAGAGGTTTCAGGGTCTGTGGGGATAAACCACTGTCCTTGTGACCACGTAGCTGTCCCTGCAAGTCAGGGCATTGAACCAGCACGTAGGTAAACTGCACTTCTCTCAAGGCTGCACAGTTTTGGAGGAGCAGGTTGAGAACAGCCATGGAGCTGGGATGCGTTTCACTGAAATTGGCAAAGAAAGGAGGAAAAAGAAGGCACAGCCTTGGAGCAGAGAGCAGCGGAAAATCAAGTGCTCCTCCCGAGGCAGTGTGGGATGACACTGGATCCATTTGCTGCTTGTTTTGCTCCTCTGCCAGCATGGCAAGATCAGGCAGCCAAGCCTTTGAAGGAGCCCTGAGGATACAGGTATGGACATGACACTGAAATTTAAGAAAGATGTGGTCTTCTCTGCTCCTTTGAAAATCTCGTCTGTGTCTAAAATGTTGTCTGTAAGAAAAAACCACACTTACAATGAGTGCACTTACTTTTCTAGGCCCAAAATAAACATCAGATCTTTTTCCCATCACCACCCTAGGTCACAGATATTTAAAAATAAAACCCCGTTCACTCATTTCCTCTGTCCTGTGATCTGTAGCTCTGCATGTCGCCACAACTCGCATCAGTGGTGAATGTTGCTTCCCATTTGTCACTGGGATACAGCTGGAGATCTGAGAGGTCTTTTATAAATAGCTTTACAGTATTGTGACTCACACTTCACCTGGAATGAGATGGCAAAACTCTGCATGGGGAAATTGTTAAAGCTGCATTTACTAACCTGTCCCTCTCGAGGCCTGGCCAGGGTGGGGGGCTTGTTTTCTCTGTGCCTGTAAAATGTTACCCAGTGCATTCAGTGCTGCAGCTCAGAGCAGAGGTTTTGAGCTTCCAGCCTCAATCAAAGCCTGCAAGGAGGTGCACATTTTTACTGGAGAGTCACAGACACCTAATACCTCAGAAGGCTGAGTTGGCATTGGTAAATAAAGCTGGGCTTATTGTAGTTGCTGTTGTTCCTCTTATTACCCTGAAGTGTGTTCTGGAGCAGTCACTGAGGAAGTTTTGCAGCACCTTTTAAGGGGAGCTCAAGGAGGGGTGATTTAGAGGGATTCCCTGGGGAAGAGGAGCTTCTTTCCCAGGAAGGGGAGAAAAATCTTATCCCTCATGATGAGAACTGTATATGGATAACAGAACAACTGCAGTTAGTAAGGATCAAACTAATCAGCTGTTAAAAAAATATACAGGAGTCCTTATAGTCAGCATAAGGCCCAGCTGATATGACTGGTAAAAAAATTGTGCATCTCTCCATGGTCAATTAGCAGTGGAGGGAGGGCTGGCCAAAAAATTCCATGGTGGCTGTTGCACCAGAGGCAGCTTCAGGAGGAGGATTGTACTTGAGCACCACAGCCACCTTCCTCCCTCTTGAGCCACTGCTTGGAGTCACCATTTGTGCCATTTTGTGTCTCAGCAGAGCACTGATGTAGCTGTCAGTGGGAGCTATTAATAGCCTGGAGTTTCTGGGAAAAAAAAAAATGAAGGATTTGAATGCAAGCATGCCTGTTTTGTTTGTGTGTAGTTCTTTTCTGAGGAAAATTCAGCAGTAAGAACAGAGAAAGGGTTTTTGCTCTTTATGTATTTTGGAGGTGGAGTTCCTTTTCTTGGCTTCTTCATCATTTCCAAGGATGTGCTGCTGTTCTTGTTGTTGAATTATGGTAAACAAAGTGTAAAAGGAAGATACCTTCTAAATGAGCATTAGCAGAGGAAACCTGGAGTAAGTTCTTGGGCTTTTAAGACCTGAGAGGATAATGATGGTTGCAGTGCCCAACTCATGGGCACTGTGCACCCCAGCCAGTTTTGATAGAAACACTCAGGGCAGGAATTTAATGACAAACACAGTTACCAGTGGCACTACAGCTGTACAGATCAATGTAGAATGGCTCTGAGTGTCTAGGAGTCTTACAGCTAATGTGTATAACTCATGTTTGAATTATAAATGTCCCTCACTGTTTTCAGAGGGAGAAGTATGGTTACTGTATTGCAGCCACAGAACACTCTTAAATGCAGTGATTTTCTTGTGAGGCACAATATATTACAAATGCAGTCTAATCTCTACAGTAATCCCATTCCAGCTTTCATTTCCTGGGCTAAAATGAGAGAGAAAGGGGACTTCTGTTCCACTTTGCCCTCTGCAGCAACTGAGGGGTTACTGGCTCTGCCTCCCTCCCCAGAGGCCGGTGCTCACCCTCTCTGCTCCCTCCCTGTCACAGCTCCACCAGCACAGCCTGGTGCTTTCAGGCTGAGTTTTCCTTTCTAGCAACACTGTTAATGTCCCGGGGGTCTTGACAAGCACAGAGGAGCTGCAGTGATCAGTCTCCTGCCTCCCAAGAGGCAGGAGAGAAGCAGGGGTAGGGACCAGCTGTTTTTGTGAATAATACCTACATCAAAAAAATTAGTTAAGGATGACAACAAAAACTTTATTTGAAAAAATTATTATGTATTGAAAATATACAGTAGTATCATCAGTCTTGTCTCTACCCCTCCCCAAGCAGAGGTTAACCCCCAGGCATGTCACAGCAACCAGATTTAACAGCACTGGTCTCCTTTGTTACTCCCTCTCAATGTCTAAATCCTGTCATCAGCAAGAAAACAACAAACAAAAGACCCACTTCTTTCTGACTCAGTAGGTATTTAACAAATCCCAGTCCTCCACAGTGAGGCACAGATGCTTCTGTTTGGAAGTCCTTTCTCTCTCTTGTTCAGCCAAAGCTCTTTTTTTATTGTTCTTCAATTCGTGGCTTCCCGCAACCTCCTTTTTCAAAGGTAAATGGCAATTTTGAACTTTTTCCTTATAAAACTGCAGGTTTCCAGATGCTTTAGTTTCTGCCTCCACCAGTGTGCATTTGACTACTTCCTCTACTCTGCGTGTCTTGCCATCTACAAGGAAAAAGAAAATCAAGTTGAGATTTGGGGAAAAAACAGCCTTATGCCATCATATGCATATTTGTGGTACAAATTGTTTTGGCCAAGCTAACCTGGAATACTTCTTTGTGCAGAGGGAAAAATAACATTTTATATTTTGGACTGGGGATTTTAAGGAGAAAACTCAGTAGTTACATGTTGCCATGCTGTACTTGAATTATCCAGCAGTCTAAGAAATGGAAAAGCTCAAGCACGTTGTAATGCAGTTACACAAATGGCTGAAATTGCACACCTGAGATGCTGTTTGTACTAAAAAAGAAATAAAAAGAAGTATGGAAATATTCCTTGTAGAAAAGAGAACAAATCCACTCTGTGGTCTCCGTGCAGTCACTTACAGAAGCGCAGAGCTGCTGTTCTGGATCTCAAGTTGTCCTGTGGCTTGATGGCCTCCATAACTGCCTGCTCCCACTGCAGAACTGTCTGAAATAACATTTAAAGGAGTTAAAATATTTCTTGTAAAATTTACAGAAATATCTTTGGAAAAAACCTCCATCCCTTATTCCTTTCTCTTTAGCACTTTAATATTCCATAAGGCAAACTCCATAAGGCAAATTCTTACTTAACCCCCCATACCTGTTCTGCCCATCCCTCTGTTTTGCAGTTACTATGATCAAATTCTTTCAGAGGCACTTTGGAGTGAACCAGGCCTATCTGTGTTTGGATCCGCTTAATAACGGCATCAACGTCCTGGGGAAAAGGGAAACAAAGAGTCAGAGGGCAGGAACATTTATTACACTTGTCCAGTAAACTTAGTCTGATGCTTTTTACCTTGAGACCTGTGCCAGAAATGTCCAAACAATTCAATTTCTTGAAAGAAAGAAGGTACCCGATTCCCACATCTGTGATTTTGGGGTTACCTGTAAGGTCAAGCAAAGTTAACTAAGTTGCATGATGTGGAAAAAGATGATCAGGATACCAAGACAGTATTTGTTCCAAAAGCTAATATTGAAACAAGGGGGACTGGCTCTTTTTTTTTTTCTTTCAGTGTGCTTCAAGCGAGTTAAGACTGACTTTTCCTCTCTAATGATCAAACCACAAATATTTCCAAATCAATTCTCAATGTACTAAAAATATTTACGTAGGTAGGACTTGGCTGAGGCTCCAGGTCTGACCTGTGCCTCCTGGAAAGCTGTTGGTGACATCTGGGGTTGAGCACTTGGCTCACAGGCATCAACAAGCACCAACAAATTAACTGTATTCCTTCCATACCAGAGAGGATAAATTCTGTACCAGAAAGGACACAGGTCCCTTCTCTCTGACTCACAGGACAAGTCCAGCACCAGCAGGTTCTGCAGCCCCTGTTTCAGCACACGGACAGGCGCCGTCATCCTGCGAAGGCCGACGTCTGACAGGGAGGTGTCTTTCAGGAGAAGCTGTTTCACACTGACAGGAGAGATGCAAACACACAGTTTTTTATTCAAATGTCCTAAAACTCAGTGTTGGAGGGCCAGGGTGATCCTGTGCCAACCCTCCAGGCTGCTTTGCTGGTGTTACAAGCAGTGAGAAAGGAGCCTGGGTTAGCAGGAGTGACAAATCTCTCTGTATTGCCCCTGTTAAGCTCAAGCTGAGCAGCTGTTCCCAGAGCTCCAGTGACAAACTGATCCTAAAGCCAAACATTTGCTAACAGAGACAAGAGGGTTCTTTATAGCCTGAAGTTATTTAAACCCAGGCTGCCAAACTCCAATGCACTCAAAACTAAGAAAAATGCTTGGCAAAATGAGAGAGAACAGATTTGGTAAGAGATACAGAAACGATGTAAGGTCAGCAATTGGGTATTATAACATAGATGAGCAAAACTCAGGGAAAAACATCACACTAAAACATTCTGCAGAGCACTCAAAGACAAAACTCTGATGCAAAATACACCAAAAATCTTATAGTAATATCTCCTAATTAGCAGTTATGCTGGATGTTGATTTCCAAATTGTTCTACTTCTCAATCTTCAGTATCAAACAAAATTTAAAATGTTATTGTATTGGGATGTTAATTAACAAAATATTCAACCTCTTACTTGCAGAAATCTTTATCTGGAACATTGGTTTGGTTAAAAATGTGGTTGATACAGTTCCCTCTTAAAAAAGGAAATAAAAGTGTAAAACTGTTCCAAGGCATTGTTTTTAGTTGGCTGGTGAAAATTATAAAAAGTTGATTTTAAAACATGAGACAGTAAATTATCTTGCATATTTTTAGGCTCTTTTATGATTCAGGATGTGCTTTGGATCATGTGCTTTGTGTACAATAAATTCTGTATTTTGTTTACCCCAGAACAGGTCTCATGAACAACCAAAATCTTCAACCTTACACACTAAGGCCTGTGAAACTTCCCTTTAAAATCACATCCTGATTCTTTGAACTGCTTAGTGATAGGAAAGAAAGTGTCATTTTCAGCTGTGTGTCAAAAAACTGGTACCTAGACAGGGCCTCTTTGGTGAGGTGTTCCAGCAGCTCGTGTTCATCTCCAAGTTTACAGCAGGAGAGATCCAAACACGTCAGCCCCCGGAAAGACTTAATTTCCTCTAGCTTTTCAGAGATAACCAGGTACCTGCAAAGAGGGGGAAAAAAAAGCTGTCAGTGCTCAGGCACATAAGAAGGTACCTCTTTCCTCACATCACAGGCAGAATGCAGTTCTTTCTGGTAATTATCCATGTGAAAATGGACAGAAATTAGCCAGCTGCACTAAATACCTCTTTATGTGCAGTTGGCACACAACACGTCTGAATTTCCAGTCTTCTCCTGAAATGAATGTCAGGGGTTTGCTTTGATCCAAAATACTGGACTAACAAGACTTCAACTTGTAAACACTGCAGTTAGGAACTTCTTTACAGATTATTGCTGTACTGTTTCAGAATAATGCAAAATGATATCCCAGTTTATCATAAATGAACTTCACAAACTGCTCTTCCTCGGTGTAGACAAATCCACATTCATCCAGGTTTAAATCAAATCTCCAAGTATCGACTGTCAAACAGCAAAATTTTACATTTTATATATGTCAATAAAATACTTGACTAGGCATAAAAGTCCAGGATGACCCCGAGCTGTGACTACAGCCCAGGCAGCAGTTCCTCAGTGGGTTATTTTTTTAGCTGTGCTGTTCCCTGATCTGATTCACTCCACAGCCACGCAAACATCTGTGCTGGAGCTATTCAGTAGGAGGTTCAGAGATGGGAACAAACCACTAAAGAATGGCAGGCATGAGTATGCAGCAATAAGCACGTAGCTGTCAATGCCTCCCCTGCAGTTACCTCTCACTGTCCCTGTGGCAGGACAAGCTCCAAATTCACTGATCTCTCTTGAATTTACCTTATATTCCCCAGGGCAAGACAGAGCCCGAGGTCAGCACCTTCACTGCTTAAATAGGGGGTGCTGACTGATGTGATCCCTCGAGGAACAGTTCTGTGTCCATGCAAGTAAGGGGACCTTAATATTCTCCCAGTGTAAGTCACCTATCAAAACACCCCCTAAATCCCTTTGCTGTGCAATTTGGCTGTACAGAAAGCAGCAAGTACAGTCAGAGCACAAGCCAGCTCTTGAGAGAGAAGAGTGGCCTCTTTTAGAAATAAAATTCATCAGAAAATGCCTTAATGCCTTACTCCCTGGATTTCAAAGACTGGATACTTAACTCATCTCTCTGTAATGGCAAAAGATGCCAGAAGTAGTTTAATTTCTGAATTAAGCCCACAAAATTATCTGTGCTACAGATAAAAAGGGAGTAGGTTTAAAGGATGAAACAAAGGATAATTGACTTCTACTCAAACATTCCTACTGTGCTCAGAACACCCTTGGCACTTCTAATGAATATTGCCTGTACTTTGATTTTAAACTGGATAAACCATCCCTTTTTCGAGTGTAGAGATGAAGAGACTGGTTGTATTACTGGGAAAGACTTCAGTAGGAGCAAGGCTTTAAAAACAAAATCCAGTTTTAAGCTTGGCAAGACTCTTTCAGTGAAAGATGTGGACATTGAGAAGATGGAAAAACTAGTGCTGGACTCTAAACAGGAGCTCATTAAAACACATTCAATACAGGGAAGGGAACTACAATAAACTAAGGTAAAACCCACCTGACTTCAAAGCCTGTAACTTACCTACAAGATTATCTTTTTCTGAGCCCCCAAAATAAGAGAGGACAACAAGCTTATAGTAAATAAACCCAGACAGTTTGCAAGGGTGCATTTTATCTGTACAGTCACCTAAGTATGTTGAAATGCTTTTAAACAGCAATTACAAAAATGTCCCATGAAATGCCTGAGAAGGCATTAAGCACACAAATTGCCAGGGTAGTCCTGATTATTATTCTTAAAAAATAGTTGCAGGTTTAATCCTCCACATTAAGATCCCCTGTTAGTTAACACAGATGTAGTCTGTTACCTGTATTACCTTTGTAACTCTCTGTACTTTCTACAATTTGTACCTCAGAGGAGGAGGAGGAGCTGCACTTTTAGGAAAGGAATGGGACAAAAAAGCAAGGCTCAGGGCATTTCATTAAAATTACGTGATGTTATAAGCCCGAGAGATATTTTTGTTTAATTTAATTTAGGGGAAACTTGAAGTGTGCTAACAAAAAGCCCTAAGAGATGGCAGTATTTGTAAGTGAACACACTTACCTGTTCCGCAAGCACAACGAACACAGCACCAAACTGCCATAGGCTTCAGTAAACTTCTGCAGAGCTCTCAGTCCCGTCACTGGCTCTGTGAACTTTTGTCTTGCTTCTGCTGCTGAAAAGAGCTTTTCAGCAATCTGCTCTGGGAAACCAATCAACGAGTCAATGTGATCAACATTGTCAGAAATGTAACCCAGCACTAGGCTGAAGAGAGACTTGGCCGAGTAGCGGAGGTTCCCCTCCTTAGTGTACGTGAAGATGAAATGATCAGTCCTCTGCCTCCTCGCCCTATCGTCCTCCCTGTTCATGCAAAGCTCCACTGAAAAGCTTCTGGAAAACAGCCTAAAAGGTCTTGTTTTGGGAGTGACATCTTGTATGCCGCCTGCACCCTGATTTACCACATGCAGCTTCCCATTTTCACGCACGTATATTGGCCCAGTATCCAAATGGCTTTCTGAGTGGAAACAGTAAGACATTCCCCTCGACCAGCTCTGCAAAAACAAATCACAGGTAGGTGAAAAACAGCCACAGAGGAAAACACGACTCAGGAAAGACCCCAAACCTGTCAGCTCCCCTTAAAGCCCTGAGCACGGCCACGTAGCCCTGCAGTGGCAGGAGGGCAGGCTGTGTGGGGCAGGGGTGTGAGCTGGATGCCACCAAACCACAAACCCCAGCCAAGAGGGAATTGGCTGAGAGACCCGGGGCCGGATCCCAGCCTGGAGCAGTGGGAGAGGGGCTGGGGCTGTGTAGGAAGCGGCCCCCACAGCCAGGCCTGGCTCTGCTGCAGGAGGGGGGAGGAGGAGGAGGACGAGGAAGAGCAGGGCACATGGCTGACTGCAGCAGGGCAATGGAGCCTGCTGGGACCTCCCTCCCTGGGAGGGTAGGCATCTCCTGGTGCCCCTTCCCCGGCCGGCCCAGCCGGTGCCGGGGGGCTCTGGTTTGTGAGGGGGGTCCTGGCGGGGGCAGGAGGGCACAGACGAGCCATGGCGGGGGGCAGGGGAGAGACGGGGGCCGCC
>WEIV01023300.1:276648-290128 GCA_013390005.1 Calyptomena viridis
CCTTCCTTTTGCTTCCCCCCTCCTTTTGTTTTCCCCCCTTGCTTTTCCTTTTCCCCCTTCTCCTCTATGTTTTTCTGTGATAAATTTCTTTCAGCATAGCTATAGATAGAAAGCTGCAGATGAGGGTTTGTCCTGTTCTCTCCACAGAAATTCTGAAACGTTTTGGACAACAACAGGCATGTTCCCACAGGAATTCATTATTGGCTTTCCCAAATGTGTAAAAATCAGCAAAGTTGCAATCCAGTGTTATTTGGGTAAGACTTAGTAGGTAATACGTGCTATATTAAATTGTATGTCTGTGCCTTTATGAAAATTCTCACAGTAGTGTCATGGTCTGTAAATAGTCACTTTTTCGCAGATTCATAAAGATTTAACTTCACAAAGCAATCGTCTTTCATGTCCACAAACTCCAGGGATTAGAAGAATAATAGATTAGTTAATGCTTCTGCAGTGCTTTGTGGAAGAGAAGTACTGGAATAAATATAGTTATCAATAAAGAATCAGAATTTGTGTTGATATTTGAAATTTATGCATATTTTAGTGCGGACCTTAAGGATTGAAAGAAGCATATCTAAAGATCCTGTGGGTTTTGAACAGTGCGTTGAAAAAGGTAAGACTGAACCTGAACAAGAGGGATTTTATGGGAATAATGTTGGTCTCTTTCAATGAGTAATTTCAATCCCACATCTATTTGTGAGTAAAGTGTGGCTTGATGATTATTTTATTAGACATTAATGTAAGAGTCATGTTGAATTTTATGAACACTTCTGGTCTCTTTAGCAGTTTGGAGACTAAAATGCTTTATAAGGGCTAAAAGCACTACTTGTGCACTTTATGTTCCAAAAATTAAAAGCAGGCCTACACAGTATAATAGAGTGCTATTTCCTGCATTGTTTGGGGTTTTTTACTGCTTCTTGGGTGACATTTTATAACACAGTGTAATGAATAGGATATATATATATGCACACTGGGATATTGCAGAAAAGGTATTTGTTCTTTTAAATCACCTTGTAAAAACAATAAAAAACAATTTCTATATGCAGTGTAAATTCATAGACCTTCAACTCATTGGAACTCTGATTCCAGTGAAAACTTTTCACAGCATTGCACGTTATTCTTCGTTACTTGCTTTAAAATATGTTTTCTAGATTTGCAACACACAGAAGGACAGCTCCAAACAGAAGAATTTCCAGTGAGTATTTACAGTGTTCGTCAGTAGTGGTTCATGAAATGGGATGTGTGGACTAAGTGAGAAAAAACTATAAAAAAACCCCAAACACGTCTTTATTTACAGTTATTGCTCAGTTGGTGTTAGAGAGAGGAATGTGTAGATCGTGGTATGAAATTGCACTTCCCAGCTGCTCCTTTGTAGATTATGGTATGAAATTGCACCTGCCTAGTGCTCCTGTGTGGAAGGGCTCCTTCTAGAAGTGCAGCAGTGTTCCCTCCTTCAATTGTTGCCTTTAGGGCTGCAGAATTTGGAAGCGATGGGACTTTTTTGAATTGCTGTCATCTGAAGAAACCCTGAAGTTGTCTAGATGTTATAAAAGAGCTTGATTTATGTGCAGACACAGAAAGTCCTAGATCCTTCTGTCTAACAGACTTCTGCAAATGTTGTTTGGTAGTTTTGTTACTACAGAGAACGCAATAATGTTTTTTTATTCCTTCTGCAGCTTCCTGAACTCCAGGCCACTTACTTGCGTTTCATCATCAAATCTGCCTTTGACCATTTTGTGTCAGTGCACCGGGTGATGGCAGAGGGCACAGCAGAAAGCACTTAACTGCAGCCTAAATTTGGACCTCCATTTTTTTTATAACTCAGCTGCATTTTGATAACTGTAGAGAATGTTTATTAGTAGAACCTTGTATTAAAGTGTTCTTCGAAGGTATGGATGTAGTTGTGTGTATTCTCTGTTGGTTTAATGCTTGGAATAGAATAGAATTAATTTAGGCTGGAAAATACTTTTAAGATTATCAAGTCCAACCATAATGCCATGCTTTTGTTAATTGTAGTAACAGCTTTCTCATTTTATAATTTAAACTGTCAGTCTAGAACACTGAAGCATAACTAAGTCCATTTAAATTAGTATGTTTATATCTGGTTTCCTAATATATGAATTAAAACTCAATTTCCTATAAAATATTTCCCTTGCACTCTGAGTTACATAGAAAAAAGCGTTAAGTACTTAAATGGGATATATCACTTCCTACTGTCAAACAAGTCCTCCAAAATTCCTTAAATTGGTACCTTTCTCATCAGGTCAAGGATGAATATAAACTGCTAATGCTTAGAAATAACCCAGGGGAGAGGGACAGGGCAGGGAGGGAAATAATCTGAAGCCATATGAAGTGCTCTGATAGACTTTTAATAACTGTAGATCAATCCCTTGTTTCTATAAATATTTTCTAGAATCAGGTCACAGCCGTCAGTGCTTTATGCTGTGGCCATCATAACAAATATTCATGGAAACAAATGTTGGAGATTGTCTTACTCAGAAGCCTCCTGAAGTCAGTGAAAGGGAATATTTAGGAACTTTGTATGTATATACGAGAGAAAAAGAAGCTTAGTCACGTTGAATCAGTAGCTTTGCATGCCAGTAGACTCCTGCAGATGTCACCCACTCCTGAAGTTTATCTTGCAAGATACTCCTTACAATTGTAAATGTTGGTTTCCAGTCCTTACAAATGTGTCAGTGTGAGAGCTCAGTGGACCCAGCTACCACGTTACTGCTCGTGGTATAAGTGTAGTAAGATATTACAGAGCAGTAGTTGGGGTTGTAGTGACACTTGCAAGCCTCTGAACCCCATTACAGATCCTAGGTGTAGATAAGATACTCGTTTTCTTGTTGTCTCTAGTGTTATTTTTAAATTCTTTTTTTTCTTTACACTTGGTCTGCTGCAAATTATTCTTGAACCTTTTTATCCAGTCTTTACTCTGAATCCTCTTCTTTTTCTATTTCAGTTTTTCCAGGACGGCACGTATTTCGTGGGGGTGATAATTCCAAGGCCCCACTCCTCCCTGCAGAGGCAATAAAATGACACAGTGATATTTAAGCAGACAGAGCACGGGTCCTTTGGAGCACAGCAGCTACACCAGCACTGTGGGCAGGTGTGCTTGGGCTCCCTTGGCACTGCAGCCATCACTGGGAGCTGGTGTATGCACAGGTTACACCCTGCTGTGTCCCTGGGACAGGGCATCCTGGAGCTGGAAAGCATTCCTGGATCTCACACCTCAGGGTTCCTAATGAGCCAAAAGATAAATATTTGATCAAGACTGAGGTGTACATCAAATATGTACATTATAAAGGGCCAGACTGGTTTTGCTGGATGTTCATTTCTCTCCACAGTTACAGTGAACTGTGAAATGTTTAGCTCTCAAACAGAATGAAATACTGTTAAATGTAAAGCAGTCTCAAGTTATCTTGAAATGTAGAAGTCTGAGCATGCTGTGCTCATTATTACTGATATTTTTTACCTTGTAGATGACCTTCCCTCCTTGAAGCAGATAGAGTCGTTCTGGCAGAGCAGCGTATTTTGAACTGCTCAGGTTTTCCATAGTGTCTAAAACCACTGGACAGAGGGGATTTTTTTGCTGAAGGAATTGTGCTGCAATTCTTCGATCTTCGAGGCTTCTGTGATTTTTAATAACAACATTGTTTTTAAAAGCCCATCCATCTGAAACAAATGAGAAAGGGATTTAGCAAAGAGTGTTTTGAATGGGTGCAAGGCAGAGATGTACTGTGTGTCATATCCCAAAACTGGGTTAAAGGAATCCTTCAGTTTATTCCTAACACCAAAACTTTCCATGAAAAGAAAGCCCCCTTCACAGTATGGGAACACTAGAGCTTTTCAAATAAGTGTTCTTGAGATCTTATTTTTTGGATTTAATTTCAGCAAACTGTATTTTCCCCTTGCCTTGGATTCAGAAATATTTTGTATATTTTAGCTGAAATTTTCTCACATAAATCAACCCTAGAAAGATACCAGTGGGGGACATATATCCTATTGGAGTCTGCATCCTGTTTTTAGACTTCATAAAAATGAATCATCTATTTTTTTTTTATAAACACGTAACATGCTGGCATTGTACACTTAACCTTTGCTCTATGAAATGTCTGGTTTTTTTCCTTCCAAAAGTAGCTGTACCAACACCAAGAGGAAGTTTTGTAAAGATACAGCTGTGTCCTTCATGGAGCTGATTGTGTTCAGCAGGAGTAACTCTGTGTAAAGTCAGATGTGTGAGTAAAATGTTTGGAGATTAGGTACACAAACTGGTGTGTATGTGTGATGTTGCCACTTGTGATTTGAGGAAGGTTTCTTTCCCATTTGCAGTTCCCTCCTTTCCTAGCACACTTTTTCCTAAAGGGAATGGCACATCTGAAGGTGTGGTTGGCATTACTGAGGTGTTTGTACTGTACCTACTGCATGAGCTTCCTCGATGTAGATGATAAGGAAATCTGCTATTGAGCTGAAATCTTTGATGAGCTTGTTGAACTCATCAAATTTTAACATAAATGAAGGTCAGGTGCAACTTCCAAAATTCAGGATTAAAGGTCTGTTATCTGGGGAAACAAAAGAGAGGAAGGACAGAATTAAATACACTGAACTGAGCCTCTGGTGCAGAGATTACTGGACAGCACTTAAGTCACCCCATAACCTTCTTAGGTCATTAAAATCAGCAGCAGGACACCTGAATCTGTAAAACAGCATAAAGATGCTTTAATTTCTATGGCTCTGACTTGTGCTGCATCCAGCAATGAGATTAACCAAGGGGACCCTTTCCAGCTTCTCTTTTCCTCATCACAAGAGGCAGTTCTCAAGTTACCAACGTTTTGGGATAGGGAACAGACATAGAACATACAGGACAGCCTCCCCAAGATCCTTAGTATGGAACAACTTAAAAATATTAAACATGGCCATCTGCAAGGTTTTCCAAGGACAGTGGCTCAGGGATGGACATGTAAGCACAGTGCCTTAGTGCCTTTTCCTGGACCTGTTGGATGTGTCCTCATTTTTTTCAGAGGTGTCTGAGCTGAGGGGAAGCTGCAGACTTTTCAGTCATGCATCACAGGCTTTCAGTATATTTCTGCAATTTCCTGTCCAAACAACTCTGGTTATATATTATTTATCAAGCTAAAGTTACAGGAGCCCCTGGCAAAAGTGTCTGCAGTTGCTTACAAATTAACACAGTATGTGCCCACAGGTGTTGGCATCTATTTGCAAGGCCTTGATTTAAGAGGAACTTGAAGGAATTTTAAGCATCTCTTTTAGTCTGGTTATGCTAAATTACATGAAATTTGTTTGAGACCTTCCTTCTGGCTGGGTTTAGCTTCAAAAGCTGCTGCTAATATAGATGCACATCCTAAAGAATTTAATAGAAGTGTAGCTTCCTGGAGATGCTGTGTATCTCTCTTCCAAATTTGCATCACGTTTCCTACATAAATATCTATATATAATTAGAAAAGCAGAGAGAGAAGGATGTAATCCCTCCTGTGGGGTTGGAGGCTGCAGCTTAATGATTAATTCCACGTTCTACAGAGATCTCAGTGGGAGGCAGCAGACAAAGTACAAAGCAGCTACTTCTGCTTTATTTCCAGCCGCTTTGGATCTGGAAAAACCCACTGTTTGCTTTCTAGAATTTAGGCTGGCTAATGGAGCTGGAGTGGGTTTTTCTGTATGGACAGGGAACAACAGGCAGCACTCATGAATCCCTGCAAATGGTTCGGTTCTGGGCCTTCTCTCCCTAAGATAAATTATTATCTTGGCTTGCAGCAGGAAGCATTTTCAAACAGAGCCATCTCTTGCTGAAGGTTCGTAAGTATCAAAAGGTTCTGGTGGCAGCTGCCTGTTGCTGTTCCCTCAGCAGCACCTCCTCATTTATCGTGTCAGCAAACAAACCCCATCTGTGTGACTCCGTTACTGACCTTTCACGAAATCCAAGAGGTGACAAACTTCCCCACTGAGGGTCACCACCGGTGTGTTGGGAGCAGGGTGTCCCTCGTAGGCTTCATCCTCCAGTCTCTTCCACTTCACCTTCAGCACGAAAAGCAAATACCTGAAGCTGAAAAAGGTCGGACCCCAGTTTTCGTAGCTGAACTTTGGGTTCTCGTTCATTCTGCTCTTTTCACCCAGCTTTAGGATGTATCTTTTCATGGCGTTGGGGAACAGTACCATCAGTGTTTTGCCAACCACAACAGACAGAATAACATGCAGAAGAATCAGGATTTTCTGTAGAAATACCCTGATGCTGAGCATTGTGGTGGAGGAGGTCTGGAGCTCCCGATGGGATCACAGCACCAGGCAGGGGCAAAGGTGGAGGGGGAGGAAAACGTTCACGTGTTTGGTGGAATTTCTGCCTTCCCTTTCTGCCTGCACTGCAGGCTCTGCAGGCTCTGCACCAACCTGTTCAATTGCAGTGAGGGTAGAGGTGTTGTGCTCAGCGCAGGGTGTGAGGCTCATTCACAAGTGTGTATTTTACTAATGAGGGGAGCTAAGTTAAGATGTTCTCCCTGGATCCCAGACTAAAGACTAAGATGCTGATGCTCAGAGTGTTGCGGTGATGCAGGTGTTGTGCAAACAGTGCCCTGTTCTGGGGCTCTGCCACACGCCAGGGTTTAGCACTTTGGGGCTTGAAGGATTAAAAAAAATAGGTGTACCCCAGTATGTGCAATATCCAACTGGCACAGGAAGGACATGGACCTGTTGGAGTGAGTCCAGAGGAGACCACCAAGGTGATTAGAGGGATGGAGCAGCTCTGCTGTGAGAAAAGGCTGAGAGAATTGGGTTTGTTCAGCCTTGGAAAAGAGGAGGCTGTGGGATGACCTAATTGCAGCCTTCCAGTGGCTGGAGGGAGCCTGCAAGATGGAGAGAGACTATTTACAAGGACAAGGGGGAATGGCTTCCCACTGACAGAGAGGAGGCTTAGATTGGATGTTGGGAACAAATTCTTCCCTGTGAGGGTGGGGAGGCCCTGGCACAGGTTTCCCGGGGAAGCTGTGGCTGCCCCATCCCTGGAAGTGTCCAAGGCCAGGCTGGGTGGGGCTTGGAGCAACCCGGGATAGTGGAAGGTGTCCCTGCCCAAGGCAGGGGTGGAACTGGATCATCCTTAAGGTCCCTTCCAACCCAAAGCACTGTGATTCCATGATAAAACATAAATTACCAAAACACGCGGGTCCGTGTGTAACAGACGGTACGACCCGTGTGTTTGTGTCCGCACCGCGGTCACACGCGCGGGCCCTTTAAGGGGGCGGGCGGGGGCGCACGCGGAAGCGCCTCGCGGGCTCTGATTGGCCGGCGCCAGGCGCGTCAGCGGCGGGTCGTTCGCGATCCGAGGGGCGGGGGGACAGNAATGGCGGCGGCGGACGACCTCAAATTCCAAGGTAAAGGCAGGTGCGGGGTTGGGGCCCGTCTGGAGGAGCCGTCAGGCGCTGTTGGCTTTGGGAGCGATTCTGAGCGTTCTCTGAATAGACATGTCCTTGGGAATTTTGCAGGTGGTGTCAGGGGTCCCGAATTTTCCGAGGTGAAATTGTGGTGTTGACTGAAATCACTGACCGAAATCGCTTGTGATGGAAAGTCAAAGCTGGAAACCGGCAGCACTCTGTAACCTGGAAAGGGCTGTGGTTTCAGACTTCCTTAGTTGTTGATAAAATAAATTTCATGTCTGTTTTTGGAGAATATTAAAATCACCCTTTTCTTCAGGGAGGCAGCTTCCCCCTGCCCTTGTGGGGAGGGAAGGCAGGCTCCAGTGGTGCTGGTGTCTCATCCTGCAGGCACATTGGCAGGAAACGCAGCCTCACACCTTTTTAACTAAGCAAATGTTCACCTTGATCCCTGTCAGTTTGGGCTTTAAGAAGCAGATCATATCTAACATACCTAAACTAGTGATTATCTCTCAGGGTCTTAATGTGTTTTTTTGAGCCATGAGAAGAAAAATTACAGTATCTTGATCATTGCCTGTCTTGTACTTGTTTGCAGAATTTGACGATGCAGCTAATTTGCTTGCAGCAAATCCTGATGCCACCACCATAAGCATCGATGAGCCAGTTGAAATCCCCAAGAATCAGCACGGCCGACTGCAGGAGCCAGGGAGGGAAGAGGATGATGAGTTACTGGGGACAGATGACTCCGATAAAACAGAGGTAATGCCCTTACAGCTGCCGAGGGAGGCACTGCCACTGGAGGTGACAGTCCTGCAGGAAAGATGGAGAGGGACTTTTTACAAGACCATGTAGGAACAGGACAAGGAGGAATGGCTTCAAACTGAAAGAGAGTAAGTTTAGAGTGGATATTAGGGAAAAAAATCTTCCCTATGAGGGTGGGGAGGCCCTGGCACAGATTGCCCAGAGAAGCTGTGGCTTCTCTCCAT
Organism: Calyptomena viridis; assembly: GCA_013390005.1. Taxonomy (NCBI): domain Eukaryota; kingdom Metazoa; phylum Chordata; class Aves; order Passeriformes; family Eurylaimidae; genus Calyptomena; species Calyptomena viridis. The sequence goes on from WEIV01023300.1 coordinate 285,014, forward strand.
CGCTGGGAGTGTTCAAGGCCAGGTTGGATGGGGCTTGGAGCAACCTGGGATAGTGGAAGGGGTCCCCGCCTTGGAACTGGATCATCCTTAAGGTCCTTCCAACACAAACTGTTCTGTGACTCTATGACAGCAATGGAACTTTTGGTGCTGATGAGGGGGTGTGTTCTGGATGATGTGGCACCAGGTAGTATCAGGCTGCTCTTTAGAACCCCAGACCATGATTCTGCTTGCAGGGAGATAAGAGACCAGCCACTAACAAATACTAGAGAAGGAAAGGTAAACTATTAAATAATTCATAGAAAGCACCACCCTCTTAAATTTGTTTTCTGTTTGGGTACAGATATCACATAACTATTTTGCAAATGAGCTAGTAATGCATAAATTACATGCTTGTAACCTTTTCCATGTTGCCTTTCCCACCATACAGCTGCTTGCAGGACAGAAGAAAAGTGCCCCTTTCTGGACATTTGAGTACTACCAGACTTTCTTCGATGTGGACACGTACCAGGTTAATACTCCAGTCTACAGGAGAACTGTTGTCTGATTATTGCCTTATCCACTGAGGTTTTTCTTCTTCTCGCATTTTCAGTCAGACAGATCTGTATGTTTTCTAGGTCCTGGACAGAATCAAAGGCTCAGTGTTCCCAGTCCCAGGGAAGAACTTTGTAAGGCTGTACATCCGCAGCAATCCCGACCTGTACGGTAGGTATGAGGTGTGAGAAGTTCTTTTCTGTGCTAAATGTTTGGGGTTTGTAGTTCTTTTTACTTGCTAGCCTTAAAAAGCAAGAGAGCAGAGGAGTTGTTATTGAACTTGTTTCCTTTTAAGGTCCCTTTTGGATATGTGCCACACTCGTCTTCACCATTGCTGTTAGTGGCAATCTCTCAAATTTCTTCATCCATCTGGGCAAACCCACGTACCACTACGTGCCCGAGTTCAGAAAAGGTTTGTAAGTAGTTGCTTGTGGGTTTGTTGGGGTTTTTAGGGGGTTTTGTGTGGTTTTTTAAAATGTGCTAATGAGGCAATACAAAAACAGGTCACAGCTTTAATTTAGCAGAGTCTTTTGATTGATTGCTGTCTTTAAATTTTTAGAGATGTGATACAAGTCCTTAGAGTGGACTGTGACTGGCAGAACCCTGTTTCTCCAGAGCATAAAGTAGCTACAGTGTTTTAATAGAGTAAGCAGGAGTAGTTAGAGCTGCTGTCCCTGCAAAGGACCAGGGTTTCTGTTTGTTTCCAAAATCCATAGTGTACAGAGAAGAACGTTGCCACTTGGGAATCCAGTCACTTGAGTTATTTCAGATTTGAGACTAGCTGTTAGTAGCTATTTTAGTTAATATTAGTTAGTGTTAGTACTTCTATTTTTAACTAAGCTTTTCTTTCCTTCATGGCTCTTCCTTTCACACTGAAACTGGTAGCATTTTGTACACAGGGGTAATAGATTGAAAATATCAAGAGAATACTTTCTTGAGTCTTTACTTTTAAACTAACTTCAACTGCTGGAAAAGGAGTGGCTGTAAGCTAGATGTAAATGCAAAGTTCTCAGTTTATTAATAATCCAAATTGTTTTGAAAGTAACTTCACAAGTAGCTTTCTAGTTTTCAGGCTGAATGCTTCTACACCTTTGATTCTGGCTGGATCATTAAACCTTTGTTGCATTTCCAGTGTCCATAGCAGCAACAACAATTTATGCATACGCTTGGCTTGTTCCCCTTGCTCTCTGGGGATTCCTGATGTGGAGGAACAGTAAAGTTATGAACATTGTCTCCTACTCATTCCTGGAGATAGTGTGTGTCTATGGCTACTCCCTCTTCATTTACATTCCCACGGCGGTACGTATGGCTGAAGAGTGCCCCTCTTACATGTCCTGGTCGAGAAAGCTGCTGTCTCTTGACATATTGTTCATATTAATCAAAATCCTGGGGAGTGGGTAAATCATTTGCTTTTCATGTTGAAGCTTGTCTAATGTAAACATGTCTTGTGGGTGCTGGAAAAGCCCAGGTTGTTTCCCCAGAGGCAGCAAATCCAAGCAAGGATGGTGCTGGTGAGCCTGGCAGACAGCCTGAGGCAGCCTCAGGAACTGGGATGTGTGTGTCCCCAGGGAACAGACATCAGGGGGCAGGATGGCTCCAAGGACAAGTTTCCTTGGCAGGGACCATCCTGGGCCCTTCTGGCAAGGGTCAGGCCTTGGAGGAAGTGCCATAACTCAGGGATTCACTCTTGTCATGTCTGGGAGTAAAGCTCATCACTGCTGTTACTTTTTCCTCAAATAACAGACGTGTCAGATAAGGCGTGTGTTCATTTGTGCACCAACTGCCTGGAAGTGATGAAATGCCCCAGAACGATGCATTAAATAAAAGAATCCCCGTTTCACACAGCCTCTTTGACAATCCTTTTCCTCCCTTTTCCAGATTCTATGGATCATTCCTCAGAAGGTGGTGCGGTGGGTGCTGGTGGTGTTCTCCCTGTGCCTGTCAGGGTCTGTTTTGGTGATGACCTTCTGGCCCGCTGTCCGAGACGACAACCGGAGGATTGCGCTGGCCACCGTGGGCACCATCCTGCTGCTCCATGCCCTGCTGGCTGTGGGCTGTTTGGTATGACACTGCCTTTCCTTTCCCCTAATCTGTTATTTCCTGGGACAGGTGACAAGTTCTGGTGCAGGGAAGGAGGCGTTGGCTGGTTGCTGGAAAACCTTTGCATGTAGTACTTATGAAAAACGTTCAAACGGAACGTTCCAATTATTTTAAGCGTAATAAAAATTGATGCCACTCTGACAGTACTGGTAATAAATTCAATAATCAATTATAGAATCCCAGAATAAGTTGGAAGGGATCCATCAGGATCATCGAATCCAACTTTCACAGAACAGTCCTGAATTTACCTGGAATTCATCATAGTATCAGCAAAGTATTAATCTCTATAGTATCCAATGAGTACTATGCTTAGTCCTTTAAAATGATTAAATGTTTGCATTAAGTATGTGCTTATGGGTTTTAGCAGGTTTATGTTTTCATGCACAGGACTTAGTGAAGTGTTATAAAACAGATGACCCTGATGCCACTGAAATACACAGTGATGAGTACTTAAATTATTTGTGGTCTCTTAGTTGCAGTGGATACAAGGATATCATCCAGGCTTCAGTTCTGTTTCCCACACCTTCCAGAGCAGACAGATTTGGCTCCCCACAGCTCACTGTGCAGGGAGATGACAGCAAAACACATCTCTCCTTGGATCTGCAATTCAGTCCTTTCCAGTACAGGCCTTTTTGAAAGGCCTTGGCTACTAACAGTTAAATTTAAAAGTACAGTTTAGAGCAGCATTTTAATTGACAGCTTCTAACCTGATAAAAACACAGAAAGATCCAAATTTGCCATTTCAGTTCTGTGTTTGTACCTTATGAACAGTGGGTATGGAAGGACAGGGCTGGGGTGACACAGCACTATTTATTTCTCTCTAAACAGTCTTCTTCTCCTCTGTGATACTGTAGGCATACTTTTTTGATGCCCCTGAACTGGATTTTCCTGCACCTATTATCCCTGCTCAGAATGGAACAACAGTAATAACAAAGAGTCACTAAATAAGGTAAGAATCCAGTCTAAACTTTTTTTCCTGTAATCATCACAGACATCTTGAAATTTTCCCCATCACTATGGTTGAGGGGAAAAGGATTTTGCAGACCAATTTTGCCAAATGGGGTGTATATATAAATACCATTTATTAACTTTGTTTCAGTTGTAAGTTTTAAGTATAGACTTAAAAACTGAAAAGACTCTGAGGAACAAAGACGTGTTATCTTCCTTTTCTTTGAGGATTACTCTTAGTGAAGAAACACATTTAAATAAATAAGCAGTCCCAGAGGTCTATTTCAAGGATTTTTTCCCTCCTCAATCTCTTACAAAAACACCAAAGCATTTATTTGAATTTATTCTGCACAAGTAGAACTTAAGGTAATAAGCTGGTATACTCCTGTTTTCCTTTCCTTTCGATGTAAAAAGCCAATTGGAATTTTTCCCCTTGATGTTTGTGAGAGCATTTCAGAGCAGCAGCTGTGTACAGGGACATGGTGTAGGCTCTGGGCAGGGCTGACTGGGAGCCTGAGCCACCCTTGTGGCTGCATTCCTTGTGTTGGGATAGTTTGGGCATTTGCTTCCTGGTGCCAGGAGCGCTGCCAGCACTGGATCACATTTGAATTCTGTTGGATAATTCTGTGGAGCAGGTCCAGGAAAAGGCTAATAAACATGCAGAGGCCAGGCCTCTGCAAGCCACAAATGTGTATGTGGAAATCAGGGTATTTACTGAATAGAAGCTATATTAGATTTAAAATAAAGGCTAAATATGCATAGCAAAAAAGGTCATAAAAAATGATGCAGTCCAATAATGCAAGTCAATTTTAGTGGCTTTTTCTCCTGCAAAATCAGTGTCTCATCCCAGATGCCTAATAAGAATCAATATGACAGTAATGAATTTTAGTATTTAGATCTAAACGTGTGCCTTATTGTGTACTCCGGTGAGGAGCTGAAATATTCACAGGAGTTATTTGTCTCTTTCAGATTACAACACTGGCTTCTCCATCTGTACAGTTGCTTTTTATTTTAGATTATTTTTTTCACAGAAGTCCATGGAAACTGCAGGAGCAGGGGATGGACCGTGGTGTCCCATGGACATACAGATATCTCCACGCTCCATGGGGACAGACTGGTTCCGTGGGGAGAGGGAACCATTGATCCCCATCTATAACACAACGGATTTTTTTTGTTTGGTTTGGGTTTTTGGTTTTTATCCTATCTACACTCTTCACGCTGTTGTTTCTGAATAAAACGTTCTGAAGCGATTTCAGATATTTTGTGCGTGAGGCTTCTAACGCTCTAAAGCTGTGGGGCGGGTTTTGTCAGGGGTGTGGCGAGATGCGACAGGATTGAACCCCCTCGTGTTAACAAAGGGATTTAGCGGGACTAATTTTACACTTTCCCCCTCACGGCCCCCTCAGGCCGCCATGGCCGCGCGGGGCACGCCGGGACTTGTAGTTCCCCGTTGGGCGTGACGTCACTCGCACCCCGGGAGGGGCGGGGAAAGCGGGCCGTGCGCGCCCTCCCATTGGCTGGCGCGGGCGCGCGCTG
>WEIV01023300.1:290197-313593 GCA_013390005.1 Calyptomena viridis
GGCGCTGCTGCGGCAGGTCGGTGTGTCCGCGGGGACTGCCCCGCTCCCAGCCCCCTCACGGTGTGCTCCCCTCGAGCGCTGGCGTGGCGGGACTGCCCCCGGCCTCCTCACGCTTTGCTCCCGTCAGGCGCTGGGCTGGCTGGTCCTGGTTCCCCCCCGGTTTCCTCCCGGTTCTCGCCGGTCTCCTCACGCTTTGCTCCCCGCAGGTGCTGGGCTGGCGAGTGGCCGCCGCCGTCACCTGGTCCGTGGTGCTGCTGCCCGTCTGCACCGCGGCCTTCATCGTCCTCAGCGGCCTCGACCCGTTCCACCCGGTGCGCTGGATCTCGAGTAGGTGCCCGTCCGCGTTCTGCTTTTGCACTCACGTGTTTCTGTTTGCAAGGGGTTTTTCCCCGCTTCTGTTTTGGGCTCGGCCCCAGATAACGGGAACTGACCGTGGTACCGTGTCACACCTGTGCTTTGTGGCCCAAATGGTCTTCAGGCTTTGAAGCGTTGCTGTGTTACAACCGCACCGCCGTAATCCTCCCTCGGTAGGAATAAGTGTTGTAAATTCATGTGAGTATAACCCCCGCAGAAAAAAACTCACAAATTAGTTAAAGTGCATTATTTGTTTGTAAATTCCACCCTGTGCAGCTGTTGTTTCCATAAAGAGCTTCAGTTTCCTCTCTGGTGCACTGAATCCTAAGAGGAATTCCTGAAGCAGCCATTCTACATGGTGAGAATAATTTTCCCTCGAGTGCACACACCAAAAATTGAGGTGTTTAGCTGGAAGCTTGGTACCTGTGATCATTGAGCTGCTCCAGGCAGAGAGACTGGATTTCTTTCTCCCTTTGAAAATACAAAGCCCCGGAAGAACCAATCTGAAAGGAATTTCTTCTCTTTTCAGTGTGGCTGGATGGTCACAGCTGTTACTGAGTGAAGGGAAGATGTGTTATTTGAGTCACAATTTAATTAAATTTCAGAAATTTGTTTCTAGAAACAGAATGCTGAGTGTTCAGTTACAACAAAACCAGTTATAAGGGTGTAAAATAGTTTCTGTGAAGTTTAAATGTGATTTTATGCAGAAATGTGCAGCTGGGCAGATTTCAGGTGGGATTAGAGAGCCTATTGTCCATTACTTCCCTTTAAGCACCCTGTGAATTATTGTGAGCTGCTCATGTGCTCTTTTCTGTTACTTAATGTGCCAGTCCTGCAACTGCCTGAGCTATAATATTTTATTTGTTTTTTAGATTCTCTCAGTGATTTGTATACTTCCTATGTCATCTTTTGTATCCTCCTGATGTCTGTGGTGATAATAGTAATAAGCATCTTCAATGTGGAATTTTATGCAGGTGGGTTGTGTAAATTGCTGAACTGCCTTTTATACTCTAATTAAATTGGATGATCACTTAAACAGGTCTGGGTTTACATCAAATGTATTTAATTTTGGTGGATTAGATTTCCTTTTAAATTAATACAGACAATATGCAAAGCTTATTTTTAGGTAAATCATCCCAAAGTGCCTCTTGCCTCATGGCTGAGTCACTTAGCTGAGCCACCTCATTGATTTCTTTATAATTTAGTGATTGATCCCAACTGTGAAAAGTTCTTCGGTGACAATGGTGGGTTTTTCTCTCTTTTTTTTTTTTTTTTTAATGAAGAGTTTAATTAGACGTGAAAATCCCTTTTCAGGTTTTATTTGCAGTTGTGCCATCGATACCGTGCTCTCGATTAGCACTGATAGGAAAAATCCTTCACCCTCAGCAAGTCATCCATTCTTTTGTTCATGCTGTAATGGGAATGCTTGTGGCTTGGTGTGCTACAGTTATGACAAAAGGGAGGTTCCAATTTCTTGCTGTGCCCTGCACGCCTTCAGAAAGGTAATTGTGTGTGTGTTAAACAGAGAACTTTTATTGTAAAATAGATTTAGTGATGGTTTCTTAAAAAAAACCCTAGAATTTGGGTACTCTCAAAAATAAGTAATTGTATGTTGATTTTCTTCATTAAAGGACAGAAAATACCACCTTTTGTAAATGTTACAATGCACAGAGGAATAACTGGACCAGAAAAACTCAATTGCCAGGATTTTTAATGCAAAGTTGAATGGTGACAAATTTGTTGTCGCTTGAACTAAGTCTTGGTTTTGTGGTTAATAGGGGCATACTCCATAAATACTTGGAAGCATCCTAAATGCATAAATTACAAAAACAGGTGGTGGGATTCCTACTATAGCAAAAACTTACTGATCAGGAAAGTAACATCAAACTTCTGATTTGAACTTCCTAAGGCTTGAACAACTTCATTTGTTGTGAACTCAGAATTAATGCTAAGTTTTCTCCTTTAGCCTAGATAATGCTGTTCCTCAGACGTGCCTAAATGAGTATCACCTCTTCTTTCTACTTTCTGGAACTTTCTTGGGATACAGTTATAGCCTTTTTTATCTTATAAACAATATGAATTATTTGCCGTTTCCGATCATACAGGTAAGAGGTTTAAACACCTTCTTAGAAGGATATGTTCAAGTAAAACAGTGATCAAAAAAGCCTGGATAGTTAGTATGTCTGAGTATGGCAGTAGGAGCTGTCTCTGGGCAGGCTTTTACTGATAAATGAAGTGTGCACTCAGTTTTAAATGCCAGTGTTCATCTTCCTCCTTCATGCTCAGCTCCTTTCAAATGAACACAGAAATTGGGATGCTGTGACTGTAACATTTAAACTTAGACCCCTCTGGTGCATTTTAAGAGCTGGCAGGTGAATTACAGGAAAAAGACAATATACACAAACTAGCTATCAACTCCTGGAGCTGACAACAAGGGTCACCTAAAAGCTGAGAATCTTGAGGGTTTAAAAAAAAAAAGGTATATTGTCAGTTGTAGCTGGGTACCAGCTCAGTTCAATCTAAACAGCACATTAAATCTTGCTTAAAACTCAACACCCAAAGCTGTTTCATATGTGTAGTGCTATGGAAACTGAAATTCCCCTGAATCCTTTGGAGGGAACAGTCTTGCAGAAATCTATACCAGTGTGAAACAGCATCTTAAAAATACTACTTTTGCTGCAGCCTCACATCAGGTATTAACTTTGCCTGATTCCCAGATTTACACAGTCCAACCAATTTGCCAAGAGCTGTTTTTAAACAAGGTTTGTTGTATTAGTGAAGAACATTTATGCTGCATTATGCTGACCAGTCAATTTATCAGCAAACCAAGCATCACTTTGGCAATGCTGTAGCTGTCATATTTTAAAAAGAATCTATTATTTGAATATTGTTAATTCTCCTTTTTTTTTTTTTTTTTTAATGCAACTTAGCCAAGTAAACATTTAGATCACTTTGGTTGCATTTGCATGGTTTCATTTTCAGGGTTTACTTTGTCAGCTGGGTTGCTTTGGTCATTTGGAAACAATCATTTGTTTGGAGGAAGGCATCGATTTTTACGTTGGGTTTTGCTGCTTGGAGGGTTATTGACTCTCAAATTCATGCTTCTCTAAATTTCCTCTATAACTTAATTGAACATTTAGAATCTGAATGAAATCTAGTAGATTAAATATGTGTTCTTTGGGTTTTTTTCCTTTATTTTGCATTCGAGTTTATAGTTTGTTTCCTTGTTTATAGAGTCAATCTATCCCATCCTACATTTTCACTGCTGCAAGTAGGAAAAAGGATTAAAAACTAGAGATGATTATAAAATGGCAGGAAAGATGGGGAGGATAAATAGTAGGTGTAACGTTGGAATTGCTTTAAACTAATCTTTTAGTTCATCTAGATTTCAAGGGGTTTTGAAAATTATTTTTATTAACAGTTAAATTGATTTGTTCAGAATGTGGAATACTCAACTTTTTTTGTTTGTTTTTAGCAATACAAGTATTTACGTTTCAGAAGATCTTTGCCTCTCTTGATTAAACACAGTTGTGTGGAATCCTTGTATTTTGTTAGAAACTTCTTTGTCACTTACTACTTTTTTGGTAAGTGTTCCTGAATTTGTCTTTTTTTTTTTAAATTCCTGTATTTTGAAAACTTTAATCAGTCAGGCCTGTTATGCTATTTTTTCAGCCTTTCAGGTAACTTACTGGAGACACATTTGTTTAAACAAATAAAGAGATCTAACACCTCTCTAAGACAGGAGGAAAAGGCACAGGGTTTGTACAGCAGTATTTGTACCATGGCAGTTCTTACAGCCTCACAGAAAAATATCTCTTTCCAGAGATTAACACCTTCTGTAAGAATTTATTGTCTGGCTGTTATATAAGAAGGTGACAGTGTTCTAAGGAGAAGGGAATGGGGAATGTTGCTGTATTTTCCCTATTTTTTTTTTTAGGTAAAAATTAGCACTTTGGCTTTATTCTGAAGTGCCCTGTATATTATTTGGAAGGAGCTGCGGAGACAAAGGCAGTGATGCTCCCTCCCATATGAAAATGGAGTTTGGACTGTGGTGAAAAACCAGATCTGTGCTGATGAAGATGATTGCACTGGACTTTCTGAAAACCAGGAATTCTTTGTTACAGTTTTAACTGTCCTCAACAATGTCAAAATATGCAGGAATTATTTCCACTTTATTTACATCAGGGGATAAATTAGAAGTATTGTGGTTCTATATCAGTTTCCATTAAGTCTTTAAAAGCACTTTGCTGCTGCCTAAGCTGTAGTGAAAATTAGTATTAAATTGCTATTAACCTTCCTCTGAGTGAGGAATCACAATTAACTCAGTGCTGAGAAGCAGCAATAAAAGCAAAGGCCTACATCTCTCAGTGCTGGCCTGAAGCTTTTTTAATTCTCTTGTTTCTATTTCTTAAAACAAAAAAAACCCCAAAGGCGGATTGTTTCCTTGTCCATGTGTGTTACAAAACCAGTCACTTGTCTCTGCATTAATTCAATTCTTTGTCTTTTTGTTTTGCCTGTTCTGTGTGTGTTTTGCAGTGTCATATTTATTTCAGTGTTTGTTTTTGATTCTCTAGGTTATATCCCAAAGGTATGGATATGTACCACGATGGATCTTCATATAGACAGGTAAGTAGGATATTGTGCTGGGAACTTGGAGTGTTCCTGACAGCTCCCTTTGCTGAGGAAGTGCAGCTTAGCAGCTGCCTCTTTATAGCAGGACTTGGTTCCTTGTCTGCCCATGTGGAATGTGGGGAGCATTGGGTACTTCCAAAATGGATTCAAAAGGAACCAACAACCCCTTGTAAGAACCATCTTGTTATTAAGATAGTAATTAAGAAATCCTCTGGGGTTTTTTTCATCTCTGTAAGTCTCTAAAGTATTAGAAAAGGTAATCTTTCCAAATAGCACATATGTGTTTTATCTGCTTTTCTGTGGTGGTTTTTTTAGGTGGGGACATCTTTGGTTTTTTTTATGGCTGCTGTTTGTTTCAAAATAGGGAAGCTGGAGTCTTAATTCCTTTGACTAAAACTGTAGTCATTATTACTTAGATTCCTTAACTTTTCCTTAATGTAATTAATTCTTCCTTATTTAATCAGTTACTGAAAAATCAACTAACTGGTATCTCAAACATGTTTAAGAAATTGGTTTTGGAAAAAAAACCCAAACAACTTTATTCCTGCTGCAGTTGTTGCTACTGTAACAGCTCACTGCAGAAATCTTCCATAATAAAAATACTAAAATACCTTCTTGATTGCTTTTATCTGCAGTAAATTGCATCCTCTTGACACTCTGAGTGGGTTATTTGATCTCTCCTTGTTTTACCATACCTGGTTGTGTGGTGTGTTTCTTCTGATGACCTGGTACATTGCATGGTTACTCTTCAAAATCTATGCTACAGAGGTGAGTACTTGTGACAGTGCTAAAGGTTTAACATTGGTGTTGTACAGAGAATACTGTCATTTCAAAAGCAGGTTTACTAGGAAATAATTTCTAATGAGTCCTTGAGTTTTCACAGCATGCACTGCAGATAGTAACTGATAACTTTAAGACCAAAATGTTTGGATTTTCTGAGATTTTTCAATTTTAAACATAAGGAGTAAAGGTTTTGCTACTATGTTAGAAATTCCAGGCCATTTTACAGCGAGTTGAAGTAGTGGTTTATGTGCTTCTTGTGGTTTATGTGCTCATCAATTACCTGATAACAGCTCAGGTGTAGTTTTTCATAAGGTTTTCTTGTGTTTTCCTCTCTATAACACAACTTTTCACATTTATATTTAGATGCATCACTTTCCTGTCCAGCCAACATTTGCAGAGGAGACAGACCAGTGCCTGCCTAAAATCTTAAACAGCAATCCTCCCCTCCTTATAAAGGTAATTGAATTACCACTTCCCTGCTAGGTGGCTGTTTGTCAGAGCATTCAGTCACATCTTCCAGGTACCAGTTCTGTTAACTGAGGTTCCAGTTCCTTAAAAAGCTCCCTTAGAACACTCATGGAGACTGTTACACTTAATGCTGAAAACTTGTTTAGTAGTGACATCTGCTGGTGTTCACCACACTGTTACTTTATGCTGAAGATTCATTTAAAACTTGTGAGTAAAGAAGAGGAATTTTGGTCTATGGTAATCATTAGGACTTACTGATTATAATACTTAGAAATTGGAGACTTCATATAAGAAGTATTATGCAAATACAGATAAGAATATTCTTCCGCACATGCAAAATCCACATTTACTGATTTTACAGATTTCTGATAAGGCTGGAGATATAATGGGCTGCAATGCCTTTTTAAGCTTAGCTGCATTATCAGAGGATGGGTAGGAAAGAGTCAAGCACAGCACAGTTTATAACTTAGATGTTACTAAAATGTGAGGAATCTGGTTATTTTTAGTTTGCCACATTAGTTACTTAATCATATGAAAGGGCAGTGTGAGGTTGGTCATGTAAGGCACTGACCCTAAAAAAGCTGTAGTTGAGCTCTGGTTTTCAAAAACCATTCTTTCCATAGATTTTTTGTGTTTTATATTCCATCTGAGCTGCTAAGATAAAAAATAGTGTTTGATCTTTTTGAACTCAAATGAATTGATGCATCAGTAAAATTGTTTAAATCTCTTACCACCTCCGCAGCCATATCCAAAGGGATTTGCCTCCCTTCTTTGTTACAGTGTGTGTGAACTCATTCTTTGATAGGGATTGATTTTGTATGGATAACTACTTTTTTTTGTTTTTTTAAGGAAATACATGGGACTTTTAAGGTACTAAAACATTTTCCTTTCTCTGTAGTTTTTAGCCTTACAAGACTTGATGTTGCTTTCCCAGTACTCTCCTGTTCGACGACAGGAAGTCTTTAGCCTTAGTCAGCCAGGTAATTAAAAAACTTATTTCATGGTGATTCTTTTCCTTTTTAAGAAATCATTAGTCAAATGCTTTTAGAAGTTATGCAATGCTGTGAGACATGCTACAAAAACCAGGAGGCTCATTCTTCTGGTGCCTTTTCCAAAAAGATTCTTAATTATCTATATTCATATTGCTTCATCCACTGAACTCAACCAGTTCTGGTGCCTGTTTGATTTAAATTACAGCCATGAGGAAGAACAGGTTTAGGATACTGAAAGCAGGGTCCTCTTCACACCACCAGTCAAATAGTCCAGATGGATAATATAAGAGGTGTCTATGAAAGCTGAATGTTGAGATGTGAGTGAGGGGAAATCAGGCACAAATAGTGAGTCACCACTGGAGCCATGAGAGCAAACACTGGCTGTAATTTCAATTAGTACACAGGCCTTTTGCTATATTCAAAGATATGGCAGAGAAGGTCAATTAAAACTGTTCAGAAGCCTTCAGGAACTTTTTGTAACACCTTATCAGGAATTCTAGTGTTTGTAGTGCTTCAGAACTGTTTGCCATCACCATTGATAATTGTTCACTTTAGCTGTTCAGTGTTTCTGGATCAGATGGGCTGAACTGCCTGTGTTTCCTGCTTGCTTAGCAGGTTTCACTGAAATCTTTTTAGGCTTGTCCATTGACAGGAGGATGGAATCTGTCCATGTTTTCATCTCTCTCTCAGTACAAACAGGCTGTCGCAGTGGAAATGCCCTGTGGTGTTTTAGAAATGCAGTGGTACTGTCACTGAAGCTCCTGCTGAGAGCACATGGGCACTGTCAGAACACAGACAAAGAAGACACGCTGGGCTAAACCTTCTTTTTTATGTGCACATGCCAGGTGGGCACCCACACAACTGGACTGCAATATCAAGGGAGTGTTTGAGCCTGCTGAGTGATCTGACCCAGAGGCTGCTGGCACAGCAGGAAGCTGCAGCAGCAAACGGGAGAGCAAAGCAGCCAGTGGGGGAGATGAAAGTACCTCCACAGACTCCAGGTATGTGAGGAAATGCTCATAAAGGTTTGGAAAGCATGGAAGTATAAATAGCTACATGGGTACATGAGTCGCAGTTAAGTTGTATGAGGAAAATGAGTCACAGGGATTTCTGCAAATGCAAACAAAAAAGAAGTCTCTCTCCAATTTGATTTTAGGTATCCTTGTCGAAATAATCCCAAAGTAACTAGAAAACTTGGAAAGGTCATGTTTACTCAGTTTTACTTAGCTTGATATTTTGTTCAGTACAGTATTTTTTCCACCCTTGCATGAACTACAACAGTCTGATTATTACAGTTTCAGTAAGTGGTTCAGCATAGCACAGGGAGAGATTTAGTCTTGCCAGGAGATGCTTTGTAATTTGCATAACTGCTCTTATGATTAGCTTAAGATGGTAAAATTAGGTTTTGTTTATGTTTGTGTGATTCACCAACATCACTGTAGAATAAGAACAGCCCAGACTGACTCCTGAGCTGTGTGCAGCCTCCAGGCATTTTGGGTGTTTTACATGCCAGCCTTGGGCATCATTCCTAGCAGCACAGAGTGCCAGGGAATGGAATCCCTGAGCAGGCAGGGCCCTGGGAACAGCAGGGACTGTTGTATGTCAGAGGTGAATTTCTTCTAGTGCTGCTGTTCCTTGGGTTTTGAGATGGATGTGCCTTTTCTTGCACACCAAGCAGAATCAGAAAGACTTGTCGTTGTTCTGTATATAGCCTTTTTTCTTGTACTTAATCCCAACAGCCAACTTTATGTAGATTTATACCAGCATGTAGAATGATGGCTAACAAAAGGACAAAAATAAATCCACAAGGATCCTTCTCATCACTTGCTATTCTTAAACTGATGAACTCTGAAGACATTCCATGCTTATGTCAATGTGTACTTCTTTGCAAGGCCACAGTTGTAACAATGTCCTTGAATAGAAGCTCTGATGATATAGAAGTTATTGAAACAGCAGTGAAATAACAAACCTACCTCTTATTTCGTATGTGCCAACCAGCTGTGTTCATGCAGTGTGTTCTTTGTCACTAGGCACTGCTGGGACAGAAGACACACCTTTCCAGACACAGAGGTCTAATATTGTCTTCAGAGCCTCCATGTCTCCACTGGTTAAACCCTCCCTTGTGCCTCTGAAGACATCACCAGGGTCTGACGTCAGTTCACCTTTCAGCTCACCTGCTTTACATTCCAAGAAGGGAATTATGGATGTAAACTCCCCTTGGCATGGACCAGGCCAAAGTCCCCTTGCTATGAGAAGGGGACCAAAACTGTGGACATCGGTTTCAGGTAGAGATTTTTCCCCAGCACTGTTGTGAGCCTTGTAAGCCATAAGTGCAGTATCCATGTCACTGAGGAGCTGTGTTGTGAGGACCAGAGTGACAGCAACCAGCTTTTCTGAAGATACTGTATTTCTTTCATGTAGACCAGCAAGTGAATGGTTCCCATCAGGAATCCTTCCCAGTGCTCTCTGCTGCAAGAGCTGGCAGTGAGGCAGTACAGCCCAAATTTATTTACACGTGGCTTCAGAACAGGCAAGAACAGGTAGAGTAAAATTGCAGTACATACTTTTGGTGTTTTAACCACCAAAATCTTGGGTATTATCTTTGGAAGAATTTCCCATTTTATGGAATGAATACTTCCTTCTCCACTTAGCTTACAGAACACAAATCCTCCCCCCATCCTCAATCCCTTTATGCTGTGTGAAGAGGGTAGGGTTGAGGAGGGCCAACTGTGCATTCCTTAGATAAATACAGATGATAAGTTTAATCTTTTGTTTCTTTTCAGATAAAAAACTTTTTGTCCAAACGGGCACTGATAATGTATTTCTTCAGCAAGGTAAGGGTGATCCTGTGTTTGGGACAGCAGCAGGGACTAGAAATGCAGGAGCACATGGGCTCTGCTGTGGCCTTGTGTACCTTGTGATATAGTAACAGTTCAGGAACACGTATTTTTTAATCTAAGGTTTTCCATAAGTCCAGTTTTGCTGTGAGTTTCATAGCAGGATTGTCCTGTATCTGCAGAAAGTATTTGTTTAAACTCATCTGATTAGAAACTGCTTTTTGCTTAAAGCATTTTTAGCCCTTGAAAACTAGCTAGCTAATATCTCTTCCCTTTCTTAACATATTTTTTGAAGCCCTAATTACAGCTATAGAATTGTGGACAGCTCGTGTCCAAAAATAATTTTAGTTCTTTAGATCAGATTTTTCTGGCTATTCGCCAAAATCCATTGGCCTTGCCAATGTTCTGAGGGGAGAGATGTGACCCTATGGAATACATAATACCTTATGAAACCTGCAAGTTTGTTGTGTATGAAGTGCACCCACAACATTTTGGTTTCTTCTCAGCACCCAGAAGCCTCCATCCAGGCTGTCTTCTCTGATGCTCAAATGCACATCTGGGCTTTGGAAGGTAAGCAGTTTCCACATGATCCACTCCTGGTTCATGGAAAACTTTCTGGGTCTCTTGTGCTTTATAAATATAATGGAATAAAAATCTTTGAAATGCTTTTGACAAAATCCCAACTGCATTTCAGACACCAACATGACTAAAGTCTAATTCACTTGTTAGTTTTGAGATCCCATGTGAGATCTCTTACTTTATATTCTGTAGAAATTCCTAAACTTATTTCTGTTGCTTCTCCCTCATGTGAAGCCATGTTTCACTTTTACATTTTTCCACTAACACATTTATGACTTCTTTTTACAGCAGCTTTTCTGACTAAAGGGTCTGAGTGTTTCTCTGTTAATCAGGGAATTGAGGGAGGCACTCTGGTAGTAACTTTGCAAATAAACAAAAAGGTGATCTGCAGAGAATTGAAAGAACAATGACAGTATGTGGTTGCACTTTGGGATTTTCTTGTGGAAAGAGGGAGCCAATGCTGTTTTAAAAATGTTTTTAATATATAATCTCTCTTGCTTTATCAACCTCAAGTTATTATACACCTGTCAAACCAGTGACTGGTTTAGTCCTTGAGCCAAGGCTGAGGTAACTGTCAGCTGGCTGCAGTAAGCCCTGAAGAACTCCACCATATTAGAAGAATCTTCAGGCAATGCCACGATCTTGTTACTGAATTCTCAGCTTTTGAAGCATTAATTAGAGCAAATTTCTTTTTTTTTTAAGGTCTATCTCACTTGGTAGCAGCCTCCTTTACTGAAGACCAGTTTGGAGTTGTCCAAACTACACTGCCAGCTATCCTCAATACTTTACTGACTCTTCAGGAGGTAAAAATGTTAACTTTTCCTTACTGCAGGACAAGAAGAGTCTTGTTAATTTTACATTATGACCTTGCTGACTAGTCATAACATTCAAGTTGTTGCCACTAAAAGAGCTCTTCTTCTGTTAATCTAACCAAAACAGCTGGTTGTCACTGTGTGCCCTATGACACAGCTGAATACAAACCTTGTTTGTTTTTTAAAATGTAGAAGGAGAAAGCATGGAATGTTTCAATTTAAAAAAATGGTACTGTGTGTTTATTTCAGGGATGCAGCAATTCTGATACTGTATTTTATACAGAGTTAAGGACTCTATTTGGCTGTACACAATTCCTCATGCAACATGGAGCACTTGGAGACATTGCAAATCACAGGAGATAAGATCTGTGTGGTGTTCTTTCTGTTAATACGAAGTCGTTACTCTCAAATTACTGATGTTTGTGTAATGTGTGTTTTAGAAAAAAAGTCCTATTGACATAATCATTTTACACTGCCCTAATGGAGATTCTTGGAAAGAATTTAGAGGTTATTAAAGTTCTTCAGTGTAAGTCATCTATTCCAAGAACAGGCACAAGGGGGGAAAAAAAGCCAATACCCTTGATTTCTGAAAGAAATGAGTCATAATACAGGACAGAATTGTATTTCTACTGCAGCATGTGCTGAGCTTGGCAGTTAAGACTCAGTAACAGAGAATTTTATTTCACACAACTTGGTTCTGTGTTCCTGTTGATGGCCAGGAAACGTTCAGTCTCCAAAACATTTTTGTGTGCGTTGGTGGAATTTCCGAATTTGCAAATTTTGCTTTATTTGACACAAACATGTCACCAGTGACATTATGAAAGAATTGAATGGATGACATGAGTTCGTTTATGTTTTTCTCCATCAGGTTGTAGACAGACATTTCAAACTGCCACATGTTTCTAGCAAACCCCCCCGGGTTTCAGGGAGTCTGGTGGACACATCCTACAAAACACTACGATTTGCACTGAGAGCCTCTCTGAAGACAGCACTGTACCGGATCACTACTGTCTTTGGAGAACACTTGAAGTAAGAACTTGTTCGCAATTGCCTGCTTGCTAAATTTAGTTTAATTCATGTTGTTGTAGAACCTGTAAAAAGTGAAGGTTGGGGGGAGGAAATCCCTTCTGGTTATTATTCTAACACAGTATTTTAGTATTTTTTGACTTATGGAACCTTAAAAATTCTTGTGTAGATATATGATCCATCTTAGAAATTTATTATTCATAGATTTCTGGACGTTTTTTCTTAGTGTCTTTTCATGAACTCTTTCAGAAGTAGTTCATGAATACCACTTGTTTAATAAATCTGAGCTTCTGAAAAGAAAATAAATCAAGTAGAGACAATTGTTCTGGAGGGAGAGAATCCTATGAAGGGTCCAAATAATGAAATTCCCTTGCTGCCTGGTCACCCGATGGCTCCTCCTCAGCTGCTGTCCCAGCAGGAAGACTTGCATATATGGCCTCTGAATATGTGGGACTGAAACTCTGTGGGGATGAAATGTCCCTCAGTGTGAAAGTGCTCAATATACAGGAGAGATCATTTTATGAGATTTTCTTACCTAAATCATCCTTGCAAGTTAATCAGTTGCTCTGTGTATTTAAAGGTAAGGAAATGGGCAAGGTTTCCTGGGACAGGTGTCTTTATAAATAATGGACTGTCAAGGATAAAAATTCAGAGTTTTAAGGGTTAATACACTTCTTTGTCTTGGAACACAGGTTTTTCATACAGCTGGGTTTTCTAAAATTTAATTTCAGTGTAATTGATTTCAAAATATGCTTAATTTTGGCATGAGACTTTTTATTTTCATGGTGTATTACATTTAAAGTAAAATGTTCTGCTTTTGTTTTTAGTGCAGTGCAAGTGTCTACAGAACATAAGAAAAGACTTCAGCAGTTCTTGGAATACAAAGAATAAATAATGGATTTTAATGCAGCTACAGTTGCGTTTTTTCAAGACTTGCTATGAAGAGATTGGGACCTGATGAGCCTTTTTATCTTGGCTTTTTGGAAAAGCATATGGGAGTACAAGTCGCAGAACAAAACTTTTAGAACTGTAGAAGAGCTCTTACGGGTTTGGATCATTTTTTGTATAATAAAACTTGTAAAATTCATCTTGTCTTCTTTAAATGTCACTTACAAATGAGAAAGTGCCAGTTCTTCTTTTAGGTACAACTATGACATTTGAGATTATCAGAGTTATTCTGACACACTGTTTCTTCATTATTTTTCACACTGTGTTCTTTCCCTACTCTTCTCTGTTAAAGGGCTGAGCAGAGATTTACATGGACACTTAGAGTGCTTAAGTGCTTCATAAATTTAGTTGATAACACATTTAGTGCAGATCAAGTGTGTAGTTTAAGAGTAGGAAACAGATGTGCCCAGGAATAAAACATGCTGCTCTTCTGTAAGCTGGAAATACTCCTTCAGAGTAAACCAGTGTGCAGAAAGTCATTTTTAACACACAGATACTGCTTGAAAAGTGAGCAGCTTGGGTTTTATCTTTAAGGTGACCTAGGAAAGTAACTTCTGATTTGTGCTGAAACATACAGGAAAGATTACTGCATTTAGTAAGGCTCTCAAGTATTGATACCATGAATTAAAGTTTAGATTAACAGCTTTATGTTCAGGGGGTAGGAAGGATGTTTGCAGCATTGTGACGGNTATCCAAATTTTTCAAAATAATATACATTATTGGTATATTCTGGTGAAAAATATTACTTTTTTAAGGCTTTTTATCTGAAAATCTGTCCAAATAATTTAAAAATTAACTACTCCATTTTTAAACAGACTCCAGTTACTGTGATTCCTACACTAGAAAACATGTGGAGTATGAAGATGACAACAGTAAGCTAAATGGTCTTGCAAATTAATTTAGTGTGATAAGGGGAAACAAAATTATCATTTTCCTTCCGTTCTCTTCCGTGCTGTTACCCTTATGGTTTTGTTGTGGTTTGGTTTTTTGGTTTTTGTTGGGTTTTTTTATAGAGGACCCAAGAACTGAAGATAGCCCTGGTGTCAGTTATGTTGGTGTGATGAAATGATAGCTGATAGTGGCTGTGTAGTAATAATCCTTTAGGAAGCCCGTAAGTTTTGGGTAAAAGAGAAAATATCAAGTGGCCCATGAGACCTGCATATTGCTTTCTTCAGTACAGAAACAGGTAACTTTTTTGTAGTGCAGACACTGCAGGAGTTAGATTTGATAGTGGAAATGAGAACTGTGTTCTTTTTGCATTGAGATGGGTCACAGCAAACACTAAGGTGATGGACAGCCTTCCACTGTGTTTAAAGGTTAAAGCTCAAAGTCTCTTAAAGCTTCCTCAGGCTCAACTTCTACCAAAGGCTTGACTATTATTTCAAAGCCTCTTGCCTGCCTGACTTATTAAATATTTTAATTTGCTTATTTTTGGGCAATGCAATGTGCACCTGGAGTTAAATGGTGCTTTAGCTGGTACCTCAGGTGTAACTCTTGACTCAAATACTGCAGCTGAAAGTTTCAAATAAATTTTATCACCCTTTTAAACAGGTGCAATTTTTTGTTGCTGTGGTATTTTCTGCAACACTCCCACTATAAGCTGCAAATTAACAGTGTTGGAGTTGTCAGCAGCAGGCTTAAGATGTTGATGACTTTTTGATGCCAATGTGGTTGAGGTCTGTCTTCGAGTTGCAGCAGAGATTTGCACATGGCATCTACTAATGTGTGTGTGATTCATGGCATTCTCTGTAGGGCAGAAGAGCTTTCAAAAGCTGATTGCTTTGTGGTTTCTTTAAGAGCTCCAATTCTTTTAAGAGCTGAAGACTTACTTTAAGCCTTTACTTAAAAGTGCATCTTCAACAGCATCTCATGCTTGTGAATCTTAAGTGTACAGGACTATAAAGTATATGTTGGGTGCCCTCTGAAGATGCAGTTACTGTCACACATCTCGAACAGGGTTAACATCATACTCTAGTTTTGACTTTACCAAGGGAATATAATTATTTCCAAACTGCTGTCCTTTTGGATATTTCTGTCTTAACGTGAAAAGAATCAGTCTGTGAAGCCTCTGTGAGGAAGGGGAATAGTCTCTCGAGTTCAAGTCTGCATTCTGGGTAGTGAGGAAAAAAAGCCTATTTAACAGTAGTTTGTATGTAACTGGAGTTAAACTGGATCCCTCAAGCCTGATAATATTTCTCATCTGTTTAATCATCTCAAAGCTGAACTGCATCTTGCTGCTGAATTGCCTGCTGCATGCACAAGTGAAACAGCATTCTGGTAACCTTGTGAACAACCAGTGAGCTGCAGTTAAGAGTACATGAAACTATTTGCACTGGAGCTGTGGAGAGTTACGAGGTTGATGGTTCAGATCTGTGTTCCTGCTACAATGAAGTAATGAAATAGAGACTTTAGCTCTTAAGCAATCTGAGTCTGAAAAAACAAACCACTATATCCTGCTTCATTTTCTGAGATGGAGCTTTGAAAATTTAGACTCTCTGTGAACAAATGCAGTGGCCCTGGTCGTGGCAGCTTTTGCACACTGCTGTATCCACGGGAGCTGTGCAGGACTCACTCCCTCCACAGGAGCACTCTGCCACTTTGGAGAGTTGTCCCGATGCCAGTCCCAGCTCCGGGCCTGAATGCCCCCTTGAAATGAAGTGGTTTCGATTCTGTTGCTGTGTGCTTTGAACAGAGGCTGCATTGTGTGTGCTGCACTCGCTGTCCTCGGGCCTGGAGCAGCCATCTTCCCACCTTCCACACGCCTACGGCTCCGAGGCCATCCAGCTGCTGATGAATTTGCTGTACCTGTTCAGTCACAGGCAAGTGGTGCAGTCTGTGGGCTCTGTGCTCACTGACCTCCCCCAGCTCCTGTGAGTGCCACCTGTGGGATGGGAGCTGTGCCCGGGGGGAGGGCCTGCTGCTCTGGGGGGCTGGGGGTATGTGCATCCCTATGAGGTGTCCCCAGGAACTCCCTTGGCCGTGGAGGAGCTTCTTGCCATGTGCAGTGCTGTCCCCTTTCCCCGGGAGATGAATGGTGGCAGCTTGCAGTGCTTTACCTGCTCAAGCAGGTGTATTGTAGGTGCAGGGCCAATGGCAGCCATATTCCCACTATTCCCATCACCACCTTCCTAAAAGATGCAATTAAAAAAATGAAGGCCTGTTTGGAATCATCACAGATGATGCAAGTTGAAGACTCTTCCCACTAACTACACACCCTCCTCTCTCAATTCTTTGATATTTTCCATCACCAGTACTGTGTTAATGTATTTGCTGTGTGGATCAAATGCATCTGAGTGCTAATACCTGGAATGTGGTTTGCCAAGCTTTTGTGTTGTAAGGGGATGTTCTTGCATTAGAATGTTGCTGTCCCTTGCTGCAGACTCATGGTAGAAATGTGCATCTGGCAGATTGGCTTTGGACAAACTTGTAGTGTAAACAAATGGTGCAGCTCCCTCGTGTCTGAGAAGACAGCCTGAGAAAGCAAAACCTGCACCATGCTCTGATTTCAGGAAAAAAAAAAAAAAATAGAGACGACCTGACCTTTCTGTCCTTGCAAAAATCCTGGGACTACAGTAGAGCTTGTCAGTCAGGAGACAGATGAACATGGTGTCTCTGGAGCCTGCCATAAGAACAAACACACAAATTCAAGTGGAAATAGGCCACCCAGGAAACTGTTAGATATGTGAGCTGATTCTTTGAATAGGTGGTGATGGCACAAGAGTTCCTGCCTCTTGGAACCCCGCAAACCAACATCTTTATTTTTTCTGGTTTTTATCTCCCTAAAGATTCAGTTCTTACAGTAAGAAGAATGTCAGAGAAAACTGTGGCCTAAGCACATGTATGTACTCACACAATCATCAATGGAACCAGGGCTGAGTGTACTGTGGGTTCCTCTCCTATCCCTGCCCAAAATATGCAAAAAATTACAGGCTTTGCCTTTCACTTCTTGACTAACTCAACTTTTAAATCTGACTACTAAAACACAGGGCTGGGGTGGGCTGTTCTATCCATCTACATCTTGTCTGAGAACGTATGACGAGAAGAAATTTTGAAGGCATTGGGGGCAGGAATGTATAGCCTTCTGTGAGTCAAAGGTTGTTGAGGGTTATGTGTAAGCATCATTCTCCTCAGTTCAGCAAGTTCCATTTGTGGGTTTACTAATGTTAGAAATTTGAGCTCAAGAGAGAGGCTGGGTGTCTGCCTCCAGGGCAAGCTCTGAGGACCAGGGAAATGGGGCACCAGCTTTGTAAACCACTGGGTTCCTGTCTGTTCACTGGCAGAGATAACTGCTCAGAGCAGGTTTGGGGAAGCACCAGGCTGGGGACCTTGTCAGTGGTGGTACAAAGTTTTGGGCTGAGCACAGGGCTGCACCTCAAAGCTGGGTAGTGAGGGGCTGTTGTCTTTGCTGGCAGACAGTTCTGGGAAGGCTTTACCAGCAACCATTGTTGTAGGAAGAGAAAGTCCACTCTCAGGGTTAGTGCAAACTGAACACTGCCAGGGAAATGGGTTTGTCTTTTCTGTGCCTTGCATAGTAATGCTGTGCAGCACTTCTGCTCTTCACAGATCCCACTTTGCAAGTCTCAGTTTCCAAGTGCTCTGTTTGGGACACCAAGGGCTGAGTTTAACTGATGGAACTGCAAATGTGTTTTACCACAGACAATGATGAGAAATGCTAAACAATCTGGAGTGAGGGGTAAGGGAGACAGTCGATTTTTGTCACAAGTTTAGCATAGAAACTGAAGATTTTGGCTTCTAGGTCTCTGTTGTAAAATGGGTCTTAGCCTAACCTCACCCTCCCTCACCTCCAATGAGGATAACAAAACATTTGTGTCCAAATCAGTAGGCTGCTGCAGTGATGGGCACCAAAGAAATGACCTGGAGTAAACGAATAATTCTCTGTTCTGCACAGGGCTTGGCTGATATGCAATTAACACATTCAATGTGTGGCCCAGACACTGTGCCAATGGAGAGAAAACAGAAAGAAGAGTGACTAGCTGCTCATTCAGCAATCAGTCTTCAGTGCATTGAATATAGAGAGCCCCAGGCAAAATAACTGGGGGCCATGTTATACTGCCAGTTCTGTAACTCAGTTAGAGTAGGCATGAATTGAGGTTGTACCAGCACTTCTAGTCCTGGCAGGTCCCAGTGCTGACGATTGGATTTTACAAGCTAAACAGTCTTAAGTTGTGTTGTTCTGGAGTTTTTTTGTTTGTTTATGACTGAAGTTTGTTTTACTGCCTGTGTTGTGTACGCATGGTGCAAGAGATGGATCTCTTTGGTAACTGCAAGTATAAACAAACCCCATCCTGAACAAAGCTGGTTGGACCCCTTGTTAAGAGTTATTTTCCTCAAAGTTCACTGGAATGATTTGCCAATTAACTGGGAGGCAGGAGGGATCCATAGTATTACAGTGGCTTTTGGAGATGTAGAGAGTGCAAGAAACTATCAGCAAGACAAAGGTGGATTCAAGATTATTGTATGGTTTTCCCAAAACATGCTATTGAGAAGAGGTTTGTTTTTAGAAGATAAGTCAGGGTGATCTGAGGAATTTTTTTTTCTAACTATAAGAGCTATAAACGAATCTGTAAGTTATGAGGCAATAGTTGAGTACATCACTAGATTGTGTGGTCAGTTTGACCCTGCTGTCTTAATTTAAGAGGTCATTTTCAAACCACCATAAAGAAGGGCTTTGTGCTGCCTTAAAGGGATATAGGCAATCTCTAAGAAACAGGCATACTTACAGAGACAATCCATTTGGCTCAGTTTTTGTTTGGTTGTTTCTCTTACTATCTGTGGTGAAGTAAATTAAAACAAAAACAAGTCTGGACTTGGTATGCCTTTGTAAATAGACTGCTGTGTGTGAATGACAGCTTGTTTGTGACCAGGTTGTTTCTAACAAAGTTTGTTATTCTCCCACCAGAGAGCTTGTTTTGCCCTATATTAACAGAATGCTTATGGTAACACCTCCTACCTCTGTCTGCACTGCAGCAGTTTTACAAAGTTCTTATAATTTAAATTGAGGCCTTTTTAAATTCCATTTTGTCGCCTGCTGGAGTAGATGATTTCAATACATGACCTAGAGATTAATACTTCACTTCTACTTGTTTGCTCTGCAGCTCACCTTACCTGTATCCGTTCAGCTTCATTCCTCTTCTCCCACAGCACTGTTTGGGGAACTGGAGGCTTCAGCTGCTCTGAGTTTCTCAAAGATCCGGTTTGTGAAGAGCCACAGTGCGGCAGCCAGTTACAGCCCTTCGGTTCCTGGCAAAGGTAAAGAGCTGGATTTGGTAGAGCCCCCTTTATGCAGTGTCCTTTCCCCCCTCCTATTACAGATGATCTCTCTCCTCCTGTGTATTCAGTTCTGAAGGCAGGACAGCTGTGCCTCCTGCTGTGCAGCTGTGAATGCAGAGCAAAGAGGCTTTGTGTCTGCAAAAGCATCTGTAGACACTTTCGTGGCTGTTGTCAGCAGGGAAAAACTGATGTATCAAACATTCTAAAACTTGTTCTCCTTATTGGTACAATTTCCCCCCAGCCTGACCTGGCCTTAGACTATTACCCGTTTTCTCTTTCTTTGGTCTCTGATTACTTATCATCTGTGTCCTACCCCCTTGACCTAGTGAGAGGATATTCAGGCAAGTAGTTGCACTCCTCATTGCAACCTCACCTTTCATAATTGATTTGAAATGAAGCAATCCCCAGGGACTACCTCCAGGGACTGAAGCTGGCCTGACTGCCTCCACTGGAAGGTCTGCTTTGGTGCTGGTGACTTCGATGACAGAGGGAAGAGGGAACTGGGCTGTGGGACATGTTATGACCCACGACTGCAGCCCTTGGCAACCAGGAGTGTTGAACAAGGTGGCTAATATGGGAAAACCTTCCCTCCATTCTCCTAAAGGGAGAGTACTGCTGTCATGGAGAGAGAGGCCAATGACTGGTTTTCACAAGGACACAAGGAGGGAGACACCCATCTTGTTCATGGATGTAGTGACAACATTGGGTGAATCAGTGTTTGCTGTACAGCTTGTGCGTTCAGCAAAGTCATGGTGACCCAGGGTATAAAACAGTCTTAGCAGCCACGATTGCACTTGCTTGGCCTTTGTTCCAGATCCAAAACATATGAAGTGTCTTCTGATTCAGCAGGGAGAGAAAGGGGACTGCTTAACTCTTGCATTAGTACAGCAATTCAAGGAGCACTTGCTCCTCCCATGCCTGTGGACTTGCTGGAGGAGCCAAGCTGTTGCTTTGGAACAGCTCTAGGAGTTGAGTATCAGACACATCTAGCCAAGCAGGAGGATGTCCATACACCACCAGTTTCTCTTGCTCGGGCTCAAGGAGAGGCATCCTCAGCTGCACAGTGCCAGCAAAGACAGAGCAGCTACCAAATGCCACACTTGAACCTGAGGAAATAGTAGTGTGAGAGCAGGTTTGAGTCCATAGGGCCTCATTTCCTATGGGAGGAATGTGGGTACCTGCAGCTTGAGCTATGAGGTCTGCATCTCTAGGAGAGGATCTGCTACGAGGAAATTCATCTCCTTGTGCAGGGCCTTCACCCTATGTGCTGTTGCAGCCTGGAGCTGTGATGTGCTTCAGTCCGAAGCCTTCCTGGCTTCTAGAGGGTGCCCAGAGCACAGAGCAGGCTCCGTGCCCACTCCTGCCCGGAGCAGCCCAGCCCTGGGCGATTGCTGAGCCAGTGGCGGCACCTGCCGGCATTTTGCAGAATATTCTGGATAGTGTTGATGGTGAAAAAAAAAACAAACAGCGTATCAGGCCACGTACCACGTGGCCTCAGGTAGAGAATACAGAGTGATGTGGGTTAAGGAGCTGTCCTTTTCCCTCCTTGTTGTGGGAAGGTCCTTAACACGAAAGAAAATCCCTCTGGGTAGGTACATGATATACCTAGAACTACCTGTGTTTTAGGAAACCTCCTCTGGTTTAGATATTTGGGCAGTGTGTATCGATATAGCTGTGACAATTTGCACAAGATGAGCCTGTGTTCAGGATCCACCTAAACACTATTTTTTTCCTGCACTGGAAGCAGCAGGATCACCCTGGTTACACTGTGTTCTGGAATAATATTTCCCTCAGTAAATTTTACTGCCTCTTCATGTCACTGAGGTTTAGACCGTTGCCACAGTGTATTTGTGTCTTAAATAATTACTGCTTCTGGTAGCACTGCCATGTGCCTTTAGCATTTCCAATCAAAGAGAAAGAACAGTTCAGTCCTGAGGGCCCCACGGATGGGACTGGGGAATGGGGGATGTAGGTTAGCAGAGCACTGAGAGGTGGTGTGTGGCTGTAGAGAACAGCAGTAACATACACTGAAAATTTTTATATTGGTGGTATCCTGGGGATTCATAAAAACATTCCAATTCAGTATTTGTGTCAGCCAGTTGATATTTAGTTTTGTTTCCTAGAGAGGTCAGGTGGGATTTTCCCCCTTTTTGTAGCTTCTTGTTCCCAATAAGATATTCTGAGGACATTTGCCCTTTTTCAACTACATTTGACAGGGAGCTATTAACTTCTGACAATTTAAGATGTGGCCTTACAGAAGAAAAAGATCCTATTACTGCCATTGTCGAAGCGAAAGGCCAGCAAGCTTCTTCCTTGGTAGACCTCAGGACATCAATGCTGGGCAGGAATGAGGAGAGGCATTGCAAATGAGAGTCATTAGTACTGCTGCTCCTAGAACTGCTTGTTCCATCTCAAGATCTTGTGTCTTTTATGGAGAGTTGCCTCCCTCCCGCTAAATCCACAACATTCATAGCATTTGCCAAGAAAAAGTCTTGCCCTCTTGTCCTGACCGTTCCTGTACTTTGCAGGGTGGCAGATGTTATTAAGGGGTTGGATAAAACTGAGTGAGGCACTCTGTGCAGCATCTGTGCTGCAAGAAGATGAAGATCTCTGGTCTCGCTGCGGGATGCTCCTCAGGAGGGGTGTAGCAAGACGCCAGTTCAGTAGCTGTCCCTCCTCCTCGTGCTAAATCTCCCAAGCCTCTCCTTTAGGTTTGCCGTGAACGAGCAGGATTTCCAGCCAGATGTCTGTCTGATTTACACCCATGTAAATCAGGGCTGACTCTGAGTCACTGGTATCTCTGAGCTGTCCTGGTGTGTTACAGACCTGCTGTGCTGCACCTGTGCTGACAGCAGCATGCAGGGCAGCAGGGTGCAGACACCCCCGAGCCAGAAAAGTGTGGGCTGGTAAAGCTCGCTGGTGCAAAGCTGCACATCGTGGCTCAGCCTGCATTTGCTTGGAACCAGGCCCAAGCTAATAAACCCAACTAGATTGCTTCCAGACCCGAGCTGGCCCAGGAGGAGCCAGCACAAATGTCACTGTGCTGTGGTGCTTGCTCTCAGCTAGTTTAATTGTCTCTGCTGGCATGGGCCAGCTCCTGCACCTGTAGGGCTGGAAGGGAATGATGCATGGCTACCTTTTACAGAAGCACTGCATGCACCTGGAACTGCGTCACTGGGGAGATGTCTTGGCCAGGTTATACCCACCTCTGACCCATCTCCTACTTCCTGGGCTTTGGCAAGGCTTTGCTCTCTCCCGCTGCTCCTCCGTGACATGCAGTGGCTGTGGCTTTCCAACACAAGTTGTTTATAGGGCGCTGCCGGCTGCTCAGCAGAGGGGCGGCCGATGGGTGCCCACACGGTTGTGTGCCTGGTGCCGGGGCAGCCGGACGCCGGGAGCGGGTTGCCTGCGGTCAGGCACAAGGGAACCTCGACACCCGTGGGCAGAGGGGAAGGGTCCAGGCCTATGGCCGCGGGAGGCAAAATGACAGACCTCTCGGGAGGCAAGTGGGCAAGCACAGGGATCTCTCGCCGCCGGACACCGGGGAAAGCGCGGGGCTCAGGCAGCATCGACCCTTTCCCGACACCCGCGGCAAGCGCGGGATGACCGCGAACCCCCTGCCCTGCTCCGTGAGGGGCGGCCGGACCGGGCCGGGCCCGCGGGCGGACCCCGCT
>WEIV01023300.1:313891-529685 GCA_013390005.1 Calyptomena viridis
GGGGCCGAGGGGGCTGAGGGCTGGGGCGGCCGCCCGCGCTGACAGCCCGTGTCCCGCTCGGTGCAGGACAGCGCGGGCCCCGGCACCAGCCGCTCGCGGACATGCACTGTGAGCTCGCCGCGGGTCAGAAAGGCAGCGCCCGCTTCGAGGGGACCGACAAATGCCAGGGAGCGCCTCAGAAGGATCTGCCGCGGGTGACTCGTCCCGGCGCTGCTAAAGCTCACTTGAATCCTCACATGTCCTTCAAAGTATCCGTCAGCAACGGCGGTGACCTCACGGAGCCTCAGCAGAGCCCCCCTGAAATGTCAGCACCTCTGCTGGATTTCATCCCGAAGCGACCCAGCATATTCGAGAGGATCCCAATTCTGCCGAGGGCGCAGGAGCTGCGATGCGCTAGAGGCTCTAAAGATTATTTCCAGCAGCAGAAACATCAAAGCGTGAAGGGTGAGTTTAAAACTGCGTGAACCGAATACTATTGCTACCAAAAACCTATTCACCAAACAAAAACGTGTAACAAGCTTTCCCCCTCCCTCCCCCTTTTTAGTTTTCAGGGTGTTTTCTGCTTTGTGTATTTAACTTCAAGCTTTAAAACTTTTTTTTTCCTGTGCACCTTAGAGGCACAGGTTAAACTAGACTGTTCTTTGACAGTGTGAAGCCGAGTGCTCCTCAGTATAATTTAAAAAATCTCGAGACAAGCATCTTTTTTAGTTCTTCTGAGCGAATGCTGCTCTTCTAGTCGCGTCTCGGAGGTGGTTGTTTTGGGGATGGTGCTGAAGGCTGGGTTGGTGTGTCCTGTGCCAGAGTGTGCGTGTGGGGTGTTTGTTTGTGAGCATGCCTGGCTGACAATAAAAGCCTGGTTCTTATTCAGGAGTTTCACCACGGTTGCTTGGATTTATAGTTTGTATTTCAAGGAGGTGTTACAAATGCTGGATTTAGCCAGTGGATCCTGAGACTTGGGAATTACTGATGCCTGAAAGGTCAAATTCTGCTACTTAACAAATGCTTGATTTTTAATTTCTCCGCTGTAAAGTAGTACCGAAGTTAGGTTAGGAATGGCCCACTAAAAATCTGTTAATTACCTTTTTGAGCTAGAACTTGTTAATTGAGCTGGAATTTGTTAATCAAAATTTAGTTTTCAAATAATATCTCAGAGGTATTACTGGCTGGGGTCAGAGGGAATTGAAGCATTCCTTTATGCTACCAAGCCCCTTGCAGAGACGTATGTGTGTCTAAGGTTATTAGCATTAAATCAATGATTTCTGTAATGTTAAAAAGGTAATTATCTTTTTTATTTCTCTTCTCAGTTCATTCTCATTCTCTGTTTTACAGATCTGCATGCAGTTATCTTAAGACAGTTCCCACTGGGATTTTTTCAGTGCATCCCGTTCTGTCCATTCTTCTGAAAACTGAAAGTAGGCTGCATGCCCTTGGACTAGTGACATTTCCTTTTGTGAGTTTGTTACCTAGGGTGATGGCACCTTTCATTGCCATGAAGTTATGTTAATGAACACCTCCATCTGTGCTAGGTTTGTCCTGCAGACTGTAGGATGTGTTTGTTCATCACCAGTGAATACAGACAGAGTGGAGCAGCAGGTTATAAATTAGCTTTTTTATTTTTCTGTTTGTTAATGCTGCAATTCTTCTCTCCTGATGAAAAAAACGATGTTGTTAATGTTTGGCAAGAGTGAAATGAAGGTCTGTTACACAGACCCAGGTTTGGAGAGGGGAGAAGGAGGATTCACAGAGTATAAAGGAGAGCTACAAGCTGTGGTGCCACAGTGCTGCTGCCACAGCTGCCTGTGCAGGGGACCCAGGAGGTGTTGAAGTCCCTCCTGGTCTCATGAGTGAGGTTGGTCCTGCTTGGCAGGGTTCATACCAGCTGAAAATCCTGCCTGTGCATTGCCCTGCCCAAGCAGACTGTTGAAGCACTTTTTTCCTTTTTTCTTTTTCCCTTTGAGCTGCTTAGTCCTCTTTTCATGTATATTCCTCTTGCTATTGCAGAGAGCAGGGTTGTAGGGAGGGAAGAGGAAAAGGATAATTTCCATTCTGTTGGGACTTTTACAGCAGATGTAGGTGGGCATGGCAGAAGGTTGCTAATTTGTCTTTCCTGACTGATCAATTTCCCAATTTCATCACTGGAAGAAAAGAAAAAAGTTTTAAGTTTTACTACTGTTTTTGTTTAATGTGTTTTCTGTCCAGGGTGTTACCTTTTGGTTGCTTCAGCATATGGGTGACTTGAGTCATGGGAGTAAGTAGGAGGTATCCATGGGCAGGATAGGGTTCATTTACTGAGCAGCCTGATTTGATGGATAATGTTGGATTTTTCCAAAGACCACAACAATGAGTTTTGTGGATGTTGTTTGTTTGTTTGTTTGGTGAGTGTGTTTTTGTTTGATTGGTTTTGGTGTTGCTTTTTTTTTTCCCCCTGAGAAGAAATTTTCAGAAGTTAGGGAAAGTAAAATTTTGGGCCAAATAATTTAAAATGTGTGGGCTGTGCTGCTCCTTCTGACCTGTATGGTGTCAGCAAGTGCTTTAATGTCCACTCAGGCATTTTGGAGTGCTCCCACTGAGCACTGCGAGCTGCCAACCCCTGCTCAGCACCCTGTGCTTCTGAGTCAGTGCCACAGAAACAACAGAAGTCACTCAATTGCTCACTGTGATCTGACTGAAAAGTCAGAGTGTATCCAAAGTGGGCTGTGCTGTGGGCAGGAGAGCTGGTGATTTCCAGGAGCAGAGTAAACCATCTCCCAACAATCCCGGTTGTCTCAGGAAGATAAAGGACTGGGGAGATAGCTGCATGTGGATGTGATATAAGATGATAAAACTGAGAAGTGGGAATGAGGGAAATACTCAGATTTACCCGGGGAAGGGGAAGGAAACCGATGACAGCTTGATTTGAGACCATCGCGCCGTGCGTCTCCTGTTCTCCAGCCCCAGAGTACCATGGACCCAGTAATTCCCTCGGCAGTCTGGGTTAGATTACAGAACGTGCCTCCTGGTTTTGGTTTATCCACAGTTGAAAGCTGTAAGTAGGGAGGGTAAAAGACGCTCTTTAACAAGACCAAACCCGATTTTTATAGTTGCCTGTAAATTTTTTTTTTTCCCTAAACAAGCCTTACTTTTTAATTTATTTTTTTTTCAAAAAAGAATGAATCAAAATGATACACTGCCCTCCTCATAAAAAGGGCAGCTTTGAAGTAATCACAAGGGGGAAGAAGCATCCTGCTGTTGTAATGTCTCTGTGGTGTTACTCCACTGCTTCATAGTGTTTAAGTTATGATCCTGCATAATGCTTCCGTGCCTGAGCAAGTCTTTTTGCATGAACAGCCAAACAAGAACTTGAGGGGTGGTGGTGAGGATTATTTCTGGGAATCGGTTTGGGTCTAAACTTTGCAGGATGGAGCCGTTGGTTGCTTACCAAAAATATCAGTATTTTGGAATTGTGCTTCAGGTTTTGTTCTGTTTGGGAGCTGTTTCAAATAAACACTCAGTTTACACCCATTCTGCCCTTTCTGGTGTGACTGGCTATGATATGTGCCATGCTTTTCTTGGTCATTGATTCCCCTGTGTGCCACAAGGCAGGGTGTTTGCACACAGACACTGCTTTTTAGAGGCGTTGTGATCTGCTTGGCATAGAATTACTGCACCATGAGTTATGAAGTCCATTTCATGTTGTTTTCTGGGACTCTGTGAGTTTGGTTCCATTTTGCTGACTTTCATGCTAAGGTACTACTGTTTTGAAAGTAACATGGGGCAAAATAATTGTTCCTTACGGGAAAGCAGCTTTGGGAAAGAAAACTTCAGTAGTGACAAAGGAGTAATCTATAAAGATGTCAAATATCTCAGTTTTTAAATGGCATTGATTATGCTTGTTACCAGGAAACACTTCTCCTTTTCATTCTTTTCCAGTTTTGTTCAGTGTACCTAATTCATGACTCAGTAGAAATGACGAGATTTATCCTGTTAGCTGTGCCACTGGGAAATCATCCAAACGGCCCGGACCTTTGCAGTAACCACTTCAGATATTAACTTACAGTGGGCAAAACAATAAGCTGTTTGGGTTGCAGTAGTTGGACGTTTCCTTGTTGAGAGTATTTTTTCTTCAGACAAGGGGCAAATGGGTTGGATTTCTTCTGTGTGTTTGTTGTTAACTGTAGCTGCTTTCAGCAAACATAAAACGAGGTATTGAAATGTGTTCATTTCCTTCTGCTGTTGAGAAGGAAGGTTAAATCTTGCCATTGAACCCCCCTGTAACTATTTCCTTGATTATCAGGACCATCCTTATGGAAGTAACAGCTTATACTGTTGGGATCTTAAGCAAAAACATATGCTTTGCTTATGGGACTTACTAGGTGTATCAAGTGGTCTTGGGCCTGATCCTGCCATTTCCTTTCATACACCTTGTCTGTGTTCACCTGAATTATCCCACTGGAGCAAGTGGGACTGCCTAGAGCTGATAAATACAGTATGAGCTCATAAGAAGACAGGGAATGGGCTCGCTGATGATGATCTCTAAACTCTCAATTTTATATACAGCTGTAGTAATAAGTTTTTCTTACTTTCACTCTAGTTCTTTTGCTTGGTGCCTTTGAACTCTCCACTGCAAAAAAGAATGTAAAGGTTTATTTGAACAGAATGTGCAGTTACAGAACTGTGTTTTTATTCCACGGTCTTTTTATTTTTTTCCTAATTTTATTTTGTAAGGGGGGAAAAGAGAAGAAACTGCAAATTGGAGAATGTGCAAAAATCATTTGGAATAAATTGTGACTGTCCTCTCCTAAATGGGCTATAATGCTTACTTGTCTTGAATAGGAAAATAACTTTCAGTTACTTGCTGCTGAAGGAAGTTCTTCTAATGATTTTGTTGCAAAATCAGTCACTGAATTGAAAATGAGTCTTCCATGGATTTAATTTAAAAGAGGTGTAATTGCATCTAATAATTAAATCCATTGTAATTTAAGAATTGGTAGTAGAGAATATTTAGCGAATACAAACCAGGAGATCTAATGATCAGCCTGTCATATAAAGGCATTCAGTGCTTGTAAAGTAAAAGCAAAAAAAACCCCCTGTTTCATGAAAAAACTACAGCTATTAGAAAAACTGCAGTGAATAAATATTGTATCTCTTAATATTGTATAGAATTATGTGGAATAGCAGATAATGTCAGATAAGTCTAATCAGTGGAAGAGATTTTGTCATTTAAGTTTTGTATGAAGGAATAGAAGTGAAACATAAGAAATTACTTGTTCTGTCTTTAAAATGTTACAGTAATGGAAAATCATATATACTGAGCTAAGTGGGGTGGGAAGAAAAATATCTTTTCTTCCATTATACTAAGAAAAAGTTTAAAATCTACATTTTGCAAGTGTGTACATTACTGTGTTCCTGTCACCAGTCTCATCAACTACAAATACTTTGGACTTGGAGTATTCTGAATTGTGTATCTAAATGGTTATGTTAGAGTTCAGTCCTGTTAAGTATATGCTGAGGATTTTTAGTATATTTAAGATTATCTTCTGTAAGTGCTTTGAGATTCTCTTTAGTGAAACTGCCAAATGTAGAGTGTCTTCTGGGAGACTGTACTTCATTGCAATGAAGTGGTTTGGGTTTTTTGTTGAAGAAGAGGGACAAAATTTTACTCTAAACGATTAATGTCAGTAGGAGTCCTGCCACTAACTTCAGCTGGGTCAGTATTTCAATCCTACTATTACAGAAGTCCTTTATCCTAGGTACAGGGAAAAGCTTGTAGAACAAATAACAAGCTTGTATTAAATCCATCTGTAACCTAGAAAATGGAATAATGTATGGACTATGAAGAGAAATGTGTAGTACTGTGAATATAATTTCCATGTTCAGTACCATAATTACCATTATTGTAGAAATTCTGCTGTTAGTTATTTTAGAACTATTGAAGATGTGAATGGCAGGGGAACTGGAGAGGCAATATAGATGTAAACCACTCCATTTTGCACTCCAGGTTTCTATCATTGTATGTCAACAAGCCTGAACCAGGCGTGCAATCTAGTAATCATTTCACAGGGCATGAAATGGCTTTTAATAGACTGGGGTTTGTTTGCTTTTTTTTCCCCTCAGCCACCAAACGTCGTTTCCCAGCACACTGATGTAACTCGGAGAATACAGGGTTCCAAAGCAAGGGCAGCACTCACTTACTGTGGTACAGCGTAATCTTGCCCTACAAATGTGCAAACAATAGCAAAAGTATGTGTTTGGGAATACGGCACAGCTGTTATCTCCTCCCGGGAGCAGGGAGCGTTACAGTGACATAGAACGACCAGTTAAAACCACTCAGGCCGTTTTATTGCGTTTAAATGGGGCGTGTAAAGAAAAGCGAGGGCCGGTTCCTCTGTTCAGATAACTATCAGTGCAGACTAGCGCAGATCTACCTTTTGCACAGGCTTTGAAGAATAGAGGCAAAGAATTCCCCTTTTTCCTTCCCCTCCTATTACATTTCTGGCACCCTGTATGTGAAATCTCAGTTGGAACCTGAACTTTCTGTTC
This sequence comes from Calyptomena viridis, assembly GCA_013390005.1. Lineage (NCBI taxonomy): Eukaryota > Metazoa > Chordata > Aves > Passeriformes > Eurylaimidae > Calyptomena > Calyptomena viridis. The sequence goes on from WEIV01023300.1 coordinate 320,411, forward strand.
TCAGAATCTGTGCTTCACTAGTTACCTGGAACAAGGACTTCTTTTTTTTTATTACGGTCATTAGTTTGACTTTATGAAATGATTGTTAATGATTAAGTTTATTTGTAGATGGGAGACTACTTGTAAAACAGCTGAGACGTTGCCAGAGCTGCACTAGGAAATAAATCCAAATTTTGTATTTTAGGTTATATTAAGGTTTTGAACATTTAGGAGTTACAAGGATGATCTCAGTCAAATCAACACAAAATGCTTGACTTCTATCCCCCGTTTTTTTTTTTTTTAAGCAACTGTTTTGCTTCAAATCTAATAATTATGTCTGACCTTTCTGTCATGTTTAAATATATGTGTGATTATTTTGCTCAGTGGGTTGGTAAAGAGCACAGTGATTGAATCTACCATCAAATTTATTCCAAGGGGTAAATGAATGCAAAACATCTTAAACTGCATTTATGTGTGTGATAGGAGGGTTTTGGAGATGTATAGAGTTGTCAGTTGTTTTAGAATGAGGGGAAAGCAAATGCATTCTTAGTGTTGTTTGCATATTAGCCAGAGGGAAAAATGACACTAAGGCGACATCATCAAATACAGTAAAACTGAGTTTTTAATACAGATGTCCATTGTTGTTTTAAGTGCTTAAGGGGTTGGTGGTTTGGTTTATTTTGGAACTTGCTGAACTATATGAAGTGTGTCTCCAGGGGCCTGGTATTTTAATACCTTGTAGAAGGTTGTATAACAGTAGATGATGTATTTTGCCTGCCTTTCAGTGCTGTAAATAAATCCCATGTGCTGGCTTGGGAGAACATATCAGAGGTGTAAATCAAAGGCTAATATAAGAGGAAAAATACCAATTAGTAAAGTCTTGGAACAGATTAGAGTTTTCTTATTCATTTATCTATAACCAAGAGATGTAAGAGCAATAATATGTATAAAAATGAGGCACTTCTCAAGAAGAGGTAGGTTGAGTATTATTTAAAATAAGTGCTGTGATTCACTGCTTTTTCACAATTTGATATGGTTAATTCACTTGAATACTGAAGTCAACAATCCCCTAGGCAAAGAAAGATAGTTTTAAGTGTATTGTAAAAATTGAAATGTAATAGCTTCCACTCTATAATCCTATCTAAGTCTTGGCTGTATTAAAAGGACAATAGATACATGTGTCAGTTTTGGAGCATAATCGGTTTTTGAGTTTAAAGAATGATAAATGTGCTTCAAACAAGCAACACAGCAGTTTATTAATATGAATGTTTTGCTAAATACTACATGCTTAACGCAATCCCCATTCCTTTATAATAAGTTTAAATATTAATTCTTTGGAATGCTAGATGCCTAGAGCTAGATAGAAATGCTGTGCAGTTTCAGATATCTAGGAGTGGGCTTGTGAAACAGGATATTTAACTGGGAGAGATGAGTAGCACATTTCAGAGTTATTAGGGCAGAACAACAGAGCAAGAGGATGACTTAAAAAAAGTTACAAAATTGTTTTCTGTGCATGAGGCTTAAATACTTTGGAGTTATTTATTTGAAGTACAAGACTAGATTTCCTATCTCTGTAGGTTCTAGATTGCATTTTTTATTATTATTTTGTTTAAATTCTTTTTAGCTGCCTACCCCTGTCTGAAGCAGCTGGCTTTGATTTAACCAGAATCCTTTACTGGGAGGGAGTGATCAGTCAGGATGGATCAGAGTTGTGCTCTTTGGTGGAACATCTCCGTAGTAGCAGTCGCTTAAGAGACAAGACCAAGTAGGACAGGAAGGGTGCTGAGGAAGGCAGCACTTTGCATTCAGAAGGGCTCATTTCTCTCTAAATCAGCGTTTATTTTCCTTATGTAAGTCCTGCCTACCTCCCAACCCCCATCTGTGCTGGACAGAGAAGAGTGAGTTAAAGGGAGAACAGATAAAAGAGGAAATTTCTGTTTTATTACCCAGTATTTTCTGGGAAAATCCCAGAAAGGATTTAACATGAGGTTTCATAACTCTTGCTTTGCCCTGCTGCTCCTGCTGAAATTGCAGGGAGTTGACTTCAGGAGGAGGCCAGTGCTGAATGTTTTTGAAAATTCCATCCATGTTCCTTTGAGACACAGAAGAGGAGATCCAAGTGTTAAATTCTCTTCCAAAGAGAAAAGTGTTGAAGCACTGTCAGCCCAGTAGCTCCGATGCCAGGGTTGGTTAGCACAGCACATTCACCTTTGGTTTTCCTTTCTGTCCAACACCCTGCCCTGTGTCTCAGGCTGGTGTGATCAGCCACTGGACGTGAAACAGGCAAAAATGGTGGAGGATTGTGCCAGCAGCCAGCATGGCCAAGCATATCAATGTTGTGGATGAAGAGGACAAGGGTGCTTGAACTCTGTTCCAGAATGTACCACTTGTAGTGTTTTGAGGCACATCTGTGCTGTTCATGGTATTTCTCCTGCAAGAGCATAACAGAGTGTAGTGTAGAGAAAGACAAGCCAGTTTTGGAGGCCAGACAACAGCAGTTTTTTCACCATCAGGGCAGCTTAATTTTCTGTGCTGAGAGACAGTTTGTTAGTTCAGATGCAGTGTTGGGATGATGTGGCTGTGCTCTGTTTGAGATCTGATCTGGTGGTGGTGCAGGATTCTGAGTGTAACATGTGGCTTTATCAGGCTGGGGTGGCACTGCACCCCCTTGAAACAGCGTGTGCATGGGCTGGATTTCTCTCTTGGCTGTGTGAAGTACATGGTGCTTGCCCTTATTGGTGAGTGTCTGTAAGTGTGAGTGGTGAAAAGTGCAAAATACATATGTTATCTTTGGGAGAGTAAGATTTTTAACAGAACGTTTTAGTCAGGTTTCTTGCTGCTTGGCATATGGTTTACACTGCCAGTTGCAGAATTGTTGCAGAGGAACAAATTCTCCCGTTTATTTTAGTGCTTGACATGCTGAGCTGGAGGAAAAGAGGCTGCATTTAGGGAGCTGTGTTGGAAATAGCTAATAATCAGTACCTATTGGGAGGAAAATTCCCCCCCTTCCCCCAAATTGCTGGGTTGCTTTTGCCTTCCAACAGATGGAAAAGTCTCCTGTGGCTTGTTGTTCTTGAGGCAGAGATCTCCCCATGGTCTGTGTGCCTCTGGGTTTGAGGGGCAGGTAGCTACTGCAAGGTTCCCAAGATCTCATCACTCTGGCAGAACAGATTTTGCATGCAGCTGAGTCTGCCTCCCAGGACTTGAAGAAGAAAAAGCAACACTAAATTCCTACTTTCTGGATATCTGATTGTTGTAATGTTCAGTTTCCTTGAAGTCATCAGAGCTGGTTTATGTTCAACTGAAACTGAGCTGGCCTGATTCCATTGTCCCTAACTTTGGTGCAAATCTGAAGCGACTCCATTTTAAATCCAAGGGTGAATAAAAAGGAGGCAAACTTGAGCCCTGGAGGGCTAGGGCAGAAAAATTTGTCATCTGAGTGTGGACTCAGTTCACTTGGCAAAAGAAAAAGATGTCTCATGTTTTTAATCTGAGCAGTTTGATTCATATTTTTCCTCTTGCCAACTCACCATAAATTGGCTTATATTCTTTTTCTTTGAGTTCTTGAGCTATTTGAGAGGGTTTGCTGACTTGTCATATTTTTGTGGGGATAAGCTACAGACAATGTGTGTGAATGGTTCTCCTTTCAGAACAAACATCCCCATGCATTTCAGCATCTCTCTGATTTGAATGGCTATGCAGGAAATTTAAGGGAATATTTTCCCCTAGATCCCACTTGCACTTTGCCCTTGAGTCTCAGTGACTTTTTTCCTACTCTTAGCCTCCTGGCCTGTCTTTTACTTTGTGCCACTGTGCTCTTAGGTTATTTTAAAATATATATAAAGGGTTGTAACTTATTTGAATTGTGGGCTAAATATGTGGAAGTAGGGCAACTGATGTAAATAGCTTTTGGTCTGCTGAATGTGTAAATACTCCAAATCTGTCAGGGTGGTTTGACTGGCTTTTATTGGAATCATTATTCATATGAGATCTTTCTCTTACTGCATCATGTCAGAAACTGTTAGGCAGAGACTGTTGGCATGAGTACTCAAACTGCTTTGTCAAAATTCACTTTTATACCTATTGCTTTTACATCTGCCAGTTCCACAAATACTTTCACGAGTGCGTATGTTTTGCAAGATTAATCATAGAAAGCTAATATAAAGGGGACCAAAATCTAGAAAGGGGGAGCAAACCACTGGACTGAATAATCATCAGTAGTGTTTTGAGCCAGAATGTATAATGGCATTGGTCACAAGTGCAGCTTATTTCGCAAGTTTGAGTGAAAACAGTGTTTGCAAGGACTTGCTGCTTCAGTGGTACCCAGGTTAAGTTTCCCAAAATGAGACTAACCTGCTTGGGGAACTTTCCTTGCTAAGGGTTAGTGTTAATGCCAACAACAGAGTTTTTATTTGCTGCTGGAGAAGTTGCTGGGAGACTTGAAAATTAAGAACAGTAAACATTAGAGGTGATAAAGAAGTTTTATGCATGGGGTAGATGTCTCGGCAGAAGAGGCAGGGAGGCTGTTTGGGAGGCCAGATAGAGAAAACTTGGCAAAAAACAGCCTCATAACCACCTAGCATTTAGACAAAAATGAGTTATGACACTACCTACCACTAGAGAAAACAATCTGGGAGGTTGGATACAGGTTCCAGTGTGGAGGCTGCTGACTGCAGCATCTGCTAGTTTGATAAGCAATTCTGATTCAGAATATAAATGATATATGAGAAGGACCTTCTAAACGTGGAATTTACCAACTTACAGATCATAGTTACAATTCTTGTGCATGGTCCCCAGACATCAAAGACACAAGTCTTGTTCTGCTGGTACAAAAGAAAATCTCCTGTTGTGTCCTTGATGGAGCTGAGCATGGCTGAAGGTTTTCCCTGTTGGTAACAAAATACTTAATGAAATGCACCTGATCTTCAGCATCTTCTGTCTCTTCTAGATGGCTTTATTCTTTCAGAAGGATTATGTGGGTACTAGGAAAGATACCATCTAGGACTACACTAAGCTTTTGACATGGTGCCCAAGCAGGCTGTGAGTTGTATATCACTGGAGTTTTTAAAGGCAGGCTGGATGGAAATCCTACTGTGGAATGTAATTCTTCAGGCCTGACTGTCTTTCCTGTGACATTTTTAAGTCCCACACTCAACTGCTTACGCACTAGAGAGTTAGAAGAGGTCTCTCAAACTCTTAGTAGTCCAGGCTTCTATCCTTTGACTTGCTGAACAAAGTTCACATCCATCCTTGTCCAACGATGGTGTTTCTGGCCACTCATTTGTTTGTCAAGAAAACACCGAGAAGGCATAAAATAAAAAACAGAGAGTGAAGGACTCTCAGAGCAGCAGTTGGGAGAGCCAGTGGTGGGACAACTGGGCATGGAAAATGATTGATTTTATGTGCAAAGCAGTTGTGAAATGTTCTGTGGCATTCTGGGGACATGCCATTGCTAACAAATGATTGCCTGTTGGGGATAGAAAATGCCAACCATTGTTCTGAAGAAGGAAATAGCCTTATTGATACTGAATTAGGCTCACATTGAATTATTACTCATTTGCAGTGCATCCTGTTTTCCAAATATGAAAATTAACTGACCATGCAGAGGTCCTGCAGCACTACTGGCCTTTAGTTGTTGGTTGTATTTAATTGTTGGACCATCCTTAGGGGCCAGGTGGAGTTCAGGCTGTTTATAACTGGGGATATGTTGTGGCAGAAATTTGCATTAACAGAGCAGCTGAAGGAGGCTGTTGTGCTTCTTCAGAGTTCATCAAACTAGTTCTTGTTTTATAACAAGCCTGAGAGAGAGGCTGGCAGAGGTAAATGTGTTGGTAGATTAGACTTAAGCTTCTGGGATACATTTCAAATTGTCACATTCAAAGTCGATGGTAGAAAAATAGTGGTATAAAAAACAAGAATGTTGCCTTTTGAAAGGAGTAAAAACTGAGTTACCTATAGAAGTTGAGATGAACACCAAATAGAAGTATTTTTGTACAGTGACTATTCTGTATACGATTCTGAAGGTTTGAGGGCTTTTCCCCAGTGTTATCTAGTGAATCCTCACAGAATATAGAAAGTCACTCTCAGTAAAGTTTGTTCTTCAGATTAAGGGAATGTTTTTATTTAATAATTTTTATGTAATAAAAATTAGGAGGTGACTGACATGCAACATGGATTTCTTAAGCAGTGATTAGGAACTGGACAACAGGTATTTTCGTGCCATGGGACATATAAGGCAGTACCTTGGCATGGAGGATATAAACTGTTTTTATAGGTGGGAGGTTGTGTGTCCTGGAAAGCAGTGACTGAAAAGGACTGGGATGTCACATTCCATTGGTATGAGAAAATAAATGTCTATTGGGGTATGAGGTGATATGATACATTATAAAACAACGCAGGGAAGTGATCTTATCCTTCTGTGAGTTATCACTGTAGTTGCAGGAAGGTAGATTAATGCTCAGCCATTCTTAAATGGCTTTGAAAAATCAAAGGGCTTGGAGAAGAACTGGCAGATGCTGATCCATATGTGGTACCGATGGACTAATGGAAGATTAGAGCCAATCCTGGAGATTTCTCCTAGAGGAGAAAATGCGGGATACTTGAGGATTCTTTTAAGTGCAGGTAAATGCAGAACAGATCTCATGGCTGGAAACAGAGAAAGGTCAAACAAGAAGGAAGAGGGATGTTTTTCACTGCAGAGATAATTAACCCTGGCACAACTTAGCAAAGGATATGATAAACCTCTGCTGTTTGGAGTGGCTGAGCTGGGGTTGAATGTTCCTGTGGAAGAAATGATTAATTTCAACCAAGGGCAATTGCATTCAATGGCAGAATTGAACAAGCAGCAAGCAATGGCAGATGAACAAGCTGGACCAGTCCAAGAGCTTCCACTTGAAATCTGTAAAAATTGGCTTCCAGGCCATCTCCTGCTGCCAAACCTGCTGCTGCTGTTGCTTCATGTGCTCTCTGCATTGCAGTCTGTGGGCCTAGCATCCAACTAAGGGTGAATTTAAGCCCTCACTTGGGGTTTCATGACAGAGTAGGAGACAGGCTGGGAAGGAGGAGCATTGCTGTGCCACAGTCACACAGTTTTGACAGTAGTTATGGTGAGGGAATAATTAGCAACTAATGTTTCCTCCAAACCCGCCCTTTCTTTCCTCTTGTTATGTCTCCCTCTTCAGCAAACAGCACCACTCCTCCTTGACTAGACAAGTGTCTGTTGAGAGATGTGTGATGGAACCTGCTGTCTCTCAGGACCTGGGCTGAGACCAACTAAAACCAAGTGCTGGGTTTAAAACCTGGATGCGTGGGGAAAAGATAACGGTCGTGATCGCCTCTTACCAGGTGCTGATGATTTTCAACGTTAATGTCTTCCCTTTCTTTGTTTTCTGAAATGAAAACAAAGGCTCAGCCCCTTTCCTATTCCCTGTGTTAGTGACATACTAACACAGTTATTGCAGCAAACATTGTGGCCCTCTCTGGTCATGATGTTTTCTTTCTGTGGGGAGACTGAAATACTAACTCACAAATAATGTCTTTAGAAGTCATATTAGTCACACATTTTTAAGACATTCCAAAATCATACCAACCTCCTTCTGAGCTTGTCTGTTGCTACCAATGATTCAAAGTTTTGAAAACTCTCCTTTAGTTTTGATTTACATTTTAGTCTTGGGCACTTGTTATTTCTGGCAAATGCCAGCTCAGTTTCATTAAAGAAAAATCTGTTTTACAGCCACACGGCTCAGATCTGCTGCGCTTCTAATAATTGATGGCTGGTTTCCTTATTTCCTGCATTGTAGAAAAATAAGGACCTTGTTAGATCCAAACAAGCCTGCATAAAGTCACAGTGTGAAACATCAGGTTGGGGGTGAGCAGAGCAGCTGTGGGCAGGTTTTACAACTCTGGGCTGCAGTTGATCGAGGCAGCCAAGGGAAACTGAGAGATATCCATGTGACTAAAATTCAGTTGAGTTCTTTGGCTCCTTGGCCTGAGATTTATGTTTGTGACACCTTCCCCCTCTGTCAGTCCCTGGGCCAGACACAAGTCTGTCTGTGTGTGTGCTTAGGGCTCTGCACACCCTGGGGAGTGGCTGCTGTGCCTGTTCCTTGCGATGCCACTGCAGGACATGGCTATTCCCAGTGCTGGCTGTCTTGCTCCAGCAGCCCACAAGTGTGAGTGTGTGTGCTTTGGGAGAAAGCAGCTGCCATGTGGTGGGGAAGAAAAATCAAGAGCAAACACTTTCTGAATTTCTGCAAGTGGGCAAATTAATTTCAATCTGAACTGTCATCGCAAGGGCCTTTTTTTCCTTCCACTTTGCTCTGGGTGGTATCTTTGATTTATATTTCTGAATGAGGCAAGTAGTTTCCCTATGGTGCCCACTAAGTTCAATTTCTTTAAAGATGTTCGGTTGCAGAACCCTGTCAGTTTTTTGGTTTATCTTATTGTGGACAGGTTTCTTGGGTTTGCTTGGGTTATTTTGTTGTTTCAAGAGCCAGTGAAACTCTGTGATGCCTGTGTTAATTGAAAACGATCTCTAAGTTTTAAGGAGCAGCTAAGGTCCATCAGGTGTTCTTCCACAATGCAATACCTGTCAGATGCCTTTTATCATTTTGCCACTCCATAAGCCATAAGTAGAGACAGGATTCTGCCTTGGAGATTTATGGAGTTAGGTGGTACCTAGGAAGCCAAGCAGTGACACTTGAACAATGTCATAAAAGGTGATGTTTTGGGATTTGGTATTTTCTTCATATTTACTTATCGTGTCCAGCCTGTTTCCTTTGAGAACTGGGTGGTTATTTTCAGGCAAGACAAATGTGTGGTGACTCTCCTAGACATTCTTTTGAAGGACTGGCTCCAAAAAGGAGGTGACAAAGAATTTATAGGAACTGTAGAACTACTGAAAAATGAAGGCTTAAAGTTTGCTTTACTAGAGGTCTGATACAGAGAGGTATTCAGCACCCAAGTCCTATTGACATCCGTGGAAATTCAGTGCCTTAAACAGCTCTCTGGATCTGGTGCTTAGTCTTCTGAATATTCAGAGTTTGTGCTTTCTGTGGGTCTCCTTTTAAAGGCATGTTCTGTGAGTGGTGCAATAGTATTAATTTTGAGTTCTTCCCATCGTTATTTCCACCACATGATGCAGACAGTTGCCTAGAAAGCTGTGCCATGTGATAATCTATTGTTCACCAAGGAGTTGAGGCCTCATAGACAAGCAGTGGGGTGGGAGAGTGATTCAGAGAAAATACGCTGCACTTCTTGTAATTGTTACTAAGGAAGGATGGGGCCAACCTTCAGGCACTGAGGCTTTTTTGAGAGGGGAACTGAAATGACATACTCGTTTATTTGGATGAAAATCCAGAGAAAAGTGGGAGATTTTTGTTGGCATTCCCTCCACTCAGCACTGATCTTATCATGCTGGTTTAGTAGCAGAGCTCCTTTGGCTCCTTGCCAGGTGATACCATTGCAGTCCGTCTGAGATGAGCAAGATAAAAGATCTCAGGGAATTACAAGTATTATGACTTTCCTATCAAACTGTTCTGAGTCTTCTGACCCAGAAAACTATCTTTCTTTTTAAAATGCTGTTATTGAAAGAAAAGGAAACACAAGAGCTGGGAAGTGGGACCTGATGTTTATAAGGGCCCTGAGAGCAGCTGTAATTAGTGCAGGTTTTTGGAAGAGACTTGTTCCTCTGCCAGCAAAGGGCCTTGGTGTTCAGCCAGGTTAGATGTAGCCTGGGAGTAAGCACTTGGGAACTGTGTCCTGTACACTGATTCTGTGTCTGGCACTGAGGTCATGAAGTGTCCTCTCACTTAACATATAAAATAAAATACTTGGTGTACTCTGAGTGTCCTGTGGGACACTTTGGAGGGCTGAGTCACTGCCCAGCCATTTGGGCTGGTTCTCTAAACCCTGACTTGTGAAGGGCTGCACCAGGGTGCTGGGACAGTGATCACCCGTCTGGATACTCTTAATCTTGTGGTGCTGTGACAGTGGTGCTGCCCTCAGATGTGGTAGTACAGCCAGCTGAGTGATGTGAGAGTGAGGAAGTTCCTGTGGTGACAGGAATCTCCCTTGTCAGCCTCTTCCTTGCATTCACAGAGATTCACAACTGCTTTGGACACGAGGGTAGGCCCATGTGCACAGAGAGGGAAGACTGGACCTGCTGGATGTAAGTGTGTGTGTATGTTATTAAAGTAGTCATTAAGGAAAAAACCCCAGACATTTGTTTTCTTTTTGAAGCTTTAAAATTGAGCTCTTGAGTTGTGAGCTTGTTTCTCATACTTCACAGTGCCCAAGAGGACAAGGTTTGACTTCCTTTCCCAAAGACTCAACAGCTCAATTGTCAGTCCAATTTCCCTGGTTTTAGATGGGAATCAGAAATGTCCACTACTTTGGACATCCTACAGAAGTCAGTGGTACCTCAGGAAAAGGATATTGCTTCTGGCAGAGATAAGTTTGAGTGAATCACCTGAGACGCAATGGGCGGCTGCACAGAAAGGTGCTGGGGTGTGGACAGGGGCCTCAGTGAAGTTTTTGTCCCTCGTCTGTGCTGCTGGACAACAGAAGACTGGGAAGGGAGGGTGTCCAATCCAAAGCCAACTGGAGCAAGGGACTGGGAAGGACGACGTGGATCATCAAATCCAGTTTGTTGCTATTGCAGGCAATCAGTGCTCGGTCCAGGGAGCATCTGTCCCACACCACCCACAAGCCACAATGTGCTCCTCAAAGCCTAAAACAAACTGAGATCATTAGTGGAAAACACCAAAAGCCACAGACTGCTGTGTGCTGTAGAGAGCAGGAGAGATGGAAAGCACTGACTGTGGCCTCCAACTCTGGAAAGGCTGGGAATTTCCTTAAATAAAAATCCCCAAGCATCAAGTTTGATCATTGGTGCAAGGACCAAAACTGAGTACCTCATGTTATTTGTGTGCTTGGACAAGCAGAGAACTGGTGGCAAACTGATGCCCACTGATGGCAAGGAGAACTCCCAGGGATCCTTTGGACTCACTGGTGCTTACAGCAACCACTTTGCCATGCAGTGCACAAGAGAAGGTGCTGCTGTTTTTTGCTTTTCCCCCTTTTTTTTTGCCTTTCTTCCCCTCTCTCTATTAATAACTGAACCCAGTGGTTCCTCTGAGTTATGAGGGGTTTTTATTGCACAGTTGCACAGTGGAGGGACCTGGTTTTCATTGTGCAGTGCGGGATATCAGTTTTAACCCAGAGGCAGTGATGTTATTTAACAGGTGCCTTAAAGGCATAGTGCTCATTTAATCACCGTCTCCATATCAACATTATGTAAATTGAAATTGCTTAGGTACGCAATTAATTGTGAATGCTTTAGACATTTTTAAAAGCATAAGACAATACCTGAAGTTCCATTTTAAGAATATCCAGGTCAAAGGACACACATGTTTTTATTTTCTTATTTGAGGTATAATGTGTTCAAGGCAGATTTATGGCACAACCTTTGTTTATTGACTTGTACTTTTCCACATGAAACTAATGAAACATGACAGATGATATTTATGAGGCATGTGTTCTTGATTAAATCATGTTAGACATTAAAACCTGATAAAAGAACATATTTTAAAGGGTGGATTAATAGAAAAGGAGGCAGCATTGATTGGAGAGTTTACACGGAACAAGACACGTTGGTCTTAGACTGAGTATTTATAGGTGAGATATGTGGTTATAAAACTTTAGAAGCTGAACAGAAAAAGATTAATAAGCTTTTGCTCTTTGCAAAGTTGGAGTTTTTTGTTTTTCTCCCTTTGTGAGCCACTGGCCACCTCATATTTCAGGTCTTTCAAGTGAATTTATTCAATTCTGCTGAAGAACTTAGGATCCTTTATGGCCTACTGCTTGTACTTCTGGCCCTACGTGCCTTCTGTGTTCTTCAGGATTCCCAGTCAGCAGATCTGCACAGGCAGCCTGTGCTGCTGGCTAAAAACTGCTCTGCAAACATGCTCTAAATCTGCTTATGTGGGTGCAAATTGGATAAATCAGCAAGATTTAGATGGAGCTGCTTGTCCCCACCTTGATACCTGGGGCTTTGAACAGAGTTCTGTATAATAGGTGGTAGGGAATCATCACCCTGTGTAGTGTTTTGCGTGTCAGCATAAGAGCATCCTCTAAGTATTTCCTGTGGAGAGCAATTAGAGGATTTTGATAAACAGAAGAAGTGGAAACAGCTTGAATTTGTTTTCTTGTCTTAACTGAATATTAAGATCAAAGGGAAAGCAGATACCTGCATTCTGCTTTCAGTTACACAGGTGCAAACATGGAATATTTCCACTGATTTCAGCTACGTGGATGTATCTGAGGACACATTCTGGCCTGGTGCAGCATTTTCACTCCTGAGTTTTAACCTTCTGTGGCTGAATTTGTGTTAACCTGAGTCCTCAAAGCCGCATTTCTTCCAGAACAGACAAACTGCTGCGTGAGCCTTGGGTTCTTAAACCTCATATCAGCTTAGACTTGTAGAAGTAATGGTCACTGCAGATATAAGGAAAATGAAGTTTTGTAAGTCTTTATTACAACAAAGTCATGTCATGCTGTGCTGCAATATTTACCTCCTTCTGTAATCCCGTCATCATAACTGACAGATTTGTGCCAATTTAATAGCTCTTCACCTTTCATCTGAAAGCATTTTCTTTGCTGTGTGAGATACCGTAAAAATGTGTTAAAATGATAGGTTTCAAGTGTTTAAATTAATGAACTGCTTCAATATCCTTCACAGGGAAGGAATGCAAATTATGAGCACATTCATGGTTTGCTTTTGCTTAGACTTCTCAGGGTAGAAACTAAAAATACCTGCAAAAAGAGAAAAATGTATAAGAAATACAGTAGTTTTGTGAATAGAGATGTTTTTATGAAGTGTTGTGTGACTTAACTGAGTTAAATCATGACCCTGAACCTAGTGTCATCAGAGCAAGTTGAGTTTGAAAAGCCACCAGCTAAAGAACACTCCTGCTTTCCAGCAAATCCAGTTCTCTTTTTCCTTTTCTTTCCCCCAGCTTGCTCACTAAAACATCCCTACCTACCTGAGATTTTGGAATAAGCATTCTCTCCCATTAGAAAGCAAAAATCTTCCTAATGCAGATATTTCCCTATAGAGATTTCAGCCCTCCTTCCCCAACCATATGGCAAAGCCAAAGCAACAGATGTTAGAGAATAAAAAGAAGAAAACAGAAAATAGCCCTGGAAGTAATATAGTGTTGTTACATTAATATTTTGCCTCCTAAAGGATTTAGCAGAATTTAAAAGGCTTCAAAGATGGATTGAATAATAGATCAGAGACTTTAAAAAAATGTGTATGTATTGAGGCTGAAAAGAAGGGGAATGATTTTGTTGAGAATTGATGGAGATCAGAGATGCACAATTTTTGTACAAATAAAAGAAAAAGGGGGAGAATGCATGTGAAGAAAATGCAGCTTGGTCTCTCAGTCTTACATAAAATGGAAAAAATTAACACTTTGAGAAAGATGGAATCTTCATATGGGAAACTGGATACTGCCTGTGAATTTATCATATTTTGGCTTATTCTGGTAAAGTGTTGGTACCAGGCTGTCAGGGAGGAAGCCCTGAGGGTACAACTTTTCTCTCAACATGCTTCTTACTGGAAAGGTTCTTGATGATTTCTCTGCCTCCTCTGCTCTGTCCTGCCATGCTTTGCCAGTGTGGTTGTTCCTCTTTGACTTGTTGGTTTTCCTTTGCATGTTTTTTTTTGTGCTTCTTGCGAGTTTGTGTTCTGGCATCTCCTTGCTGGGGAGGATGGAGACTGGCGGTGCTGGGGCACTGCCTGAAGGAAGCTGAACAGGTTGGGCAAGTGCCTTTAATGGGCAAATCATACATCAGGATCTCCCTGTGCAGTGTTTGGGAAGTGAGGATGACCCATTGGCCATGGTGATGGGTCCTTGTAAAGAAAGCAGCAATTTCCCATTTCCCACCATTAGCACTTACTGGGAGAATATCAAATCTAAAGGTTGTGAGAAATCTGCATTTCTAACATAAGCAGAAAGAAAAAGACTTATCAGATAATACTGATTAATTATATCCCTGTGCTGGTGGCCAAGAATGGGGGGATGTATCATGCTATATAGATTATATACCACATGTTCTTTTTATGAATCAACCAGGGAAGGCATCCAAGCTCTTTGAGTAGATTGGTAAAGAATTTGGCTAGTTTACAGGTTTTGAAGCCATCTGGAAAAATTTAACCAAAATGATCTGCTTCACAGTCCCAAGATAAATCATTTTCCCACTTAGACAATTGTTCGTCATTAAGCTGGTCAGGTTGGGACTGATTAAACCTTGATACTGTAACTCAGGCTTTTACAGAGCATATTGTAGGTAGAGCTTTGGTGGTGAGTGTGATACCAACCTTGAGCCTCAGTTGAGAACAACAGAAATAATGGTTTCATAAAGTGGAATAAACACTCCATGAAACAGAAACAATTCTGTTTAGCTCAGTGTGGTTTAAGGCATTGTCTTTTCTGACAAGTGTTTTATCTAAATCATTTAGGGAGTACTGTAGTACTTATGGTTATATACTTATATATTAATTTGTGCTAAATATGTATAATATAAATAACCTTTTGTCATGAATCAAAGACGCTGAAGTGTCCTACATGTTACTGCAACAAAAGCAGTTTTGAAAAGCAGCTGGAAATATTGCTCTCTTAAAAAGCAGCTTCATTATATTCTTCATGTCTGCATTTGTATGCAAACTCTTGTAACTGATAAGCAAAGGGAAGGAAGAAAAAAGTGAATATTGTTCTTTTTTAAATTAAAATAAGTTGGTGAACCTGATGCTGTGTAAATGGATGCATAACTCAGTGCATATGAAATGTCTTTACATGTAATAATTTCCAGTGCTACTCTTAATTTTAGAAAATATTCTGGAAATCAGTTACTTCAGTTTTGGAAAGATCAATCTCATATTCCAGTATGTTGTCCTGGGGCACTTGAGCAGTGTTGTTGACTTCCAAGGTCTACTTGCACTCTTGTGTTACTAGCTTGGACTTACAGGCCTGGATGTCAAGTGCTTTAGATATATTTGATTAGGATTCTAGGTTGGATAAAGGCAAATCATTTGCACAGGACTGATATTGTGGCCCGACTGAGTGTGGAAGAACTGCAGCCACTTCTGACAGCATCACTGCCTGTCTCTGCTGTGGATCAGGGACATCCCTGGGAAAGCCTCCCAGACAGTGTCTGCAGGATTGAATCCTTAATTAGCGTTTTCATTTTACCAGCAAAGGTGATATACTTTGCCTCCTGGTCCAGTAAGATTTATTGTGAGTGTGGTGTGTAACCCAGCTGGGTGACCTCGACCTCTGCTTACTGTGCTGAAGTTCAGTGATGTGGCTGTGTGAGATCTGGGTTTGGGGGCTGACTCTGCCTTGGCTCATCGTTACAATCGAATGAGTCAAAGTGCTCCGTGCCTTGGCCTTGCTGCTTGCAGGGTGAGGCTGGTGACATTCACCTGCTTTTGTAAAGTGCTTTGTGACTGAGGGGAGAATATGTGGTCCAAGAGCACTGCATGTAAGTAGCTAATGTAACCCAAAAATCCTTAGAGCTCCCCTTTCTAGAAGAGTGGTCAAAAGTAGAAGTTCCCTTGATGTGGAACTGGTGAAGGTTTTGAATGCAGCAGCCTGTAAGTGCAACTAAAACTACGTGCAGGGAGAAAGAAACTTCTGGTGCCCATTTCTGTTCATGCCAACTGCTACCCATCCATCCCTTTGTTATTAGAATCACTTTGTTGTTCTTCTCCTTTGGATTGAGATTTTTGAATGCTAAGAGTTACTCAAAACTCCTAAAATGCAAGGCTTGGAGCTACAATTTCCAGGGCACACATCATCACTGAAGATGATAGTGGTGTGTGTGGGGGCACGTGTGTCGTTGTGAAATACCAGGGAGTCTTACCAGATGGAGGACGTCTGGAGCAAAGCTAAGCTGGTTATTTAAACACCTTGCCAACACTGAAAAAACATTTTTTTATAAATTGGTGCCTTAGGATCTGTACCCCAACGCAGTTCCTCTGAAATGTGAAGGGAGACTCTTTCTCCTCAGTGCTGTTTATGCTTTCATAAGTGTGTGATTTTCACATGCTCCAGCAAGGGTGCTTACATCAGGTTAAAAAAAAGAAACAGAACCAAACCCCTTTTTTCCGATCCCATTTTGACCAGTGATAATGATATTTTTGAAGTATTGGGGAATTAATACTTACTTTCTTAGAGTTGATTTTCCATATTTTTGGAAGAGGGGTGATACACTGAGCAGCTTCTGTGAATCTTCATGATGCAGGTGCTGTAACATCAAGCTTACATTATGTAGGACATCTGCAGTCCAGGTGGCACGAGAGGGACATTTCTCATGGAAACGTGGCTCCCTGGTGGGGACAGTGAATGAGATCGGATGTGGCTCCTGCCTGGGACAAGCAGCTCGGGATGGATGGGCAGTAGTGGTTGGTAGAAGAGCCCTGAAGAATGGTGTGGGAAAGCAGAACCTGCACTCTGGGTTCAGCCTGGAGTTTCTGAGCTAATTATCACAGCTCTTCAAAAAACCCAGCCTCAATTGAATTGGAAGGTTTCTCATCTCTTTTTAGCCCAGAAGACACTTTGAAACTTTTCCCCATCTTGCCCTTTTAAGACCCTCTTTGATTTCACCTCAGGGTACATCTTTCTCTTGCCTGAGATCCCTATGCAAAGCTTCTTGATGTGATGGTTGAATTTCCACTGTCTGTTTTGAGGTTTCCCTTTTGTTCTCTGCACATTTTGCTTTCACAGAAGTGCCATCTTGCAGAAGCTTATAAATTACTTGGTAGCCTTGAGAAGCTGCTGTTTTGTTCATAGAACCTCCTGATACTGATCAGTAACTCTCATCCAGGTTGCATAAAAACATTTAGGATTCATCTGTTCATAAAGCATCCAGCACTGAAAGACTCATCTTGACCAGACCCTCTACAGCCTTCTTGGGAGTAGATTAAGTGGAGTTCCAGATGATGCTAAAGCTGCAGTTTTGGTGTTGTTTCTTTCATTCCAAATAGGTTATTCAGTGTCTGATTCAGAGATCAGACTCTGATACTTTAGTGCTTATGTTTAAATGCTGACTGTACCCTGTCTTCTAACATAATCCCTTTCTTGTCTGCTGCTAGTGATTTTTTTGTTAAACTGAGCTGAGAGGCTATATGCATTTGGAAGGGAATAAATAAAAATAAACCAACATCAAGGAGTGGTGGAAAAATGTTGCAGACCCTTTGAATTCTGGGTGCCTGCTTATTTTGGAGTGTTTGCTGGGCTAAACATAACATGAATTTGTCTGTGATGTGTCAGAGATTTATCAAAGCCAAATTATTCATTAAAATAATGCTGAATTGGGAATATAATGCAGTAAACTAGCATATAAATAAAAGGTTAGCAAAAAGGTAAGTTGATATATGAAACCATAAAAGAGATTTCAGAATTAATGAGGGAGACAATATTTCTCCTGTAGAGACTTTAAGATTTGGTTCAAAAAGTCTAACAGCAACACATTATTTATTTCTCGTGTTGCCTTATTCTTAGGCCCGTGGGACCAGACAGGAAGGAATTAGAGAGCCCTATATTACAATTTAATTGCTTGAAGAAAAAATATTATTTTTTATTGTTAATAAAACTAGAAGCAGCTAATGGTTAAAGTCATAATGTCCGTGCTGTAGCACCAGTGTTTGCAGCATGCAGTCAGGGCTAAGAAAATGGTTCAATTGCTATAAAATCAGTTTCGTGAGGAAAAATAAAGAAAAAACATGGAGAGCTGGAACTGGACCAGTGACTGTTCAGCTGTTAGACATGTCTAAGAGCTGTTTTTCCTTCCATTTAGAGCAGAGCTGTGAAGAAGTGGTCCTCATGTTTCACTGAAGAAGTGTTCACAAATACACCCCCAGTTTTCATTGAATTGGGCCACTGGGAGCAGCTTGTGCTCATTGTTTGTTGTTTTCTCATCTTCATGTTGGATTGAAATTTCTGTATAATGTACTGGGTCTGGTCACTTAAATTGTTCTTTTTTTCAATGACAGGTTAAAATTGGGACTTTATTTGACATCCCTCTTTAATGTACAAGTTTGGTTTTTAGACAGGTTTGGAGGGGGTTTTTTCAGCAACTGTGGACAATGAAAGTCTTCTCTGCTTTTGTAACTGTTGTTCATTTTTGAAAAATAAAAATTCACAGCTACACTGCGATGACTGTCCCCTACTGTGTTCTTGGCCTGTGGGAAAGGGGAGACAATATAACTTAGTTTGGCTTACCATGGGAAAAACATTTGGAGGAATGATCTCACACCTGCTTCAGGCTAAGAATGCTTCCTCCATGAACAGCCAGAGTGGCTCAGCTGTTGAGCTGTAGTGATTTGACGACGTGGAGAGATGAGCAAAGCTGGGACATGTCTGTAATGCACAAAGCAGATTGGTGTTCAGTCTTGAATGTATCCACATGGGGGGTTTGACAGATCAATGTAGTAATCCATTGCATTTTGGGGCAGACTCAGAGCATTTGCTTTCCCTCTTAATCAAGAGAGCAGATTTTTTTCTCAAGAACCTCTCAGCGCTTGATCATTTGCTTCAGCTCCCAAGAGCAGCATTAACTTTGTACGATGCAGGGAACTGGGTCCTTTCACAGAGATCTCCAGCTAGGAAGGGACCATAGTATTTCACCAACTGGTTCCTCTTCAGGGTCAGCTCTGTCTCTGAGATGGGCTTAGCTCTTCTCATGACTAAGAAGTGGATGACTTCCCTACCACAGGTCACACACTTGCCAGGAGTGTCTGCAGAAGTGTTAGTGCCTTCCTGTAAATCGGAAAACGATGGTAGTCTTTCTTCCTTTTGCTTGTTAAATTCGTCCCTGTTGAGTAGCATTTTTAACATCTGTGGTTAAACCACAATGTGAAAGGAGTTGGCTACATTACTGAGGTGATGGAAGTGTTGCAACTCAATGCTGGGGACTACTGATATTACCCTACAGCTGGCTTGGATTCCATGATAAACCAAGGGAATCTTCCAATCCAAGAGATTCTTGTATGTACACAAATACAAGTAATTCCCTTGTTGTTAGAGAGAAAGACAACAAGCCCATCTCAAGAGGTTGGAGGGACAGGTAGATCTCCAGGGCAGTAGGTCAGTTGTGATAAGCCCAGCAGTGGCACAGGGCTGTGGTATGTGCTCTTCCCTAGAGCTGGGTTTTGTGGGCTTTGGCTCATGTTGGCAGCACATTGTGTGTGTGTGGGTCTCCTGAAAGCCTCAGAGATTTGTACTGGGGGTGTCTGTGTGTATGTACATGGACATGTGTGGAACTGTCGGGTGTTTGCTTCTGGAAGAGCTGCTGTGGAAGCCTGTGAGCTGCCACTCTGAGCTGTTCAGGAAACATGATCTGTCTGATCTCAGGAAGGACGGTTGAAATTTGAAGTATATTGTGGACATTGTGACTGACTCAACTGTAGCTTTTTCTAAGGCAGAGTTGGCCTGTTGGTACCAGGGCCAGCTCTGCTTTCCTGTGCTCTTGCATACATTCAGCAGGGAAGGTGCACTACTTCTGATGAATACTTCCATTGTTTGCCTTGGACTCTAGGCAGTAACTTTGGCCTTACTGGGAAAGATTCCCATTCTTTGATGCTCTTGATTCTTCAGCCAACTCCATTCTGCTTGATATAATTTTTAATCAAGCTTTCTTTTTAACTTGTAATGTAACAAGTCCCTAAATGTGTTACTATCCACCAAAGAGGATTTTTTGGCAGGATTTCCAAACAAAACAAAAAACCTCTATTCAGCCAAAACACTCTTAACGGATGAAGCAACAATTACTTTGTGGCTTTGTGAAAATAGACTATATATTGTATATATTGCAGAGCAAGAGACCACGATGTGTGTAGTGATGATTTGAGGTACTGGAAAATTAAGTGATCCATCAGTATTGATGCTTGATGCCAAGTATTTAGTTCAATTGGAAGTGGGAGTTGGCTTTCACGAAAGAGGGTCTACTGGTTAATGCACTGAGCTGGGCCCTGGGAGGTCTGGCTTTAATTCCCAACTCTCCAGGCTTGTGGTACAACTGTGAACATGTTACTTAAACTCTCAGTGCCTCAGTTCTCCTCTTTCCTTCCCTCACCCACCTCTTTTTGAAATTCCTTTGGGAGGAACTGTCTTTAAGCTTGCATATATTATCCAGACAAAGGATCCTGCATCTCAGTAGGAGCCTGGAGATACTTCGACTATTGAAAGATTTGTAAGTTTTCTGGCAAATACAAAACTGTCATGTACACATGTATGTCAGGCAGGCTGAGTTATGTGTGCAGTAACAGAGAAAAATTACCAAGCAGAAAAAGCAACAGTTACAATGGCGTGTTTTCATTTGGACATCTTGATTATGTGAGTACATGGAGCAGCTGCTCCCATCCCACCCTGGTCCCTTGCAGAACCATTCCCTGGAATGAAGATGTATTCCCTTAAGAACTAAGTTGTCTCATCCTTCTGTGTGTTCTGAGACGTAACACAAGGAGAGGCAGCTAGAGAGGACTGTGAACTTGAGGGAGAGCAGCATTCTGAACACAGTCCTGCAACCCGTCCTGGACTGATTTATGAAGTCTCCTGGCTTCCATTGCATCACCTGTTAAAAGCAGGAAGTCATAGCTACCGTGATAAGTTCACTGGACTGTGCAGATTCATTGGTATCTATAGAAAACTCTGGAGGTGGTCTTTGCCTTGAAGTCTGACAGTATTAGCTGTTGTGTTCAGTTTAAGTTGAGGACTTGAATAATAAAAGCCCTCTGTATGGGTCAGTACTGAAGTGCAGTTGCAGGAGTTACCTCAGCTGTTACTGCAGCCCCAGGAGAGCAGGTGGGGCAAGGGTTCCTCAGCAGAGCTCAGGGCCTGGGGGGAGCTCCCAGGGGCCCCGTGTGCTCTGCCTCTTGAAAGGATTTGGTTTGGAGACAGGAGGGAGCAGAGCTGTATTGGCCTGACAGAAAGAGGATGAATGCCTTTCCTGCCACCTTACATGTGTTTAAAAGTAGAAAATGTTCTGCGATCCTGTAAAAGTTGCTTCTGAGGATGAGCCCTATAGTATTACCCAGTATGAGAGCACCAGTTCTGTGTCTATGCTAATTTTGGCTGTTGGAGTAGATAAGGAAGCTGTTTCCAATGAGTATCTGATTCAACATTACAGCCTAATAAAGACAAACCTTCTCTCTGAGCACAACTGACAGAACAGACAGATTAGCTCACTTCATTCAAGCCAAAGGATTAGCTTCTGGATTCAGACCATCATTTCGTCATCACTAAAATGGTGGCAAAAACTCCTTCTTTGCAAGGCAGTATTTCACTCTCAGCCAGTGGGTTGAGTGTCATGTTTTGTTTTCATTAGCAGAATGTTTTGTCATTGGACCCAGGCCTAAACAAGGCAGTGACAGGAGAGCTGTTTATGTACAAGTAGGTTGGGAATGCATTGCTGGCCGTATCCATACTCCATACCATGTAACTGCAGAGGAGTTTGGCAGTTCCTATAGAACTGGTTTTTACAGAAGGATTTGGCTGCTGGGGTCTGGCCTGAGTGAGGTGTGCTTGGAAAACAGCCACGTGTGATGACACGGGCAGACACCTGTGGAGCCGAGGAGATCAGACTGCCTATGGTTACCTCCACTGCAGAAGAGAGACTTGTGTTTTGTTTCCAACAATGGGTAATAAGATCTCTTGTTGCGACTCCTGTTTCTGGAGATCTGACTGAGTAGCACAACAGTGACCATTCATTGAAGATTGTATGGAAGTATTTAAAAAAATAACCTGACAGTCTCAAACCAGACCTGCTATGTAAACAAATCATACCATGCTGGAGTGAGCTTTATTGACCTACCACAAGGAGAACCTTTCTGCTCTACTGATGGACTTTTATTATAGATTATCAACTCAGCCCTTGTCTCTGAAGCATAAAGAAATCTCTGGTTAGACCTACTAAATGTTTGTTCTCCCTCCTGCTTCTCATGGTAGAGTTAAATGAAGTTTTGGCCCACAGAAGGCAGGGAATAGCACAAAGAAGGAAAGGTATGTAAAGCAGTATTTTGTTGGACTTTTAGTTCTTGATGATGACAGCTGTCATCAATTCCTAGCTGTCATCTTTGTATTTTATTCAGATGTCTAAGAAAGTACATATACAAGCCCAATTAAAAAGGAGTGGGACTTCAGGGTGTCCTAGGACTTCTTTCTAAGGGTAGAGTCTGTGGTGGTGATAGAAGCCCTACTTTTCTAGGTTATTGTATCAGCAGCCACAGTAATGCATGAAACCTGCTACCTGTATTTAAATATAATAATTTGCAAATAAATACTTTATTATTGCTGACGTACAGGATATTTAGGGGTGGGAAAGGAAGAAACAGATGCTTTGCAAAGTAAACATTTGCAAGATTTTTTTTCAGATGCAAATTCAGAATCTGCTTTTTATGTATGTATACATTTTTGCCAACAAATGTCTGTAAGATTTTAGAATAGAGTCAATTTACTTTTTTTTTTAAATCTCTATGGGAATTAATTTGATTTCCAGCCAATAGGATCTGTCTGGCCCACAAACTCTTCCCAATGGACAAGAGTGCTACTGTTTGCTTACAGCTGTTGAAAGAATTGTAGAATTGGAAAAAATACTTAGTGATAGAAGAACTTTCATCTGCTCTTGTTTGACACTTCAGTTAATGAAAGTCTCATGTCAGCCATCTAGGGGAGTGATATTTGAAAATCTAACCCAAATGCTGTGTAAAGTTTTCCACAATTAGAACAAAAGCATTATCTCATTGAGGACTGAACCTTCGTACCTGGAAGGCCAAGTATGAGGGAGGACTGTGGCCAGTTTGCTCTTGTAAATACCAAACTAAGCTCCCCAGGTATTCAGTTTTCATCCACATCTAACGGATGGACAGGTGTGTGAATATAGTGACATGTGTTACTTCTGGTCCCCAGTTTTGTCCTTTGAAAGCTCAGCTTTGAGTCTGACCCTGCAGGAGAGAGACTCAAAATGAAACTGTTGGAATTGAAGATGTCTTTTAGGAGAGGAGTGGTCTGCTCCTTAAAGATCTGGAGGGTTGGATATTACAGAGAGGTCAGGTGTCACAAACCAGATGATATGAAATGTTTCTATTGTGCAGTATCCACACACACTAAGTACAGACATTTTTGGGTGCTTAGAAGCACCTGATCTGTACCTTGGGTAATGCCTGATTTAAACACATTCCAAACTACAGGTTACGGCACCAACTCAGTCTGCAGCTAGGGATACGTAGACTGGGGTTTTGGCAGGAACTGTCTAACTTTTGTCTGCAATATATAATAAGTCTTTATAGTGTTTAAGACACATAAATCTGATCTCCCCCCAAACTGTCTGTAGTTCATTTCCTTCAGGGTTGGGGGAAGGGGGAAATCCAGGTAGATGGAAGGACAATTTGAAGAAGAGAGAGATCCTGTGAAATCATTTGAGCATGAAATGTTGGATTTAAACAATGAAGTAGCTTCCTTTCCTATTCTATTTATCATTTTAATTGCTTAAAGCATATTTCTTAGAAATAGTCAAAATACAGACTCAGACATATTTATATTTTATGCATCCCTGCTGTTAGTTTTTTTGGATGTAAAATGGATTGACAAAACCCACGGAGATGTTTATACAGAAAACATAGTATAATGAAAGTCTTACTGTGAATTTTGTGTTGATAGCATTTGTAATAAATCAGGAGAGTCAATTACTTTACTCTATGTGCACAGTAACTACTGTCACATTGCATGAAAACATTACTTATCTGCTCACTGTAAAGATGCCAACTATCTCTGGATCAAACTGCTGAACTATGAAGTCAGACTTCTTAAAAGGAAGGAAGACTTGCAAATCATAGAAATGTATGTGCTGGTGATAAAGCCAAAGATTTTTGACAAACTACTTTGTGAGGGTTTTTCTTATTTGTTGTTTTCTACACTGAAAGGGAGGAGGGAATGCAAATCAGCTCCTCAAGTTGTTAATGGTGAAGTAGTTCCTAGGGGATGCAGAGGGATCAAGCATTATATATCCTGAACATTTACTATTTGGCAAACAGAGTCAAGGCATTAGTCTACCAGGATGTCCTACAGGGAGAGAAATACTGGGTAGGTGATGGACGCTCTTATTTCTAAAACACTGGCTGTCCTTCAAGGTTTCCTCTGGTGTCAGGTGTGAGTAAGAATGAGGGACCCCAGACCAGTAATTTGAAACAAAAATACCTTGAAAGACGTGCTGATCTCAGATTTGGAGTAGTTGTTGTATCTCTAAAAATAGCAATACATGGCCTGTAGACCAAGTTGAGCATCTCAGTCCAAAATTTAGGCTTAATAACTGCAGTTTTTATAAGAGTTGAAGCAATGTCCCTTTCACAGTATGTGTGAACTTCAAAGGCATTAGCTCTTAACCAGCATAGGCAAAATTTGAGGTTCTGGGGCTTTGAATCCTTTCAAAAAATTATTATAATTATAACCTAAGGAAACATTGAGTTTGGGAGGGAAAACAGTCCTCTGTGAGGAAGAGTCTAACCCTTTCTGACTAAAGACAGTAGTTTGAGAGCCTGTTAATTTAGTGAGGACACTTTTCCTGTCCCATTTATTCAGGGAATAAATAGGGGAAGGTGAAGAAGATACTTGAAGCCATTGTTGGAAGAAGGGAGGGAGTGAGAAACCCAGGTCTTGTTCCTGTAGGGCCCTGGAATGAGGCAGGGCTCTCATCATGCCCCTGACAGGTGTTCAGAGGAAAAGCAGCTTTTTCATAAACAAGTAGCTTTTTGGACCTGCTGATTCTTTTGAGCGTATGAGGCTGCTGGGAGAAGAGGAGCCTTGTCTTACAGATACATTTGTGGAATAGGTTGTTCCTGAAAGTTGGAGAAAAAGATGAAGCAACTGCTTATCAGCCACTTGAGCTTATGAGGAGGCACATCAGCATTGCATTGAGGACAAAAGGCTGTTTGTAAAATGTGAGTAAAGGAAATGATGTACAGGCCCCCCAAAGTTCCAGTCACCCGTATTTGCTCCCTATTTCTTGATACGAGTTCTTCCAAAATATCTGTAAGCTGTAAGTCATTGACTCTATTCTCATTTTTAAAACCATACAACATTGGAGAAGTAAGCATCTTATCCTGGACTGAGGGTTGATTTTTCATGTGATAGTTTTAAAACTGCTCTTGTTTATAGCACTGGTGGCTGGTAACATCAAAATTATCCACTGTGCTGTTCTGGGAGCCAGCCTTGTCTGAGCCAGCTTAGGTACTGCAGAACTGACTACAGGGGCCTTCCTGTGAGCTTACAGTTGGCTTGTGACAGAAAACTGAGTAATCAGGCAATTACAGCTGAAATCAGAATCAGCCACTTGAAGCCCCTTTTTGTTTTTGCATTTCTGCTATGTTTGGAGTTGTTATGTGAGTTTAAAGATCTTGAATCATTTTCTAAGCCTCTGCATTCAAGTTGATTGAATACTGGATGCTATAAAAACATTACTTCAGCACAGATACACTTAGACAACTCCCTCCTAATTTTCAGTAACTGCATTCAGGCACTCCAGTAATCTTTGGTGAAAAGCCATTGGATACAAACAAGTTGTAACTTTTATCCCAATGGATGACTGAAGGAAATTAGTGTCTTTTTGTAAGAAAGTGACCTTCTTGATATATAGTATATGCAGGCCTTGCAGGGCTGTGAAAAGATTGCTTGTTTACCATATCTAGGACTCTATTAATTCAGGAGCAAAGGGTTTCCCACCTGAGCTCCTGTGCTATTAAAGCAGGATCTTTCACTGCCCACTTTGCATCCTCCCAAGTTTCACATATGCCAAGTTCTCAGAATCTGAGTCCTCCTACAAGGTAGAGGGCATGGAGGTGAGGTGATGTGTGCAACAAGTCCTTGTTAATATCCTTCATTGCTTTGGGGTATTTCTGAAAAAGTTAAATGTCTGGTTAGATA
This sequence comes from Calyptomena viridis, assembly GCA_013390005.1. Lineage (NCBI taxonomy): Eukaryota > Metazoa > Chordata > Aves > Passeriformes > Eurylaimidae > Calyptomena > Calyptomena viridis. The sequence goes on from WEIV01023300.1 coordinate 346,369, forward strand.
GAGGAGAATCCTAAGGATTGAGTGTTAATGGCTTCTGGTTCTTCCCTCTGTAGTCAGGCTGATGGAAAGCTTGCCATTCTAATGGCACTGCAGCAGCATTATCCATACCATTGGATGTCCCTTAGATCTGCACACAACATTCTAATTATTGGTGTGATTTCATCACAAGTATAGAATGGATTGCAGAATCTGCTGAACTCTGTATGAATGCTCATGTTGTCATCCACACACTGCAGACATAAAACCACTAGCTGTCTTTTGGAGAAATCCATTGTTTCATCATGCATAATTGTACAGCACTTTCCAGAAATTTTCTCAGAAGCATCCCTTATGAGTTATAGAGCCATAATTTCCATTATCTCATGTTGAATAACTGGATTTGTGAATTTGTCTTGAGTCATTTTCAGCTACTTTGAAATATGAGGATCAGATTCCGTTTGCAAACAAGACAGCTAAGATTGGTTTCAACTTTATTCTTTGCTAAAGGGTATATTTTCAGTTTCTTTAGTTTAGTGGTCTCGCAGTGCAAGCCTTTGTCAGGCAAGATAATATCTCCCACTTAGTGTTTTCATAAGGATCTTCCTGTTTTCTTTTTTCTTTAGAGAGCATTGAAAATCTAGCATTTCACCCACATGTTTGTGGTCTTTTGAACGGTATCAGCTGCTTTGCAGTGATCTCAGATGGATTTTAAGATTGTTTTTTCTCCCAGCTGGAAAACATGGATGGCATAACAGCTTCATCTGTGCAGTTAGTCAGAAGTGCAGTTCTTCACTGCAGGCTATGCCAGTAGAAGTCCTGTGTGCTGTATCCATTCTTGTAAATCAGAGTACTATGAAAAATCCTCAAGTTAGAGATCTGAGCACACAGTCAAATAAAAGTGCAACATTTTTCTTGACGAGCTGTGGTTGAATTCTGCTGCACACAACATCAGTTAGAGCTTTAACCAGAAAAAGTTGAATCACATATTGCTGAAAGTTTGGTGGGTTTTTTTCCCTTTTTTCTTTTTCTCCCCAGCAGTCAGAAAGCCTAAGTGAATTTCATTTTGGCACCTGGAAGTTACACCTTTTATTTCCTGGGTGTGGGATTTCAAGCTGCAGAAAGTCCTCTAAAAATCATGGCCTCACAGTTGGTTAGTTGGCCAGTCCTCGTGCAGAGAGAATTCCTGAAACTTGGAGACAGGAGAAGAAATGGTCAGAGCTTAGGAAGTTGGCCAGACCTACACCATGCCCTTTGACAGTGGTACCTTTGGGAGCACAGAAGAAGAAGCCATTTTTGAGAGAAGCAGGACAATAGTGTAGAAGACATGGGAGAAATAGACAGGTAAGCTTGAGCCAGGCTCAAAGGGGAAAGGCATGTTGGATTATTCTTCCAGCCAGGAAAAAAGAAGCAGCTAAACATGGTTGCAGAAAAGGCCCATCCATTCACAAGGGTTTTTCAAGAGTCCATTTGCTCCATGGGAGGAGCAGCAGCAGAGACCATTGAAGATCTGTACATCTGAACTAAAGAAAACAGCAAATTGCATATCCAGGGGACTGCTCTTGTGACTGTAATTCATAGAGAAAATGGTTTATCAGCTTTTCTACTCAAGCTCTCTCTCCCCACTCCCCTTACCCTTTCACACAGAAACAAGTGTCTGCACCCATGGCAATCACAGGCCCCCAAAGAATCCCACCAGGACCTCTCGCAGCACTGCTCACTCTGAGCAGACAGACCCTGAGTCCAGCTGTAAGAAAAATGCTTAGGCATCTAACATGCCTTTTTGTAGAATTTAAGAGCTGATGCTAGAAGGCTTTGTTGGCTGACTGCTCAAGTGTTCAGAGCTTGGAATTAGAGAAAAGCGAGGAAGAAATGTGCTTTTGGAGTGCTTTCAGTGCACTTTGACTCTCTCGAGGTGCATAGTATCAATAGTGCAAGCTGCAGAATTTTTGCTCAGAACTGACTGTTCTATTGTAGGAACTTTTTCATGCCTTGAAATGTCACATGCTGATCCCAGATGTTAGAAATAATCAAAGCAATGTGACAACTAGAAAACTCAGTATCAAAAGGCATAATCTGATCTGCATTTTAAGTACCTTTTGAAAATGCAGATTCAGGGGGAAAAAGTTTTAAAAAGTTGAGATTTTTTTTCCAAAGGTATAGTTAAAAACAAGTAAAAGTACAAAATTGTGAATAATCAGAGCAGTAATGAGAGAGCGATTTACGTACTTCATGCAAAAACCAGGATGGGTTAGATCCTGTTAATTATGTATTGGCTGAAACTGTTGTATTGAGGTGACTGTGGAAAAATGCAGCATGTCTGAGAACCAAAGGAAAAGGGCACATCCTTTGAGCAAAGGGCACGTTCTCTGCTGACATAACTCACTGAAGTCAAGACATGCAGCGTCTGGTCTGTGCACCAGAGTTTGGTCCATACACATCCAATTCCCTACAGAGGCACAGGTCTGCACTGGTTTTGGCATAAAGAACCCTGTCCCCTTTGAAGAAATATTTTGGGGAGTAGAGTAGAAGTCTGGGAGGAGCTTGTCTCAAATGACCCTTTATCCACAGATAATTGTATATGTCCTTACTAACAGCAGTGTGCTCTTCCCAGCCATGGGATGAGTATGTTTATGGTGCACATGGTGAAGGCTCAGTTTTAGCTGATGTGTCTGTCATGACTTCATAACACCCAGGGTCCTACAGTGATATATCATATGGAGACGTGGTTGTAGTTCAAAATAGGCCCTATTGATTGAAAAAAGTAGTATGTTTTTCCCAGCTGTACTTAATAGGATTATTTTCCAGCAGAAAATTTCAACTCAGCAGTTTCTTTCTGCATTCTATCATTCCATGATACAGAGGTCCAAAATCTGTATTTGTCGTCTGTCTGTGTAACACAGCAGTTTAGGCCTTTGTTTAAAAGCAGAAACTGTAAGGATGTGTGTATGGAAATGCTGTTCTTTTTCTCTCCAAGATGTGTGTCTCAGGAATACATTCTTAGGAAAACTCTGCAGTCTGGGTTCAGAATTTTGTTTTTGTTGCTGTACTAAAGGCAAGGATAAGCCTTGACTAAAATTGTTCAGATGCTTTCAGCCTTCCAGAGAGTTGAGGTTATATCCCAGATTGATTGAGGCTGATGCAAACCAAATCCTCCTGTTAGTCCTCCACAACACCAAGTGATTAGTAATGCTCTGCTTCAAGATGAGGGCTTGGGATCGTGGAATTGTGGTTTAGGACTCGCTGATTCCTTGGTGTGAGAGTCAGCCCATGACTGTGCCTGTTGTGCCAGTGGCACAGCACTGAACGAGATGGGGTCTGTTTACAACCAGTGCAGCCATTTAGTGCCATTGTGCTACAGTATTTCCCCCCAGGATTGAAAGGTGAATTCAAGGCTGAATTCTTCACCTCTGGCAAGTAAATGTGACTGCCACTCACAATTGATGACGATGATAATAATAGCAATTTAATTGATTAGTGAGATTTTTCCTGTTTTCTCTGTAACAAGGCACAAGATTTGGCTGCAGCTGTACCTGTTAGAAGGCAATGCCTAGCTATGTGGGAAGAGATGATAGGCATGGATTTACTTGGAGAGGGAAGACAGTAGGAAGTCTGTCTCTTAGCACCATGAGATGACCTGGTTGTGTCTGTCCCATATGCACACCTACATCGTACATCAGAGTGAGAGCTCGACATATTGAAGGGCAGAGAGGTGGTGAAATAATCACTTTTCACTACTATTTAGGAATACCTTAGAAAGACCTCTGTTGGGGAAGAACTGGAGTCATTTTTTTCTGATTTGAGGCAGAGCTGTATAGGTTCTCAGGGAACCTTCTAATCTCTCTTCATGAGACACATAAATTTGCTTTGTGTTCTCTTATATACAAACCCCCATACTGGATTAAAGTCTAATATTCTCTATCTTACTGGAGCTGGGAGCAGATGCAGGAGGAGGAGAGGGAGGAGAGCAGAAGGTTTTTTACATGTAGTCAAACTTCCTGCCACTAATAGTGTGCAGTTTGGGGACTGTTTGAATTACTACTTGTGTTTTATAGACCTTGGCCTGTCTCGCTATCAGTTTTTTGTAATCACTTTTTTGAAAACATTCATTCACAATATCCCCTGATGGTGTTTCATAACTTAATTCTATTTGAGTTAAGTTCCCCATTAAAAGATGACCTATTCTGACTATGCAGAAAATACTATGTGATGTTTCTGTTTGTCACCTCCTCTGCACCTTACAGGAGCATGAGTGGCATGGTCCACAATCCATGTGCTGCTTGGATTGCACAGTAATTAATGACATGTTAGAGAAGGAAATTTTTCGGGTTTTTTATCCTTAAGGAAACTTGTCACAGGATTAAACTCAGTTTGCTGGTATAAAACTCAAATTTGAGTTTTATAGCATGACCTCTAGGGTAGAATGAGATAATTTTAAGAGGCCATCATGCCCCAGGGAAGATAAAATGGAATGGGAAATGGGGGGGAATCATTAAAAACATGAATGCTAAATTGTTTTTGCACTGTGTTAGGTTCAGATATTTGTTCTAACATCTGGTTTCTCTACCACTTTCATCTTAAATCTAAGCTGGATTTTCTTAGTAAACAAGCAGCAAATTCATCACTGTGAGCTTTCCAAAAAGCTTTACAAGTTATTTTAAAGATCTTTTTGGATCTTTTGTTTTTATTGCACAATAAGCTTCCATTCATGACTAAAGATGCCTGCTTGACGTGTCAACAATCTTTTTCTTTCCTGCATTTCAGCCGAATTCTGTGAAATTGGACCAAAAAAATCTATTAAATTAGATACACCAATAGGAATTGATTTTGAAATGGAGAAAAAATAAATTATTATTCCTTCTGATATTCATACAGCTGTGAATACATCTTGATTCAATTTGTACCAAGCGGTGGGAAAACACACTTTGAACAGTTTGAAAGCATTTAATAGTCCTGTGATGCACAGTTGATTTACAGCTGAGCTGTAGTGGATTTCAGTGCCATGTGTCTCAAAGTTTGAAGGTATGATATGGAAAATTATTACCTTCCCTGTTATTCTGAGTAATTGCTCTCTAATGGACTCTTCCAGCTTTGAGACTGTTTTATTGCTCAAGGTAACTGTTAGCTGATGCCAGTTAATACAGCTGTGATTATACACCAGCTCCTGGGAGGATATTGTCTGTTCCCTGTGTGACAGGAGCCCTCTGCTCTCTGCCTCTCTTAGCTCTGCAGTTGCTTTCTTAAGGCAATTATGCAACAACTCAGAAAATCAAAAAGAAAACCCTTTCCCTGTAGGAGTGGCCTCAGGCAGCAAGGATCCTGGATCCTCAGAGGAGATACTGCAGCCATGTGGTTATGGGGTGGTTTCTTTTTGCTGGAGTTTTGTTGACCCTCCTCTTCTTATGATATAGGGAGCTGAGAATTAAATACTCCCTGGTTAGCTTTATACCATTCATAATGTAGATTGGTCACCTCCTATTTGTCTCTGTTTTTGAGATAAAATTCCAGACCTCTCTGGCATCTCTTATCTGAGGTACATTCTTTGTCTTTGCTCATCTCTGCCACCTGCATCTGATGTCCCCTGGTTTGTACAGTGTCCCTTTTGGCTGGAGTGTTGACTGTAATCTTGATAAAAGGCAGCTTTGGATACATAGAGTATTTTGCTACTTCTATTTGTTCACTGCCCTGAGTGCTCTTCCATCATGTTTGTAGCATGGGGATGTGCCATCTGAGGTTTCCTGTATTTACCAGTAGGACTGATTTTAGGTACTTGACAAACGAATGGTTTGGAGGGGGTCACAGTTTTTTCCTGACTGGAAGTGGAGCCTGGGTACATGGGAATACTGGGTCTTGGATGAGCAAGTACTCACCAAATAGGTGACCACTCAGTCAGGTATGCTTTTGTGTTCTTCCTCCATTTATACCTCCTCAACCCCAACCCTTATATTTTCTTTTAGTCCAGGTGAGGAACCAGATTGTTTCAGGTTAAAACTGCACGGGAAGAGAGAGGAAATATTTTAAATAACTGAGAAATAAGGTAGCTACAGCTAAGCTATGGATTACTGAATATGGTGTCAAGTGCTGAAAGAAAGTAGAATGAACTGAGACTTCTAAAATCACACAAGAACATGTGAAAGAGGAGCTTGATTTCTTCATAAGGTGCTGAACAGCTGTGGAGGGCAGGTGGCAGCAGAAATTTGTGGACATCAGTTGCAAGATGTGCTCTGAAAAGACTGTAATTGTCTGTATCTCTTGGAATTTAAATGGTTTTGAGCTTGGCAAAAAGGAATACAAAATAGTGTAACAGTCTCCCCTAGACTGGTGACCACTGATTTATCAACAGAGGAGCTTAGCTCTGCTCTGTGCTACCCGCCAGTTCTCAGGCTGATGCAGAGGGTGTCAAGTTGTCACCTTTTGGGTATCAAAATGATACCTTTTGGGTATCACATACTCGCTGTACGTGACAGCTTATGTTCACAGACCGTTAAGTGTGCAGGCACAGTGGGCCTAATCAGGGGTGATCTTTTGCTGAATGATGAAAAGAGGAGCCAGTAGTTCTTTTACAGGGGTACTTAACTGCCCAGGGACCTCTGTTTGGGTTATTTGTGTGCCATGCATAAGACCTTGTCTCCTGGATAACTCAATCTGCATCTAGGGAATTCGGTGGCCTTCCTGAAGGGAGGTACAAGTGGTGGGCAGCTTGGGAAGGAAAGAAATTGGACTGCAGGGAGGGAGCTGCATCATGCTGAAGGACAAAAACCCCCAGAAAATAATGTTTTGAAACAGTGTGATACACATCTATAGACTGATGCTGAGAACAGAGAGGAGTTTAGAGGGAGGGCAGGGCTGTCACTGAATGATCCAAGCCATAGGAGACCTGTCTAGTTAACAGAGCAGTAAATCTGAGCTTTCCTGTGTATATTTATTTTCACGTCACAATCTGTTTAAGAAAGAAAAGCACATTCTAATTGCACTCTAAACAAGGATTTCTCCTTCAGCGTTTTACAGCTGTTTCTCGTATGCAGAGCCAAGCTGATCTTGGTGAGATGTTCTAGCACAGTGTGGACCTGAGCCCAGTGGGCGGATGTTTCTTTTGCTGAGTTTTCATTCACTGTTTCAAGGGGCAGTTGAGAGACTGTTTTGCTGCTTCATGAAGGTTTATAATTCACGAAGCCCATCACTGTGCACAGAGCTGCACATCTGGCATAAAGCACCCTGGTGGCCCAAAGAATGTGCTCAGCAAGAAATAAGATGCTTTTGTAGTAACTGCTGCGGTCTGACTGGAATTAACTTCATTTAAGACTAAAGAGCAAAGATAATAGATAAGATAATCGCTGCTGGAAAGGTGATACCAGGAGCTGAGTTACAGTACCTATGACAACTCGGAGCAACACCAAGCGCTTCGGGCTGTAAAGCTCTTGCACCCCGTTATCAGATACAAGTACAGCAGCAACCTAACGATTTGACCCTGAGAGTTTGGATAGTGAGGACAGTGAGAGCAGCGGCAGCAGGGCCGTGTGTTCCCTGTGGCGGAGTTGGGAAAACCTTTGCTGTCCCTCCTGCGTGGGTGGCTCTGGGGTGCGGCCAGCCCGGTGACCACGGCACGGCGCTGCGCTCGGGAGAGGCTCCCGCTTCTCTGAGGCGGCCTCGGCAGTGAGAAGTGACATTTGGAGACCGAAATGCACCGAACTTACACTCTTTGTCTTCGTTCACTCACTCAGATGAAAAGCCAGCTTCTTGGAAAGCAGAACTCTTCACGTGTAGACGCCTGTTGCAAAATGTGCGTTTGAAAACTGCAGCCTGCGTTTATTAATTTAAAACAAACAAAACAAACCAGTGATTCTGGAGATAAAAATATTCCAGTTGAATAATCAAATGTACCATAAAGTCCCTCTGGACTAAGACATCTTACTGCTGGCATCCCAGCTAAATTTAGACTTTGAAATTAAAACCATTTCTGCTGAGAGGCCAAATCTGTAGGCATGTTCTGGAGTTAGTGAGAAGACAAAGATACATCCCAAACTTTCATTCAGCCACCTAAGCTCCGAAGTTGTGTGTGTGTGACTCTCCTGACTCTTGTAAAATGCTCTGATGCTCCCAAATCAGAGAGAATGAAAGCAAGACTGGATTTAAGTGTAAAGTTCGGGGTAGGCTGTAGAGAATTGAGGCACAGATTTTGATTAGCTATCAAAAGAGGGTGGAGTCAGCCTGGTACTTTTTGGCACAAAAGGCCAGTTAAAAAGTTGTTATGGACACGAAGAATCTCGATAAAGGCTGACAGTAATTTCACGTTAATCAAAACTGCTTCAAAAATTATTTTTCTCAAATGGAACAGTACGAATCCTGTTGACTTTCAAAGGACCTTATATTCCAATTCCTTCTGTGATCCATTGCCCACAGCAGACACAGTTGCTATACTTGTGTTTTGTGAAATGTCCTCTCGATCTTATTGCAGTCTGAGGGAGCCTTGCTGACTTAGTAAAAATCTATACAAGGCAGGTGAATGGCAGCTCAGGGGAGGGATGAGTTAGATGCTACATTTATCTTGGGAAGTGGCATCATTAGGAGATTCCCAGACCAGCTGTGGCACTGACTGTATTTCATTTTCCAGATCATAACAGACTTGTGTGTCTGAAGTACTGCATGCAGTGTTAGGGAGAATGAGGATTCATGTCAGAATAGTCTGACAGGAGATCTCCAACAGTAGCTTTGGCATATTCATTATTAGAGAGCAAAAATGACACAATTGTTTAACGAGTTTTCATCAAAAGCATCTCAGGGACATTATTCTCTGCCAGTTCTATTGGAGGAGTTGTAAGAATGAGGCCCAGAGAAGACCAGAGGGAAAAGAAAATGTGCTTGAGTGGAGTCAGTCATAATTTCAGTTTATGGATGCAAAAAAACATCCCATTTGCTAAAAAAAAAAAAACCNAACCATCCCATTTGCTAAAAAAAAAACCCCAAAACAACACTTTCCTGCTTTGCTTATTTTTAAGTTATCTGGTCTATTACCTACAAAAAATTTTAGGTGTAAAAATCTCCTTTCATTCGCTCTCACAGAATGAACTGTATTTATTCTGTTTATTCAGTTAGAGTAAGAACAGAATGTGGCTGCTTCGTTGTGTAACAATTAGTGTTCTCTATTTCAGCCTAGTAAGTACTCATTTAGCTTTATTTAAATATTATCATTTTCTTGTCCTCCTCTGAAAAAATGGGGAAGAAAGAAGTTCTTTTGAAATTTTGACTCGCTCCCAAGGGCTTTGTAAAACTGGAATGTGCAATTAACATAAAACCAATTCTTCGTATCTGAAGTTGTGGGGAAAAAGACAAAACTGATTCTTGATGCCTCTCTTGTGCAACCCAGCATTCCTTCAGAGTAGAAAGATTCCAGTATTAGTGGAAAGCGTTTTTGTAAGGCATCTCAGCCCGTGCCAACACGGCATGTAATGCACACCAAGCAGGCTAACTCATGAAGAAAAACATGTTTACAGAAACTGAACTGACTTCTTTGTTGTTTACTCGTGAAAAGGAGAATGGCGTCAGGAGTACTTCGAGAGAGAATCTTGCTTTGGAGTTGGACTGCAGTGGGACTGGGCAGAATTTCCGTGACCTTGAGACCGTTCCAGGAGNCTCTTGCTTTGGAGTTGGACTGCACCAGCACTGCAGTGGGACTGGGCAGGATTTCTGTGACCTTGAGACCGTTCCAGGAGCTGCTGAGCTAATGCCCCATCAAAGAGTTGATGTGTGGCACAGAGAGAGAGGCACTGTCATCTAAACACATGGCCGTAGGCTGGACTCACCGCTGCCCAGTCACCCCAGTGACTCACTCACTGCTCAGTAACAGCACCCACAGCACTTCCAGAGTCTGCTGTCTCCTTGTGCTGGTGACCACTGGCAGCCTGCCTGACTAGTTCAGTGCTTCAGCATGTGCTCTAGATTGAAATCATCAGCGATGTGCGAAGCTTTACATGCAACTGTGCTGCTTGAGCTGACCCTCTTAGAGCACATTGTGGAAATATTGCTCCCAGTTAGAAGATTTTGGAATTCCTTTCGTTATTTCCTGTTCACTTTTATCTGCTCCCCTCCAGGGATCTATAATTGCCTCTGAATTTTTTTAACTCTGATAGATATGCATCATCGGTACTTGTTAAAGGTGGGGTTTCTCTTGTTTCTTTTGCTTTGTTTTGTTTTCCCCGAAGAGTAATTTGTAATTCATGCAGTGGATGTGTCTTTTGGCTCCAGGCTTGAGATCCTGGAGATCCTACCCACAGCGGGCACAGGCACTATTCCATCTCTGCTCATCTGGGTATGGAAGGTGTTTGAGTATTGCCTGTGCAGTCAGTTAAAATTACATATTTGCACCCTTCTTTTTCCAGTAATAGCTGAGTGATTACCAGGGTTACCAAAATCCATGGGTATGCTGATGGTGCCTGGGCAGGAGGCAGCTCAAGGCAAGAGAAGGTAAAAAAACTGACAAAATTAAAAACACTGAATGTAGAGAAAGATTTTGCCTTCACCTTTCCTGGTAGAAACCCAACAGGGCTTCTAGCTAAATGCTGGAGGAGAAATTGTCACCATGAGCAACATTAATGGGAAGTATTAGTGTTGTGAGTATCCAGCCACCACAGCTCTGAGTAACTTGTGCCAGGAGCACCACACAAGTATGTACCTTTTTCTTCTTTTTTTTTTTTCTACAAGGAGTAGGGAATGGGGAGAGGGGTGATTCATGAGTTAGACATCACTTACTGGAAGTGTGTTTCTCTTAAAGAGCTTACTCAGGCAATTTTGTGAACACAGCTCTTGTAGGGCTTGTCATATGATTTTTTAAGTCCTCATCCTTTCATTTTCTTTCTGCTCCTGGGTGGTACTACTTGTCTTTGCTCCTCTAGATTTTCTCCCATTTTAACAGTGGCATTCTCTCCTGTTTTACAGCATCTTGTGTTACAGGCTCTCCTGGTTTGTTTTAAACTTTACTTTTGTGGCGTGAAGTTACCACTGTTTGCAAGTGGGGAAACAGGCACTGGATCCACAGACCTCTTGGCCCTCCTTGGTGTGCCTTACATACAAAGTTGTTGTCCCATGTATCCTATTCTAACTTCTGTCAGAGAAGTTATTTGGCTAAATGCTCTTTCTGCTGCCACCGTAGGATTTCTCTGTACTGCAGATTTACTACTGATTTCACCATATGGCCAAGAAGTGTATTTTCTAGAGAAACATCTGTGTAACTGAATAGATCTCCCTCATCAGGCTGTATTTTCCTGCTTTCTGTACTTTTTTCATCCTGTGCATTTATACCTGTGCTTCCCTTTTTAAACAACAAATTGCAGTGTGTTCTGTAGGATTATTGCTGTCCACTTGCTTTCCTCCCTTCAACCAACTTCCTAGGATACATCTCCCGTTCTTTCTCCCCAGAGCAAGGAAACTTTGCTTTTCCAACCCAAATGTCAGGTTTTTCACTTTCTGGGCCTTTAGTTATTATTTCTCTGACCAGCTGGAGTGATCTCTTCCTTCTCTGAAGGCAGGAGCTATTCAGGAGTGGGAGGTGAGTGACTGGACAACCATTGCCACATAGCAGCCTTTGCTGCCCTCAGCATGGCCAGGAGACAGAGAGACTGGGACATAGAAATAGGAGGGATAAGATAACTGGGTGCATGGGGAAACGTGGGGGTGACTCGCTTGGGGTCAGAAGTGTGACACAAATTGGTGTTGCAGCAGTAGCTCATCCTCAGAGTTGATGGCTCTGTGGGAAGCAGATTGCGAGTGACTCAGCTGGCTTTGCTGACTGCTGCACAAGTTTGAATGAAGCCCAGGCTGACCCCAGAGGTCTGCAGTGAGTTCATCCTATTGATGCACACAGCTGGGAGACGTCTGAATCCTGTCTCTGGTTGCAGTGCTGGCAGGAGTTAGGGTTGCTACCCTATGCTCAGAGCAGAGCTCGAGAGGAGTCTCCCAGCTCTCTGTGCACTGGTGCTTCAGAGGAAGGCAAGGCACACACTCCACTCTTTTCCCTTTCCCTTCTCACACCCCATATCACATGTCCGTTTGATCATCGTGTACAAAATCACTGGGTATCTGTCCTGTTTCTGGCACAAAGGAGCCTTGACTTCTGTGGTTGCTGTTGGACACCGCTGCTCATGTGTTGCATCCCTAGTGTGGCTCTTTCCCATGTGCTTCAACCTTTTGCTGATGGCGTCACCGTGAAAAGTGGCATGAAATGGATGCTGGACCACCATATAAAAAATGAACAAATAGGGTTGTGTTGGGCTGGTTAGTGGGACTCAGTATTTGGCAATATCACAGTTGGATGAGGTACTGAAGAACAGACATGCAGTGAGTTTAACGTGGTTGTAAGGAAAGTGCGTCTTGTCCAAGAAATCCGACGTCAGATTTCCTTGAGGTTATGAGGTTAATGGATTGAGGTTTTCTTAAAAAACCCTCACACAATCAAAAACCATAAAACCTCCAACGAACATGTGATATTGCTGAAACTGTTTACTTAACAGATATAAGTGCTGGCTCTGAGTAGCTGACAGTAGCAAGTACAAAGTGTGTGGATGCAGCGGGTTTGAGTATGGAGTGATTAGGCCTTTTAATACATGAGGCTAAAGCTTTCAAACCACTGCTGATAGAAATTGCTGCATGATGTGAAGGTGGATCCGGTGCCAAATAATGACAAGAGCAGAGTAGTGCAACAGGTACATTGTCAGTCACTCGACAAATTGGAACCCATTGAAAAGAAATTATTTTAGCACTGCTTGGTGTTGGGTCCCACAACTGCTGGGGCAGACGGGCACTATCTTCAGGAGGAGGGACACCTGGTCCTGGAAAGCCTGAGCTCTCTAGGTGGTTCTCCAGTTGTGAGGAGCAGTGGCATTATGTGCAATGAGGTGTTGCAGCATGTTATGCTTCTCCCAGTAGAGAATTACAAGTTGGAGAAAGCGTGTTAAAGACGAAGAAACCCCTCTGGATTTGAGTGTTTTACCTTCTAGCTCATCAGAAAAGTTGAATGACTTGATGATAAAACTCTGTACATTAAAGAATTTTTGATGCAGCAGAGAAAAGGGTAGCAAAAACTGGGGGCTGGAAACTGAGATGAGACAAATAAATTGAAAAAAGTCATAAATTCTTAATAAAAGATGTAAAGAATCCCTGGAACAAATAAAGGCTCTTGGCCTCCTGAAGTCAAGATGCTTTTTTGGCAGTTGTGTTCAGCTAGAATGTGAGTTTGCAAGATCAGAGGTAACTGAGAGAAATTCAGGGTCAGGCGATGGGATTCAGTGGGTCCAGCAGTCTTTTAAAAAACAAAAGCATTGAAAAATTGTATCACCTAAAGCACAGGGTCAGGCACAGAGCCAGTTTTCTCTTGTGGATGGTAAAGGCAGATGTTAATCATATCACATTCCTGCTAACCTTCACCAGATTTTCTTTGTCATCCTTAAAAGGGTCTGATCTAGCTCAGTGGGAGGGTTTTCATTGGCTTCAGTGAAAATGGATGAGTCAAAATAGCATCACTTTTACTCCCAGATCAGTGCTCTGGTTTGGTGCTGTTCACTTCCAATACCAAGTGTGAGGGGTTCACTAACATGTTCTTACACAGGCAGCCCTTTTGAAGCAGTATTAAATCATTGCAATGTAGTTATTTGACTGATTATCTTTCCAAGAGCTAACACAAAAATTAGAATTTGGATATTGCATTTTCCAGTGTCATTTGGTAACAATTGCAATAAATTTGATGTATTCCTACCCATACCCATACAAATGCACTGAAAGATCAGAATCAGACTTGTTTATATTTGCAAGATTCAGCTGTAATTGCTTTCCTGTTTTCACTGTTCTTTGCATGGAGATCTTGGACTTTTGAGTTTGAAGAATTATTTTGAAAAGGGAAGTGCAGGGAGAAAGGGGAGGATAAAGGCAGAGAGAGAGAAAGCTTGTCTGCAGGGCAGATTGTTTTCCAGGTTCTCGGAGCTGTATTAAAAAGTGCCTGAAGACAAGTTAAAAAAGAGCTATTCCTAGTCCCAGCACAGAACTTACTGTTGCTCATAAAACCAGCATAGCTGGTGGTGCCTGACAGTGTTCCTGGGCAGCTCCTGCTTGAGCATTTCACCAGGTTACTGCAGAACAGGTTATCCGTGCTGTCCATCTCCACCTGCCAATTCCTGATCAGCGTCCAAGCTGCTGCTTTTACTACCTGTGTCCCAGTGACTGTGAGAAGAGATGACATTTCATTTGAAAATAGATTGTGTGTGTTTGTTTTGTGTGCTATTAGACAAGTATTCTGTGCAGGCCTCACCAGGGATCTGTTTTCCTTTGGATGCACATGCAAAATTCCATGAAAGCTGATGGGTATTCAGTGGAAGAGGCCGGGGGGGCTTTGTGGGTCATTGCAGTGGGTGAAGGAGCTGCCAGGTTTCTCTCTGTTGCTGTGTGCACAACACACAGCCAGGACACAGAGTGTGACACCAGCAACTCTGCTGCCCTGTCCTGTCTGAGCAGGAAGTGTGTTGGGAATGGAGGGGAAGGAACTGTGTTCCACTGGGTGGTGAGAAAAAAGCAGGACTAGGGGCAGTGAGAGGAGTGGTAGCTAATGGAGAAAGTCCATCTGAGCCTCATAGCCTGCTGATGCCTGGGAGAAGGATCTGGGGCTGGCAGGTCCCAGGCAGGGAGTTCCTGAGAGGCAGGAGTGCTCTGTGGAGCAGGGATGCAGTGTAGTGCTCACATGGCTTGCTGCAGCTTTGTTGGAGGGGAATAATTTCCTGTTTGTTTCTCATGGCACTCCTGTTCCCCCAGAAACCCCCACTTTCACCCCCCCGGTGGGGTTTGTGTGTCCCAGTGCTCTGAACTGAGAGGTGCCAGCAGACTGAAGGACAGGAAGGGGGTTACACGGGAGAGCAGACAAGGAAGAGAGAGAAGCTGTCCAGAGAATGCCAGGAAAGTTGCTTTGGACTCCATGGGCTCAGGAGGGCACAACAGGGCTGGATGAATCATTTCAGGTGAATGATTGCATTAGTCAGTTTAGCTCTCTGTGTGTGTCTGAACTCTCTAGGATTAGAATTTATCCAGAATTTCACATACATTCCATGCAATCATATTTTAGTGTACAGGATCTGCTCTGCACACCCTTTCTTCAACAAAGTCTTCCCATATTTCCTGGTGTTGGTGAGCTGCTTGATAACATTTCTGTCTCTTGTTGGCTAACCAGACTGCCCACAACTGAAGGGCCAGTAGTTCACAAATTATAATAATCCTAAAAATTTACTAGAACTAAACAAAATCAAGTGGTAGTAGAAATAAAATGTGTGAGTGCTGTCCTTCAGAATTCCCTGGTCACCTGGATTTGAGGCAAAGTGAAAGGCAAGAAGACAGTGATTTTGTTTCCTGTGATACAGGTTGTTAGGATTTGTCCGATATCAGACCCTGCCTTTCTGTCCTCAGGTTGCCACTTGAGTTTTACAGCAGATACAGAGAGAATTGTAAAATCTTGATGTATCAGTGAATCAGGATTTACCTTAGTCCAGCCACCAACAGGTAGTTGGTCCCTTTGGCATGGATGCTTCATCTTCCTCCTCATCTGAGTTTGGAGCATCACTGTGGTTTGTCCAGACTCCATCTGCATGTTGCCATGTATGCAGCATCTTTTTTTTTTAAAGGACACAAAAAGATTTAACTATTAATTCACAAAAAAAATAATGACAACTTCTGCCATTGAAAAAAATTCAATTATAATAGTACAAATAATATTTCTCAAGTCTAGTTTTTTGATAAAATGACAAAAATTTTGAGTCAGCACTATTAATTACACCAAACAAACCAGTGCACAGTGGGATCTAGTGCAAAATTAAATGAGCTACAGTCTTACGGACAACCTAGAAATGCATTCCTCAGTGTCAGAGCCATCCACTGGTTCCTCCAACCTATTTTTCAACCACATAAGATTTAATTGTTGCAAATGGAATACTTGTTCTACAGAAGTCCAATAAATCTGCAGTCTGTCTTCCCAGTAATCAATCACAGATTGTGAATTGCATGAGGAAAAATCTATAAGATATGTTCTTCATGTCTAGTACGTTGGGTTATTTTCATGTCTTGTGGTTTGAATTTGGCCACTGTCATTTTAGAGGAATTTCCTGCCATCTGCGTTCAATTGAATTTTCTCACAGATTTGGGCTTGCTTGTAAATACTGGGCTCTGGCAAAAGGAGTATCTTTGTTCTTCAGGGGCATATTCAAAAACCGTTAACATGGTGTTGGCAATGTGCTGGGTTAGGGAAGATCCAGGAGACAAAAAAGGTATAAATTCCTCCCTTCCCCTAACAGCTGATGATTTATCTGGGAAGGGAAAAAGAATGACGAGTGCATGAGTTTGTGGCAGTTTCATCCTGAGCCATCATGGTATTTCATATTTTGCTCATTATTATGGTGTTGGTCTTACTGTCTGTTTGTGACCACGTACACAGGCAACAGGCTGAGTAGCCAAAAATATTACAGCAAATTCCTGGGGGAATCTCACTGCACACTCCCAAACAGATTGGGAGTCAATTTACCACCAGCTCTAATTTGTATTTTGGCCGCTTATTTTGCATTGTGAGTTAATATCCAAACAGTGACATCAGCATATGTAGATTCTTAGAAATCACATGTACCTTGGGGCAAAGGGGCTGCTCCATCCTCACTTTAACATGTCAGCTGCAGTGTTACACAGTTCAAGGTAATCTCATCATTGAGAGAGCCCTCTGCATTCCTTCTGAGAAGAGTGTGTAAAATCAAATAAAAAAAAATCCCAGGCACTGAGGATCAAGTTTAGACCAGCAAAATCAAAACAATTCAGAATGGAGTTTATTGTCGTCTCGAGTTTAACCTCACAGCGAGAAATAACAGATAAAATGGATTTACGTGTGTACTCAACTGTGTTACTCACTGGAGATGGAAGAGATGTCCCAACTCAGAAGGAACCTGCTTCAATTTATCTCATTTTGCATATTTCAGTTTGTCAGACTTCGTGTTGTTTGGGCATAAATTAAGGGCAGTTCCAGCCTTGCTGTGAAATGTAGGCCTGTGAAAATGATGGCAAGGGCTTCTAGATTTATCATGTCTCTGGTTGCTTAACAGTTTATTCCATTTGTAGATGGAAAGATGTGTTCTCTGACTGCCAGTTTATCAAACTTACTTTGGTCTTTAAGAACATGTTATTTCATCCTGTATGTCACAGGGCCAAGATTTGATCTACCCCAGTTCCTTTAAACTTGAATTGTGCATTTAAATACGTGCAACTGCCTGTTGTTCAGCACAGTGATCTGTTGATAATGCAGCAGGGGGAATCCTGCTTCTGCTCCCTTACTTCTGCAGAAAGGGGGGAAACAAGTGTTTTGGCCAGGGATGTCCTTAGAGTGTCTCAGTGTTGTTTAGCCTTTGGTTTCTGTAGCAAGGATTTTCCAAATTCTGTCAGCACCTGAAAGTAGTCCCGTTTAAGATGTTAAACAATGGCTCAGCCCAGGGAGCTAGAGGGTGTCATTTTTGCATAATTTATCTTTTAGAAGAACTGCAGCCTGAGAATCAACGTGTTGTTTGCAGAATTGCATTTTCCATAGTCTGGAGATAGTCAGTGCCTACACGGCACGGACTTGCTCCTTGTAATAGCTGAGGACACACTTAAAACTCAGAGCCTTTGTTCCTGCAGCCTCTGCCCTGCCCAGGGATGCTGAGATCCAGTGGGAACAAAGCAACTTAGTCTTACTGGCATGAGCAGCTGCACTTGCATTTGCATCTCTGTTTGCTTTTAGGACAGGCAGCTTGACCAGCAAGGAGTGGTGTCCACCCCAGTTACACCTGAAAATTGCTGCTTGACATGAATCCTGGGGAATTTTGCACTCCTGCTCCAGGCAGGCTGACAGTGTGAGTACATGGGCATAATTCAGCTGAAGCAGGTTGGGGGTCTGTGTTCTGCCATGTGCCTTTTGGGCTGCCAGTGTGTTGGCCCTGGCTGGCATGGACCTGGTCATTGCCTGGGAGGAACCTCTCGTGTGGAATATTCCCTGCCAGGTTCACATATGTCTTAGCTTATGTTTCCAAAGGTTTCAGATCTTACTGATATTTTGGAGGGTTTATCCAGTTCTTGCTGGGCATATTTTTCTTTCATCTTTCCCTGTTGCCTTATTTTTTTATATTAATCTTCCTATCATAACATTGGTATACGTATTTGTCATTTTTCAGGCTATTTCCAATTATGTAACTGTCTTTTAATTAATTTATAATTCATTAGGCAGCACTGCTCTGGCTGGAAGGTGAGGCTGTTGCTTTATGAATAAATAGACGTTTATTCACTACTTCTATTTTTAATGTGGCACAACTATATTAGCAAAGATTACCTATTTGATCTTGGCAGTGAAGCCTGTGGTAAACATCTGGAAACACACCTTCCAACTTTAAGCCATGACTCTGAGAGAGAGAGGCTCCTTTATTTAAGTAAAGTTTCCAAGATTCTCTGGATCACCAGTTTAATTTGCTTGTTTACCAAACAAAGGGTTGCATTTTACACAAGCCAAATGAGCCTGGCACTGCAAATAAAAAACAGATTGCATTCGTTGCCATTAGTCACTCAAACTTAAAGGGCAGCTCCTCCCTGAAAAGCAACTCTGAAAACGGCGTTGAAGATTTCCATGAGTTTTGTCCCCTACTATTTCCAAAGCATAAGCACTAAAGCAGCAATACTTTTATTTTCATGTATCAGTCTTGCACAAATTAATTTTGTGGACTAATCTTCTGCTAATAAAGTGTTTCATATTTGGCAAGCCTGTCTTTTATCCACTTATGCAGTCTACTCTGTGCAGGTTTTATCCCTGATTTTACTGGGGCAAATCTGGGTTCTCTTGAAGTCAGGAAGAGCTGGAACCTTTTATTTCTTAGTGATTTTTTAATTTTGAGTGGATAGATGATGGATGGGATAAATGTTAAGCGTTTTGTTCCAGTGATTAGATCACATCATGTCCTGAATGAATCCTGTTGTTTTGGGTATAATATTTCTTGCTTTGTCTTCAGGAAAGTTGATAATTTGCTGTGTCCCTGATCATTTGTGTATATCACTAATCCTGTTATCCTTGTGTTCCCTCTATCATGCCTTCACACATTAGATTATTTTCTTGTCTCAAACAACTATCTCCCTTCCTTCTGTTGAATTTCCCCAAAACACTGTTGGCCCTCACTGAGTTCATCTGCACGATGCTCTTCATCTAAGACTCTACTGGAGACCAGTAAAACCTATAGGGAATTAGCTGACAAAGCCAGTTGTTATTTCCTAAGAAAACACACTTGCATTTTCTTTTCTTTCTCTGAATAGCTAAATGGTCTTAACAATAGTTCTCTCGTTCTTTCTCTTTTATTTGCTCCTCCCTGCCATTTTGTGTCATGAACTTAAACTATTGATATATCCTGTGTGCTGAAGGGCATCTGCCAGGCTTCCCACATGTTGTTATTGCACAAAAAAAAAGCATCACTTTAAGACTCTGTGATTTTGATAAGAAGAGGATGCTTATCCTATGGATAGTGAAAGATTCCTAATGATCTTAATGATCCGCTTTGGCTTCCAAATTCTTGGATTTTCTTGTAATTTTGGTAAGTAAATCATCTTATGCTGGGAAGCTTCCCTGGCTGTGCAGTTTCATTTGGATCCTGAGCTATATCTCAGTAAGAACATAGACAGTCTCTGCTGAGGTGTTGGATGAGTGTGCATATGTGTGATTCCTGGGGATCCTCCAGGCAGAAGTTTCTGGTGTCAAGGGCAAGGTGCATCAGCAACACGGAGCAAAATAACCTGGAGCTTTGCCTTAATCTCTCCCACTGTACACTTTGGGATTGCAGGTGTTGCTGTCCCCATGAAGTGCACATGAGCTACCTGATGAAATCAGATGAGCTGAATACAATTTTGTAGTTACCCAGATGTTACCTTTGTTCAAGCCAAGGGATGTATATCCTGCTTCTCTCAGTGTGACTGTAGAGAGGTTGCTGTGTTGTCAATAAAGATGTTCATGTGACTTAGCAGACTGAGCTTCAAAATACATCATTGGAGATTGCTCTGCTAAAACCTGCTGTAGATAAAACCAAGAGTAATAACTAACATTCCTGTTAGAGGTTCTGCAGATCTTCTCCAGAGAGTTCTGGTAAAGGTGGCATAAATCTGTGCAGGAACAGTTAGGTTTGTGCTGAAATTTTGACATGCATGGCAGTGGGCATTGGAATGTACTTTTGCATTGCACTTACCTGTCATGTCTTTTATAGAGGCCAAATGCTTAAATGCAAGCAGATGAGTAATTTAAACCATTGTGGACTATACACAATCCAGAGAATAAACAGATAATTAGATGGTGTAAATCAGTAATGAAGCTGTAGGAAAAAAACATGCCAGCTAAAAGATTTGATACATCATCCTTACAGTTTTCAAAGACATGCACATTTCATCCTGTTACAGCCATCCTAATTTAAGTCAGAATTTGTCTCTGAAGTCATTATGCAGCCCTGAGAGATAGAGGACACATGGGAAGCACCACTCCAGAGAGTGAGAAGCTTCCACAGTAGGATATCTGTGAGTGGTACAGGGTTCTCTGACTCCAGCCATGTTATTATTACTTTTTATGATGTGTGACTTGTGCTGTGACAGATTAGAAATATGTAGTTGGAAGCTCAGAGAAGCGCAGATACATAAAGTTCTATGATGGAGTTTAGAAACGAGTGACATTTCCTAATTATATGCATTAATTTCTTCTAATTTTTTTGGCTATTGCTTTGTTTTGTGGTTCTTGATAAACAATTGGTTTTATTGAAGCTGAAGCTCTGTTCTCCTCAAATCCTCAACCTCCTTGTGAGTTGGATACACAACCCATCATTTGTGGCCTCACACAGTCACTGTGGGGAAATCCAGGAATAATATTATCACACATCTTGCTTGGTGTTAAGTAGAAAAACTAAAGTGGCATTTGAGGATACAATGAGCCTGTATTCACAGAAGAAAATGATAACTTCGAGCCAGCACCTTTGCTCTGGGAAAGCTGAGAACCTTGGAGCAGGAACAGTTAGGTTTGTTGTAAGCTCACAACAGGCTGCAGAGAGCGTGGGGCTGTCAGCTTCTTCTCAGGACAAAAGCTCAGTTGCCCCAAAAACCAGTGAAGGGAGCTGAAGTCAAGGCAAACACCCAGTACAGACAAGCTCTCAGAAATCATTCTTTGGCCAAAAGTCTGCTCTGGACTAATCCCCCAAGTGATGCTGATATTGCCAAGAGACAAGAGGGCTGTGGCTGTTCCTCCTCAGCTATTAGTATTAAACCAGCATGACTGTGGGAGAGATCAAATTGCATCTGCTGGAAGAAAACCCTCTGGCTTAGACTCCCTTTGTGCCTGCTGGAAGATACAGTGTAGGGCTGCAATATTTGGGTAGTGAATGTTACCATACTGTCTTGACTTACAAGCTCTTCCCATGCAGAGCTCCTTGGAAACGATGTGGTTAACAGTGTGTTTGTTTAAGAGTTAAGGGGGGAGGGAAATTAGTATTAGGTAAAAATGTATATGTGTGTGTGTATATATAAATTCCCAAAGCATTCACAGCCAGCCACTTAATAGTTTTCATTGAATTAATTTTAAAATGTAAACCTTGTTTCCTTTATTTAATAGAACAAAACTACTTCCATATTATTGCCTGTAACTAGCAGGGTTTATATAGCATTCTGCAAACAAAGTAAGCATTAAAGTCCCTTTTGCCCATCTGTGGAATGAATAATTTTGTGCAAAGTATTTATTATAAGCACACGATACACTTAAACTTTTTACTGTAGTGGTGACAGATCCAGCACAGAACTGGATTGTTAAGTAGCAAGCACACCATGCTCCTATACTGTGTAAAAATTTACTGACCTTTCTAAAGGCTCATGGGTTCAAAGGAAAATGTTAGCTCACTTGGCTAACTTTTGGGTGCTACTTAAAACAATTCTGGATGTTGGAAGTAGTTTGTAAGAGGCTGTGGTGAGTTCACAACTTCGTGAAGGTGAATGGAAAGGTTTGGTTACAAATGGACACTGGCTGCCTGCCTGTTCCCTGGGAAGCTGCACTAGGCAGCAGCAACTGGGTACCACTGGATTAGTTACTGAAATGTCATTGGGAACCACCTCAGAGATTTCCCTGTTATTTGGCAGAAGCTGGGACTAACCCAGAGGTGACATGTCACAAGAACCTCCTGCCACTCTAGTTGCTTTTCATATGATTTGCAGTAGGTTGCTGTATTGTACTAAAGCACACACAACAGTCACAATTGCTGTAACTCCCTTCTGTGAGTTGCACTTTCTTTTACATTCCAGTTAGTTGTTCCCAGAGTTGCACTCTTCCCCTTCTGGGTTTCTGTATGTGCTTACAATTCACCTGTCCTGTGAGAACCCAGAGTTTGGGCTCCCCAAAACATCCTCCACATGGGTGTGTATGCAGAGGTGGGGCATGAGGAGATGGGGAGGGGTGGATTAGCCACAGAGAAGCAGACACCAGGCTGGGGGAGTCTCAGTGGGGATGACACACAGGCAAAGGGCTCTTGGAGGTGACATAAGTCACACCATCATTGATTTCCTGTAGCCTTGGTTATTATGGACCCTGGATTTGGCCCATGGGCTCCATGGAATGTCTTGGACATGGCAGTGGAGGCAGCTGGTTGAGTTTGTCTTTCATTGTACTGGTATTACTGATCAGAGAAAAAAAGAACCAAGTTTTAGTTAGAGGTATTTGAGAATATAATTCCAATATTTTCTGGCAGCCAAAGCATCAGTTCTTTTCTGTTTATCCCTTCCAGCCTGCCATGCCCTGACATACAGTTGCAGGGCCAGTCTTGTCTCCAGCAAAACCTCTCCCTCATTTATTTGAACTTATCAGGGATGAGCATTCAGGAACAGCATCTCAGCTGATCCCTGAATATCCACCTTTCTGCATCTATCTGGTCCCATTTCCAAGTGCCTGTTTGCTTGTTTGAATCCTATCAACTTCAATCTCATTCTGACTGTTTAGCAGGAAAGCTGCATGCTTTTTCAAGCTTTGCTTTATGTAGCATTCCTCTGTCATCGTTGTGTTTATACTGCTGCTTTCAGGAGGGGTTTGCTCTTGTCCTTGCCTAAATGCCAGCGGGACCAGTCAGAAAGGTACAAATCTAGAGGAGCCCTGTGTGCCTGTACTCCCTTTCTGGATCAGAAAGGCGGAGGGGAAGACATTCCTGAACTGGTTTCGGTTGCTCCTAATTCCTTGAGCTTGTGTAGGTGCTGGTTGAGCAAATGCAGCAGAGGGCAGCGGCTTCCCCAGCACGTGCCGATTGTCAGATCCTTGAAATCTCGTGCTTAATCTTGGGGAAAGGTTGGAAATAACAGCTCTTTTGCTATGCCTTTTCCAAAGAGTCCTCAGAGTTTCGCCGTGCAAGGTTAGAGGCGTGGACAAATACGGGGAGGGAGGAGCAGTGGGAATGTTTCATGTTATTGTGAGTTTGGGAAAATGTCTTTGGTGTGTAGTTGGAATGTATTGTTGTAACTAAGAACAATAAACATAATAACTGAGAATACATAGAAGTATTTCAGGATGTTGAGGAGTAAAAAAAAAAAAAAAATATCCTGTAAAAGCCCTTTTTTTTCTGTTGGATAATGACCTAAGCCTGGTTTATTTCCAAGCAGGCAATTTGCACATCTGTTCTGATGTTACTGTCCAGGTTTGTTTGCTATTATTCTTTGATGGGAACACCTAAATTATTTACAGTTCACAGCAAGACCTGTTTAGTTGGGTCAGTTGTTTTCTTCATGTAAGACATTGAGGGGCTGGTTTGATATGCAGATGGGAGGAACCTGGTGAAATACTGTCTAAATGGTGAAGGTGATTTTTACTTCTGGTGAGTCTTGCACTTGATCCAATGTTAGCAAGAGTTTTAAATTTATAATGCTCATGTCAAGGAGAAACTTGAAAATAAATCATGTTTTATAGTCTCGATAATGTGGTGTCTGTTTCAGCTGATCTTTTATTTCTTCAGTCCTTTGATTCTTTCCATATGAAGGCAGCAAATACTTCCATCGGGTTGATACGGCTGTTTCTTTCCTTAGAAGTTGGATACCTTCAAAATGGTTTAAGCAACTGCATCTCTAAAATTTGCATAAATAAATCAACTGTATGCTGTGGCTTTTTCAGTGTCTTTTTATTATTTGATGATTAAATGTAATGCAATTTACTAATGAAGAGATGTATTTTGAAGAGCAAAGGTCAGGGCCAGATTTGAAGACTTCC
Organism: Calyptomena viridis; assembly: GCA_013390005.1. Taxonomy (NCBI): domain Eukaryota; kingdom Metazoa; phylum Chordata; class Aves; order Passeriformes; family Eurylaimidae; genus Calyptomena; species Calyptomena viridis. The sequence goes on from WEIV01023300.1 coordinate 370,622, forward strand.
ATTGCCCGAAATGTCTAACGTAATTTTAATCAGGGAATTTACTTGCCATCATCAAAGCACTTTTCTTTTCATGATTTGAAAAAGTCTTGCTGCTGATGTTTATAATTATGGAACACCACCATCAAACCCTTTGCTCATCAAACTTCATTACAATGATTTATTTGACATGCAGTAATACTTGTAATGCAGAACAGAAACAGAGCTATTGATTTACCAGCAAATTCGTTAAAATTGTGTAAGTATTATTGCCAATAGATACACTAGGAACATAAATTATTTTATTCTTGTTTTCGAGTTACAGAGGGTCTGTTGAGAAGTTCCATATAAAGCAGTGCAGAATGCTGGTATTTCTGTACATTTACAGACACTGCTGCAATAGCTTTTCATATTTAGAGTTGTTGTACTGTCTCATTTTGCTTGAGGAAGTATTTTGGTTGGTGCAGTCCTGTCTTGCAAGGAAATGTATTTTATGACCTGTAATGAAGTCAAGAGTATGGTGAGTGACATATCAAGACTGTTCTTTGGATACTAAATAGATTACGTAATGGGGAGGGAAGAGGGTTTGCTTTTTTTGCATCACAAGTTTGAGGTTCATCCAGAAGCTACTGTGGGTTTGAAATATTTTGCTGATATAAAGAACTCTTTAAACTTGTTTTTATTTATCTTCAAATTATCTCAGAAGTGCAGGGCAGGACATTTGCTTGTGCTGTATCTCCAGACTGGTTGGTTGGTTTGTATCTCTTACATTGAGTAACATGTTCTACAGCACCTGCTCCAGTGGAGCTGCAATAACGATCAGTATCTGCCAGAAACTGGTACTGACGTGCATGTTGTCATTAGTAAGTGCTGTGAGTGGTTGATACTGTGCAGGAAGTCAGGCACCATCCTGGTACACCAGTGATGGAACTCCCTGGAGAAGTGTGGAGGTTGAGTTGGCCTCTGTGGGACTTAGTGAATGTCAAATGTTTGAAGGGACTCCTGGTGCACTTCAACTGTTCAGGGGCACATTTTGGTCTTAGTATGTTTTACTGCTTCCTCTGGAGGTTTTGTTTTCTGGGTTTTTTTCACTTTGCTGTTTTCTCTAGGCAGTTCCATTTTGTGCTTATCATGGCTCTGCCAGATGCCACGCTGAACAGTGTGCTGCTTTCCCCAGTGCAGAGCATCTACTCCACTGTCGTTTGGTTTCCGTGCCTAGCCTCAGGCATGATTTGTTTTTTTAATTACAGAGTTAATTTTTTTCTTTGGACACAATTCAAACAGCTAACAAAATGCTCGTATATCCCCTAATGCCTGTGACAGGTTTTCCACGTAAACAAAAATTGCATCTGTCCTCGGGGACTAACTTCTATGAGTATATATCATGAAATGTTGGCTATTTTTATAAGGTATGTAAATGAAAATGGAAAATACTGAGAGGCTGTCCTGGAATGTGAAGAGCTTATATTTCTGTCTGAACTTGGGTAAGCAAACCTGTCCTTGCATTTAAAAATGGTTGTTTTATTTGATTCAGGGCTTCGGTTTTGGCTGGTTGATAGTATACAACCCTTCACATCAGTCTGTGTCTCATGGAGGTTCCAGTGAAATCACAGAACTTGAGCAGCCAGGAGCCACAGGAGATTGGGACAAGCAGATAGGAAGTGTGAGCTGAAGTACTCGTTGGCCCGAAAATTGAGTCAGTACTGGAATGCAGGGAGTTTTGGTGGTTTGCATGAGCTGAGAACCTGCCCCGTGTTCTCCTACAGTAGGATTTGACTGTGCTGTACATATGTGTCTGTAAATGTAGGACAGGTTAGGCATTAGCAGCAATCCTGGGATGTGTGTTCTGACCTGGACTATCAGAACCATCCTGAGCGGGTCAGGCATCGCTCACACAGCACGGCATGAGAATGGCAGGACAGACAGTATTTCCTTCCCAAAATTTTTTCTAAACTTTACAGGTTTTCCAAGAATATCCCTTCCATGTGTACACTCATTGCTCTTGAGGTGCATAAATGTCTCTGGTTCTACTTGGAGACAGATTACTATTGTGTTGATGTTTCGGCTTTTTTCAGGGGCCCGTGGATAGGAGCAGATGTGTTCTTGGAGGCACTGAGCCTCGGGGCTTTGGCATCAGGATAAATTACTAGGGAGTAACAAATCACCACGTGTCACTTGCTCAGTGTGAGTAACCACATGCACTCCTTCCCTGCAGCACCTCCTTGTCAGTGAAAGGTACTTCAGCTCTCTTTTCCAAAGGGAAAGATACCTTAATTAGGTTACACTTACTTAAGGGTGACTACATGTACAGTGGAGTGGTTGATAAGTAGAAACTTGCCACCTTGCAGGTATTTATCTGTGGGGCAGAATTCGAGATCTCTTGCATTTCCTTTAAATACAGCTTTTTTTTTTCCTGGTTCAAAAAGAAACCAAAATCAGTTTGTTCTTCTTCATCTGTTTTTGACTTCAGAGCATGGTGGTGTCTCTCTCTTAGTTTTCTTATCAGTTCAAAAATGCTCTTGTCGTTCCATTGAAGAAATATCCTTCCTTAGAGGATTTCTGGTAGAATAAAAATTGGGCAATTTAATTCCACTCTCGAACCACAGCATTCCCCTCTCCTTCTCTGAGTGCTCAAAAAGAAGTAGAAAAAATTTAGCAAATTCTCCTTATATTTGGGCTTTACTGGTTTGATTGGCTAATTTCCTTATGGCGTTTCTCCAGAAGAATGTCGGATCTGAAACTCAGTGTAGATCCTAGAATCACACACGTCGTCTAAACTGGATGAAGTGGAAGAGAACTGACATGAGAAGAGAGGTGTCTTCCTCTTAAAGCAAGTGTTGTCTTTCAGCGGTCTCTGTTCCATGAGTGCTACCAAATCCATCCAGTGGAGACATCTGGAGAAAGCTCTTTTCCCACATATCCTAATGTCAGCAGTTTTGAGGGGCTCTACACCCAGTCCTGGTCAAAGACTGTGTTTGAATGAAGCTGAGATGTTTGGCTTTCTCCTGAGCTGAAATCCAGAACAGTAAATGATTGATGGGAGCTTTGTGATGAAGGAGCCTGGCCTGGGGATATCCTTCATCTCCGAACAGACAAGGAGCAGGATGTGTCCTGCAGCCATCCCTCCTTCCTACGGGGGTCTGCTGGCAGCAGTCATTTGGATGGATGTGGAAACTGCAAACATACCATATTCCCAAGGCAGGCTGGAGGGAGGGATGTGCCAGTTTGCCTCCCTGGTGTTGACAGGCCTTGAGGCCTTGCAAGTAAGGGTGTGAGGGATGGGATGAGAGGGCTGGGATGACCCCATCAGCAAATGAGCTGGGGAAAGGGAGGGAGCAAGTGGTGACAAGGACTCCAGGGCTCCTCTTCTTTCCCTCCCTTTTGTCTCTTCCTATTGTTTTTCCCTGTGGATGCAATGATGAAAATGTGACTAGGCCACCATTTAAGGTGAATGGGAAATGACTGAAATCTGATACTACAAGAAGTTGTGTTAAATTATTGTCTTAAGCTGGACTTTCACTAGGCCCAGATCTGAGATTTGATTGAGCCTTGGGCTAAGCTGCACTGTGCCTCATTTCTGACTGCTCCTTGGCTTGAGCTATTATTTTGCTCCCATCAAAACCCTAATCCCCAAAAGGCATTTCTTAGTATTTCTATCCTCTGAGCACTAAATCCAGATTTTTTTTTCCCCCCGAAAGTCTCACTGAACTGTGCTCTGGCAAGGCAGTGACTGCCTGTCCTTTCTCTGATGGGTGATCTGTTGGGGAATGGTCCTTGCAGTGCAGTCTGAGCTAATTTGCCAGAAATGAAGACAGATTGTAAAAGGTAGAGCAGCCTACTCTAAAGAGCTAACTTCCTCCCTTTTCTTTTGCCTTTGCACCGGTTGATTTGTTATAGGAGGCATGTCTGTGGGGGACACTTGCATTGATGATTCCTTGAGATGCTTCTGAAGATCATTCCCTGTGTTCTAAAATTCAGTGTGAAGGCTCCTCCTGTCTGGCAGTGACAGCAGAGGCTTAGGGGTTTAGGCTTAGCTCCAGTGAGTATCCCAAAATATATATGCCTGTGCAATTCTGGAGCCTGTTTGAATTATCCAGACTTCTTCCTGACAAAGATCATGCAATCCCCTGTGTGCTTTCTGGCCATATTTTAAGGTACTTTTTGTGGAGGCTTTATATTAGGTCTTGCCAGCAAATACATAAAGCATTGACATGGGGGTGGCCAGACAGCAGCATTTTGACAGTAACTTCTCTGTAGGGTGATTGTATGGTCCTGCAGAACTTGGGTGTCTCTCAGCCTTTAATATATTAATTTTGTTAGTCTCCCTGTGAGATACAGAAGTGCTGTTACACCCATTTTACCGCAGAGCCATGAAGTGCAGGCTGAATTCAGTGACTCGCCTGAGGGCCATCCAAAATGGAAATGATCATCTCCAACCTTCAGTCTTTGCTTTAATCCAAGGACCATCCTTCCTTCCAGGCCTTCAAGTGGACATAGGCAACACAGTCTTTGAAGATGAATCATATACTGTTGGAGGAAAACCTAAAAGTGTGCTAACCTTACCCTAATTAAGGTGTCCTAAGAAAACAACAGTAAAATATATCAACTGTGATGGAAGTGTTGAACTTAATAGGGAGGCCTGAAAGATTCAGTGAAGGGTCATTTTTGAAAGAATAGTAAAATATGTGGACTATATAGAAGATTAGTTTAATTAATTCCTTAAAGATATCAGTTCTATCAATCATTTTTATTCGTTGACCATAGTAGGGTTTTCTGCATTGAGGTGATCCAGTAAAACTTAAGAGTAATTTGTAAGGTTTATTTCATGTTTCTGGAATCCATCTGAGCTGAAGTTTGTACTGGACAGTCACTTTTGCAGAATCTGCAGTTTGGAAAATCTGTGTTGCTTATTGCTTTGCTTGTTCTGATGTATATAATATATCAGCACAGAGGTGGTTTTTTACTCCTGTCATCTGTCAAGAATTAAAGTGATCCTAAGGTGATTTTTTTGTTTGTTTGTTTCTTAAGAAGGAGTGCAGTCTCCCTGCACTGCAAGTAGTCCTAGTAGCTGTTCAAAAGCTGCTTTGTGAAAATCATTCTTCACTGTTCATTCATGTGCACATACTTTGTGTAAGCAGGGCCTCTGTTTGCTATTTAGATTAAGCACCAGTATCCTACTATTTAGTAACACTAATTTCGTCCTGAAGCATCCAGAATGCACAAATTACAGTGGAACGTGCAGCTTGCTGGTGTCAGGAGCACTTTCTGTAGTGCTGAGACTTCCATGGACATTTCCCACTGAAATCTGATTTTTCATGTTGATGTGCTTGCAAGTCTTGTCAAGTTTCAAAGCATGAATTAGGACAGCAACATCCGTGCATCCATGGAAATTCTAGCTCTGTTGGCCTTGGCAAAGAATTATGAATGGTTTTGGAGATTTTTAAAACATTTGGGGGAATTATCAATCCTTTTTCTTCACATAAAGTGTCTTTTCAAGAATATTTGACTGTGTTAAAAAAAAAATCTTGGTCTCTGCTGAGCTTCAACCGAGTTAATAAAAAATAAATAAATCTCCAGACTTACCCAAGCTGCTAAAATGTTGGCAGGATGAAAACCTAAGGAAAAAGAAGTAATTTCTGGCACGATGCATTCTTTTATTTTGCATTTCGGTACATTTATATATGAGTCCATTGTTGCTACTTGGTTTCAACGAAACGCAATCGTTACACAAACCTTACTCTGATCACTGAGCCAATCTGTAATCTTAACGATTAGATTAGATTCAGATAACTCAATTGACCTTTTCAGAAGAATAGGCTGATAATGTTTAAGGGCTGCCTTGATTGACTGTAAACTTCTCTTCCAGTATCGTTATTAAAGAATCAATAGAGTAATCGCAAACACTTCACCAGTAGAGAGAGAGAATGAAAAACCCCCACAATGGTGATGACTGTTGTTGCTGTAGAATTAATACAGACTTTGTCTTGCGGGGTTTTTTTTGCATTGTTCTGTTTGTGTAAACACCAGTGCTTTAGCGGAGGATCGTTTGGAAACTTTTAGCACTGAAATGCTCAGAAATGTCCGCGGCACACTGTTCACTCCCGGAGAGTTAGAGCCCCTCTGCTAAACCCTATAAACTATATGTTAGAGTGTATTGTTTTGTTTAAGATGAGGCCCCGCCATTGATTTCAGGGTACGTCACTTCGCAGTAAAACTGTGGCCTTCGGTATCTTCTGAAAGCATCACTGCTGTGGAATTCCACAGGAGACGTTCACACTTGGTGGCTGGAGAACAAGATGTAACGTGCCTTAGAGGGTCAGGGGCGTAGTGTCAGCTGGGAGACGGCTTGTTTTCCTGGCAACACAGCAACACACGCCATTCCTTTGGATTGGGGGGAGAAGGGACATTTATAGGTAGGGCTGGGTTTATCCTTGGGAGAACAGTGCATCCTTTAGGGCTGGGAGTGGTGTGTTCTACCCGAGCAGAACCTGTTGGCCGGCAGCGTAGGGAGAGGATGGAGGGGTGAAGTAACGATGCTGGGATGGGAGCAGAGTCTGGGGGGGGTGGTAGTGCCCGAGGAGAATAGTGACAATTCACAGAGGTGCAGTCACGGTAAAACTGAGAGTGAAATCCCAATCCCTGCGGTTGGTTGTTTCTTAGATGAAATGTTCATAGACTTCAAAGAAGATCTTGGCTGCAAGGTTAGGATTTAATTCATTAAGTATTTTAAATTATTGTTCCTAATTAGTTTCTAATAAAAACATGGAAATTTAGTCTGAGAGAGCTCAGAATTCAGTTCTTGGTTCTGCCTCACATTCTTGTCTTTCAGAGTGAACCAGTGAAATTTACCAATGTAAATCTCATCCCAAAATATTTCCATATCTCTAAAAAAATACAGATGTCTTGGAGAAATGTTTAATTTTATAAAAATCGCTTTTCCCTCAGTACGAGCCGAACTGCTTGAACTGAAGTGACTCTACTAAATAAGAAAACTTTCAAAGTTAATAGGCAAGGAAGCAGTGCAGCAGGATGGGGATAATAAAACGAAAATACTAAGAACAGATGTGTCTGTACTTCAGCAGCATCCTGTAAGCTGTCAGGTACCACTTAGCCGAGAGTGTGGCTACATCTGTGCCGCTTGTTTTTTCTAAGAACAAAGGATGTATTTATGTATTTCAAGAAAGTTATTGTAGCAAAACCAAATAACTGCAGTTTATTTTTGGTTTATTTTACGATTTATTTTGTCTTTTAAGTTTTGTGTAGAATATGTTATTTTTCAAATATGTTTCCCTTTGTGTCTTTTTTAGTCTGCTGTTCTGTAAATTGTGTGAATGCAAGGCTTCTCTGTCTTGTTTTGTGTTTGCAAAAGGGAATTTACTTCAGGGCTGAGATTTCAGTCATGATGGCAATATGAGGAATGAACAAGTATTTCCTTTTCTGCCTCCTTATCCCAATTGATCATGTCACTGTATTGCTATGAAGAACGACTCTGTATATGGTACAGTGCAAATTAGGAAACTGGCCTCAAAATACCTTAATGTCTTGTGCTGAAATCCCATCCTGACAGGCCATGCTGAATTTAGAGTGCTGGGTTATTAAAAATACAGGGTTTCTAAGCAACGCTGTTTATAGAAGGAACACTTCTTGTTCCCACTTTTGCCTTTGACTGCTGTATCTATAAAATAGCTTAAACCACAACAGTATTGAGGAGGATTCTGTGTTGCAGAGTGATTAATTTTGATATTAATGAAATGGGGCCCTGCTCCCTTCCTTGTGCTGCTGTGCACTGACACTGGTTGTAGGCAAGGTGCAGGATCTTGCACTCAATGGGTTGCTTTGAGCATTCTCTTCATTTTACAAAGCATATTGTTTAGGGCTGTTTTTGTGAACAGCAGTTCAGTGATGCATAAAATAACATAAATTGTAAGATAAGAACTCAAAAAGAAAACGTTGCTTTGAATAAAATCTTAGCCTTAAATATAATGTTCTAAAGAACAGAAGAATGTGGTGCCACAAAGTATGGAAAATGCTGTTTTACTAAGAAAACAAGTTCTGCTTGTCTCTGTGTTGTGTGTTTTCCCCCTTCGTCCAGATGATTTATGTAGTGACTTTCACAAGCCTCATGGCATTTTGTTGAATTCCAAAGGAACTTTACTTACATAGAGATGTGTGTGATAGGATTAAAACTCAAGTGTCTGTTATTTAAATGCTAATATCTCTGGATGAGGAGAATTCGGCGGTAATTACCAGAGCCAGTGATGTTGCATAATGATTTGAGGTAAGTGGTGGTGTCGATTGCCCTGTGCTGGGAGAAGAACCAATACCATCTTATGTCGGGGTCAAAGCAGAGGGAGCTGCATGTGATGGATACTGACTATGGATGACTCTGCATAGGATGGCTCTTTGTTAGGTCCAGATGCTGGTGAAACGCTCTTCACTGTTGTGTGTGGCTGAGCAGGATGGTGGCAGGGAGGTTATAAAAATCAGTTTGGAGTATCTAATGTGTGAGATCACTTAAAAGGAGGGCTGCGATCTTAAGTGGCTGAAAGAAAATGTGGCTTGTTTTAATTCAGAATTCTGATTTCGAAGACAATCTGGTGAGATTTAATGATTATTCCTGATTTTGTTTCACAGATGGTCTGAAATTTGGAATAGTGATTTGAGACAAATGGCAGAACTGTTTTCGTGAATCAGTATCAAACTTCCTTGAAGAGAATTTTATTTCCCCATCTGTCTAGATTATTGTAATAATATTGATCTCTGTGGAGTGTCCTGAATCCGTGCAGTATTCCCACATGGTAATGTTTGTATTGGCACTTATATTGTGACAAATGTGTGTACAAATCCATTTTCCCTCCTGATTTGACAGTTCAGGAGGCTGCTGTGACAGCTATTTCTCCTGCAGCCTTCAGAGACTTCCTCATTAATCCTTGCCGAGTTTGCTGTCAGGTGCTGCATGTTGAGTCATTGAATACTGGGTTGGAAGGAACATCAGGGATGATCTGGTCCAGCCCTTCTTGGCAGAAGCACACTCAAAGAATCATAGGATTGTTTAGGTTGGAAAAGACCTCCAAGATCACAGAGTCCAACTGCTAACCCAGCACTGCCAAGTCCACCATTAACCCATGGCCCGAAGCACCACATCCATGTGGCTTTTAAATCCTGACTGGTAACTCCAACACTTTCCTGGTCAAACTGTCCCAAGGCTTGACAACCCTTTCAGTGAAGAAATTTTTCCTAATATCCAGTGTAGACAAGATGACCCAGCACCAGCTGAATCTTAAAAGTGACCGGTGTTGGGGAATCCATTCAGGGTGACCTCATTCTCTGCAGGGAGTTCATTGATGTCCAGGCAAGATGCATGGCAGCAGATTTAAAATGTAAGTTGTAATTTAAAAAAAGAAACCAGGAGGTTAAAGTTATTTTTAGTGCACCAATTTCTTAGGCCTTTGTTTATTATATATTCTGTAGTAACTAATTCCTCCAGGACAGTTTCTATCTAGATTTATCTGGCTTCAGAGGGAGCGTGTTGAGTGAGTGTGGAATGGAGCACACAACACACAAGATCTAATCTAGCAAAGGCATGTGTGCAAGCAAAACTTAGTATTCATGCATTGCCCCAGGGATTTCACTGGGGCTCTGCCTGGGCACCCCATTCTGCCTCCTTGGAATAAATGGCAAATAGGAGTCATGTCTGAAAACAGAACAGAGCTGTCAGATGCTTGTTTTAGCCAGACTTTACTATTTGTATAAACACTGTAAGCACTCTATTGCAGAGCTTGGAAAACATTTTGCTTTGCCTTCTTTGTTTTGGTTTTATTTTATTTGCATGCATCATTTTACATGTGAAGAAATTCACCCAGTATAACCAACCAGATTGCACAGAATGTAGAATAAGATTTTACAAGCAAGATTTGTTACCTTGTGTCCTTTCTCTTCTGGAACATAATCTTACTGAAAAAAAAACCCAACCCAAACAAAATCCTATTTGAAACAGATTTGCTCATCATGAATGTTAAAAAATATAATCCAGATTATCTGCTGTTCATGAATGTGGAGTTGCATGTTATTGAAAATGCACCGGGCTCAAAGGTTTATTTTAGACAATTATTTTGAACACCACAACCTGCAAATATTAGTCTTTCATCTGTCTTCAGAACAAGCAAATATTGGGAGATGAACTTGTTCATACTTACAATGCCATTCGGGTAAAGTATTTTAGACACTGAGGTTCAAATTTGCATTTGCTTTCAGGTTGTTTTTTTTGTATAATAGATACACAGAAAAGATACATTCATTATTGACTTCCTAGAGACTGGCCATCTGATTTATGGCTTCAAAGTGTCTCCATTTAATCTGTCAAAACTGATTTTAAACTTCATTTGTCTTCTGGTTTTGGCAGTACTTTTTACCTTGAATTCGACTGTTTGACATGCATTGTACCAGAGTCACATTTTAAAAACATTTACAGTATGTTGCAAAAAAAAAAAGGCTCAAGTTGGTACATCTGCTTTCAATATTATGCATCTCTCAAAGTGAAAACAATTTGAGAGTTGGCATTGGGAATGTTCTTGTTGTAGCTGTAAGCACAGCATTTAGGTACCTTAGAAGAATAGAGTAATAATTACAGAAAATGAATTGTCATTGAACAACATTGTCCCGTGATTATCACCAATTAGAGCTAACAGCTCCAGCGGCCTTGCTGATTAGATGCAGAACAGGCCTTCCCCAAACTGAAAGATGGGCTGTTTCTCAAAAGATTTTCTTAAAAATTACTTTCAGAGATTGCGTTCCTGCGAATGGGACATTCCCAGCCCCTCAGGCCTGGCACAGGGCGGGACACTCCTCCTGGAGGAGAGCGGCATCTCTGGGGCTGATAAAACTTCCTGCTCTCCCTTCATCCTACAGGAGCAGAGCCTCAGGTTTGGGTTTCTCTCCAGGCTCTGCCTTTCAGGCACTGGCCACCGCTCCTTTCCTGACTCCAACCTGAGTTGGAATAGTGGACAACAGTGTGTTGCGGGCAGGTGGGTGGTACAGCACCAAGGTACCAGGTGATGAGACCTGCAGAGGTGCAAGAGAGAAATCTTGGCCAAGTACACACAGCTCGGGGGTCCCCTGTAGTGCCTGTGGGTTTAAATCACAGCTGCATAGCTTGTTTTTATCAGGAAAACAGCCGTCATCAGTTTTTCCCTGTCTTGGATTTTTTCATCCCTGCTGTCACTGTGTATTAGTTTTTGCCTGCACTAGTCTGGATGATTATCATTAGGGAAATATTACATGACTAAAGCTCGTATAAGAGGATGTATTAGCAAAAGAAACACAAGGAGCTGGATGGGCAGTGCAGGTAGATGAGAAAGGCATTGCCTTAGGACTGTTCTGCAGAAAGGCCTGGAAGTGAAGGGAGGGCTGAGAGTTCCAAGTCAGAGATGAAGCCTGTGTCATGAAGACCTCCTGGTAGGGAGTGCTCAAAGTAAGAGTGAAAGGAAGAAGCAGAGGAAGGTGCAGCTGTCCGGAGCACCCTGTGATGATTTACCATCCATTAAACAATGCCAGAGACCGGATTTGCAAGTAGACAGACAATAGTCAGCAGAAGCAGGATGGTAATGTTATGTTTGGGTTTGTAATTGAGATTATCAATGTCAAGGTGAAGAGGGAGGAGGGACAGAGAAAGGACTGTGCTCTTTGAAATTAATAGAATAGAATATGAACAGGACCCATCCTCTGGGCAGCTCCCTGGAGTAACTGCTGCTCCCTGTGCATGCCCTGGTTAGAACAGAACAACCTGGTGGTGGTGTGTGCAGTTACCAATTCGGAGGAGTCTGCTGGGGCTGACACTCCTAGTTTGCACTCACCTCAGACCTGCCTGGTGTGGCATTGGGGGATTATTGCCTGTGTTCTCATCGGTGTAGGGAAGGATTTAAGCAGTTTCAGTTTTTCCTGTGTGTGCCTGATGCTGAGCCTGGGGTTTTTATTCTTTCAATTATGCTCTGTAGCTTGGAATGCTTAACAGAGCCAGGCACAGGCAGTGCATAGGGATGAGAGTGCTGGAATAGAAAAATAAACAGCGGAAACCCACAGCTGAACTACCAGATGCTGGGGTTTGTCGAGAGTTTTTTATAAGAATACAAAGACTCTGACTGGGGTCATTATCCCCACCAGGCACTTGTTAATATAAGTCCCTCTTTCTCTATTTCTTTCTCTGGAGTTGTACAGGCCACCATGTCACCTCTGGAGAGGAGACATTGCTGTGATGCAGGGCTTGCCTTAGACTATAGCAGATCAGATGTTTAGATAGGACTTGTTTTCCTTCTTTGAAAGCATTGATGGGAAGTGTGAGGGGTTCCTTGTTGCAGGGACAGACCATGGTGTGTGTGTCTGTGCCAGCTCTCTCCAGGCTCTTCTCATGGACTCACCCCTTCCCCACTTTCTCTCCTGCCAACCATTACTGCTGGTCTTCACTGCCACAGCCTGAGCCCAGCAGCACAGTTCTCTCCTGCATGTCGAGAGCTTTGATGGGCCGTGTTTTGCCCATGATGCAGACAAAAAATGTAGAAACCTTTATCTGCAGTTGTGCCAAGGCCATGGCTGCTGTGCTGAGTGGCACTGTCTCATCATTCCTTTGTTCTCTGCTGCTTCTATCTGTCAGTCTCTTAGTCTCTGAACTTTTTAAGGCAGGAGTCATATTTTTGGTCATTCTTGTGCAGAATAAACTGCAATGGCGTTATAATACTTTGGGGTTTCACAGTATTAAAAAGCAAATAACAGAGCATGCTGTAAAACTGCACAGTTCTCTCTGAGCATATAAAGAATGGTCCCCTTTCTGATGCTGAGGGGAAGCTCTACCATGGTGTGTCTTGTGCCTTGGACAAACACTGCCTGTGTCTCAGAAACAAAAGCTGGGCATTGGTCCTTTGATGTGGCTGCATTTTATTCAGGTGAGTGGGAGGAAAGAGGCCATGGATGATCCTGAGCAGGCCACAGTAATTCTGGCCTCTACTGGGTGGATGTTCTTCAGCAAAGCATGTGAAGAAATACTAATGGCATTAAAGAGAAAGCAAACCCCAAGCAGGTGGTACCTGTGCCTGACAGTGGCTGTAGTGCATAGCAGTCAGAGCATCAAGGGTCTGAGTCCACAGGGAAGGTCAAGAGAGATGCCTAGCAAAGCCAGTAATTGTTTTCTTTTTTAGCTTGTTTATTTTCTATGCAGTTAGCAAAACGTGACTCTTCATTATGTGTGGTGTAACCAGTCATTAGCTGTATACACACGGCTGGGATTCAGTTACACAGAAACAAGATACTTTGCTTTTCCACACTGACTGAGAAGAGGAAAATGCACTGACATACAGGGCATGTAGGCTGGAGCTTTGGGAAGCCACTCTTGCTTGTGTGGGACTGGTGGGTGCAGCACAAATACTGGTGTTTCTGTAGAGCTTAGTGCTTTCTAAGCATATCCAGTGAGTGGCTGACAGCACGTGGCTGACGGCACAGCGCCTGACACATGGGCTTTGAACCACAGTGAGCAGTTGTGCCAGCCTGGCCCGTGCTAACACAGCCACTGGAGACGGGCTTTGTTCCCGCCGGCTCTTACCCTGCAGCGCCAGGACTTGGGAACGAGTCACCCCAGCTTAGAGATCCCTGCAGCTCTGTGGTGCCCCAGCTTGGCTGTTGCTCGTGTCTTCTTTCCTTGCTTCTCTTTCTGGAAAGCTGCTGCTAATGGTTTGCAGTGCAAATAATGCATGAGACTTGCTTCTGTCGTATCACAAGGAGTGATTTGGGAGCTGTGCTGCTCTCATGTTTTCCCTCTTGCTGACTTGCTTACAATGAGAAGGAGAAATTTCTTGATTTTCCCTTTTTGTGAACTTCCAGAGGTTGCATTCCTCCCCCTTAATCTGAGCTAATTTCTTAGTGTGCTCAGGATCACATGGATTTTTGCCAGGTGAGTAGGGATTTTTGTGAGCTGTACTGTGTTCTGCCGGCAATCGTTTTAGCTGTAAAAGGCCGTGGCTTAGTGTGGGGTTCGGATGACACACACGTTCAGCTTCCAGCTCCTTTATTTTTTAAGTGGCTTCGGTTACTCCCTCTCTGCTGTCTTTTGCAAACCAGCCGTAGGGTTTAGATGTATTCTGTAGAACTTGCTAAACCAAACAAGGCAAACCTAAAAAAGCCTTAATTAACAGAAATCTCACACTCACTATTGCTGGAGCTCTGTTTGCCTGTAAACAAAAAAATTCAAATGGCTGGTTTCCCCCCTCAGTTTCATAAGTGGTTACTGAGCTTCTGTAGTTGCTACATTCCTTAAAAAGTTGTTATTTCTTTTTTGGTCACACACTGGGGGACTCCATTGTTTTCAGTGGTGCCTATTGAGTTAGGCCCATCGACAGCAGAACTCATTCTGGGTCATTAACTTTGGAGGCACAGTAGTATAATTTGGTGACTTTATTCTGTTTTTTAGCAGAGACATATTAAAGTCACTCACACACAAAACCAGAATAACTGTCCTTCTCTCCCCAAACTCTTGAGAGTGTTAAAGGATATGTTAAAGACCATTTAAAGGACCTATTAAAGACCATTAAAAGTCGTAGAGCTGTGTTTAGGCACATATCAGGCAGAAGTAGCAAAACAATGCTGCTGTCTTATGTTATTAATGATTCTAGTACTGTGCTGTTCTAAGTGTTGACAATTTAACAAGATTCCTTGGAAAAACTGCCTGCGTTTAAGAGAAGATTCACACAAACGAGTCATGATCTGGAGAATATACTGTAGTGTGAGAAAATGAAGAAGGCAGCCAGTTAATCACTGAAGAAAAGGTAGGAACAGAGTCTAAAGTTGGCTACAGGGGGAGGGAGAAAGTACCGGGTAGTCTGTGTTTTTATCCAGCACACAAGGGCATGATGTGAGACCCACTGCCTGAACCGAAGTCAAACAAGTTCAAACTATATAAAATTCATGCTGAGAGCCATGGAACAAACTGCTACAGAAGCAATGCTCCATCACTTAAAGATTCCACTTTGAGATTTGATGCCTTGCTAAAAGATGCACTCGAGATCCAACAGTGTGTGGTTAAACTAGATGGAGATATCCCAGAGGAAATACAATGCACCAAGTGTGCTGGCATTCTTTCTGGGCTCAGCCTGTAAACTGTGTGGTCTTTGGAAGTTGCACTCAATTCCTGTGCTATGCCTGCTATTCACAAACTCGGTCACTTCACCGTAGGGCTCCATTTCCCACTTAGTAGTTGTTTCTGGCTCTTTCGTCCTGACATTTAGGGAACCTTGCACACATTTTGACCATACTTTACCTGCTGAGGGAACATTTCCATATTCACAGCTCTTAACCTGGCTTTTTTTCCCAGCACTAAATTCACATAAAGATGCACATTCCAGATACAAATCTTCATCTGTCATTATCAAGGTTAGCAGTGTGTCAAGGTGATGGGAAAGAGGAAAGGAATGGAATGTCTGCCCAAAGCTTTAACAAGCTAGACTTCCTCTGTCTGAGACCCTCAGATCTAATGTGTGAGTAGAAGATCATTCTGTCCTGGGTCTCTGCCCAGTTCAGTTAGTCAGCAGTATTTACTGAGTTGCTGGCTGCACTGTTTGTATCTCTAATTGAGCCCTGGGAGCTGTTGTTAAAATGGAGTTGTCAGAATTCATCCCTCAGTGTGCATCTTCAGATCCTCAGTTCTAGAAGCCTTCCTAACTCTGGTCTTGCACCTCCTGGTTTTGCAGTGCTGTTACTTCACTGCCTGTGGCAGTGACTCCTGATTGACAACCAGACAGGAACAGAACTGGGCTCAAGACAATATGATTAATGAATCACTCTGTTTCATGGGTGGATTGGATCAGTGTGTTAGAGTGATTTCATGCCCTTCATATATTCTTGATGGTGGAGATGGCCAGCAGAAAACGTGCTGTAGATTTGAAGAGTTGGCCTTTAATTAGAGTTTTGAGAGGGCCGTAACACTGGAGTCTGGATAGTGTGCAAGTATGTGCACTTTCCTGAGAGGTTTTTTTAAGTGTTTTGTATTTTGGCATGAAGGATCCTTGGTGGAGACAACCTTTACCTCTGCCTTTGTTGGGTAAGTTCTATGCTGAGCTTTCTAGGCATTTTTCAGAGGGCAATTTAATGCAACAGTAAGAACCAACAGGAAAACTGGATCATGTCAAACGTTTATTAACCTCATTATTCCCTGTCTTACCCAAGGAAAAAGGTAAACTAATCCAGATAAGATTTAACTGCTGAATCTGACTGCCATTGTCAGTGCCTCCTTGCTGGCTCACTAGTGAAGGGTGTACCTGCTGCCACCTGCAAAGAACAGGATCTGAAAGTGTAAAGTGTGGAGAAAAAAGGTACAGAAAAAGTCTGCTGGAGGCAGAAGAGAGATGGAGGGAAGAGATGAGAGCTCTGGAAAACATGATTTATGAGAAAATAAATAATGAGAACTGCGTAACACTGGCAAGAGAAGACCAATTGGAGACAGCCTGGAAAAACATAGAAGGTTGCTAGGGAAGGCAAGAGAAAGAACTCCTCTCCATGTCCAGTTTGGACAGACAGTATGTAACAAACTAAGTTGTGCTAAGGGGGCTTTAAGTTAGGTGTCAGAAAAAAATTGCTAAATCAAATGAATATTTGCAGGAGCTAAACTTCTAATTCGGTGTTCATGTAAGCCAGCACCATTCAGTGGGAATATTTTCCCTTTTTATTGCATTCCTTGTACTGTTCAATCCTTCTGCGTCATTCTGTCTCTGCTTTTCTTCTTCCCTTGTGCCTTTACCTCTTCACAGCAGATTCCACAATAGCCTCAACTCTTACCCTGTCCCACAGTCTGCTAAAAAACCCACAGCAGACCAGGTTGGGGTGGGGATGCCTTGGTAACCCCCAGAATCTGACCTTCCCAAGAGATGGATCCAATCAAGACTTTGAGTCCTCCCAGTTGTTGCCTAAAGCTGCCCCATTTTGGACAAGCACCTGAACTAGTTACATTTAAGTTGTAGAGGAGAGTTTTTTCTTCTGTGTTACACAACATACAGATATTTATTGCCCCAAGAACTTGTATGTTTGATGCTGTCCTTCAGTAGGCTTCTCTTACTGGTGACACATCAAGTTGTATGTTTAACATGCACTGCATGTATCTACAGCCCTAAGACTGCACTTAGAGACAACTCTGGTGTGCTCAGACTTGTGTGAAGTTGGGGAGAAGTGTGTTCTGTGCTGGAGAGTCTGCAAGAGGCCCATTCACTGGCACTGAGTGCAGAAGGGTAGATTCAATTTGAGTAGAATTAGTCCCAAGCATAGTTCTGGTAAAATAGAAAACGACATTGCAAATCACTTGATGTTAAGTCTATTTCAAATTGAGCCTTGAAATAATGCCAAAGTCCTGGCAGAAAGAAATGTCAAACAATGAAAACAGCAAATGAAAAGTAGCAGGGGTAGGCTGTTGCTCTTTTCAGCATATATTGGGGAAGCTGTTTGTTTGTCTTGAATTTTCTTTCTGGCAGTGTTAATTCTAAGCTGTAAAGAAGCCATTACTGTATTAGGTATCAAGTGTTAAATGGTCAAGGAGACCGTGTAGGTGAAATGGTTGCCTCTTTGTGGTACCAATTTGAGTTCTCAGTGTGAAAAAAGTATTTTATACAAGAGCACAAAGAGGTTGATGGGGATGTGGGTTATTGGTTAAGCGTGAGAGATGTGCAGTGAGTCTGGATGGACGTTGTGGATGTGAAGGTGTCTCCTTTTTAGTAAGAGAACGAAGGAACCAGTGCAAGTGCATTAGGAGAATGTGTGGTCTTCAGCAACCAAATGCATTTTCACTGTAGCTTTTTGTCCTTGATACAGAAAGAACCAGGAAAAATGTGTGGAAGAAGCTCCTGCAACAAGTGAGCTTGCAGCAAACACACCAATGTAGAGGAGACTCACGAAGCCTCTCATAGGAAAGGAGCTTAATTGGCACTTTTTGGAGGACCTGCAAATGGAAGACAACCCTTAGCTGGAGCTGATGTGCAGTGCAGGTTTATCAGCTCCCCTCCATTGTATTCCCTTTACATGTTGGAGCATTCCTATTGCATTGCAACATGGAAAGTTCTTTCCAGACTCCCAGTGCATTTTGATTCCTATTATGACTCATTGTCTGTCTCCTTTGCCTGAGAGGAGACTGGTTTCCAAATGTATGTATCAGAACTAGGTCCATAAGAGTAGATGTTGTGCATCCACATCCCACCAGACCTTTTCCTCTGCCCAGCCTGCATTGAAAGGAACGAAATGCTTTTTAGTTACCAGCTTCCTCCATTGTTTAAAGTTTACTGGTTCTGTATAAGCTTGTGTGATCTGCAGGGATTCTGTCTTTGTAGCAGTTGGCTTCTGTGCCTGTTACTGACTTGGTGACACTTCCAGGCTCCTAAAACTTCGAGCTGAACATCTTGATGGAAATATTTTTTGTTATTTTGGTTTTCTTCCTTTGTAAAGTATCTCGTGTACTGCTGAGCCAGGCAGACATAAAAAATTCCTTCTTGGGACATAGACATACATGTTTACACAAGACACACGCAAGGTGCCATATGGCAAAACCCCAGCTTTCATTCCCTGCACATCCTTGTGTTTCAGATACCCCTGCAGAGTCTTTACATGGTCTGCTGGCTAGAGCTTCCATGGAAAGGAGAGACTAAACGGACTAAGTAAAATACAGGGGAGTGGAGATCTGGGAGTTTAAAAGTTCAGGGTTTCATAAATAAATGGGAAAGAATAACCCACATGAAGTTCATACGTCCTCCGGCTTATTAGGGAATTAAATGACTTAGAGGAAAAAACAAAGGGAATAGGTTTTCTCAGTCTGTGCATGTGTGAAAAGATCCTCATTCTCAGTGGAGTCACGTAACTGGTGATGAAAGCGTGTGTGTAACAGGAACAACTCGAATACCTCACCACAAAATGTGTGAACTTCTGTCTTGAAAGTGTTACTTTGGAGTTCTTTTAACCTACAGGCCCCATCTAATGACAGGCTGCTCTGAAAACCCTGCTGGTGTCCATTTAGAGCAGCAAAAAGGACAAACCAAAGGGGCCAAGGGCAAGTGAGGGTGTACATAACTCTAAATGGTGTATAGTTTTCTTACAGCTTACACCAAATGCACAGTGGCATTTATTTTGGGGATGTGGATTGCTTTGTCCTGGTTCACTGTCTCTGGGAGCACAGGTAGATCCATCTCATGTGTTGAGAGCAGGGAGTTTAAACCAAGCAGACCGAGAGCAGCCTCTCTGTGTTGTGTGTGTTGCTGAAAATACAGTTCTTTGGTACCCCAGTAGTGTGTCCAGTTCCAGCCAGGGTTACAACTTGAGCATCTAAACGATGCAGTGGATTTGGTAGAACCAGCTTTGCACAGTGTGGCAGCAGTTTTACATCTGTGACATCCTGGAATATGTGCTGGAAGGTGAGGCACAGGTTGGAGAGGGCTAAAGATGGGAGTGGAAAGAGAGGGTTTCGAACTGAGGTCAAAAATGAAAGGGAAATTGAGATTAGTGGAGAACTGGCAAAGGAGAATGGGGCCAATGGCTGTATGTGTGTCTCCTTTGAACATGTTTACTCACAAAGTGGCAAGGCACCCTGATTCTCCTGTGTTTGACAAGGCAAACACATAATATATCCTACCCGTTGGACATATTGAGAATTAAACCTATTCCAAAACCAGTCTTCCTAAAAAAAAATAAAAAACCCCTCACATCAAATTTCATTACACTGAGCTTATATTCTCCAAGTGCCCATTAGGAGAGTTTTAGGATTTCCTTTTAATTAAAATAATGTTTGTTGAGCTTAATATTTTCCTAAAACATTTATTTTAATGTCTGTTCCCGCTGTTACTAAAATCCAAATAGTGAGGAAGGATAACTGACCACAAAAAAGGCCAGATGTGTTGAGAACAATATTTTTGAGATTGCCTGGCAACAGGCTAAAGGTGATTCCAAGCCAAAGAGCCTCTGTAACAATGAATGACAAGACCTGTGTTTCATCAGGTTGCAAAAGGTTTTGTCCTGATTACCACAAAAGAGGCCAATAGTCGTTTTCAGTCTTCTTTCAGCTCTGTTTGGGGGTATAATTTAGAGGTCTGAGATCCAAATAGAAGCCAAGCATGTCAAGTTTCAAACCTGCCTGTAGGGAAAGACTCTTTGTGATAGTAGACAGTGTATTTCTCTGAGAATCTATTCACTATTGCCTAAAATGGTTCTGTCCTTACACATTTAGAGCCTAGCTCAGAACATAACTGAGGCTGTGAAGTCACTGGAACCAAAGCTCATGGCATGTGTTTTCCTAAATCTTGGCTATAGTTTCTAAGTTCAAAGAGTGTTGTGCAGGTCTCACATTGGAATCTAAACTACATGACATTGCAAGCTATTTTAGCAGTGAAAGGTGTAGTGTATTGCTATGTGTTCTTTGCTGCTTGTTGCATTCCGAGATAACCTTTAAAATATCATGAAAAAGTCAAATATGGGAGTCAAATCTATCCACATGTTTGAAAGTGAAAAGGTTACAGATCTGTAAACTACTGAACTATTTTCAAATTGTATTAAGTTGGACTGATATAAAATTTACCACGCTTCTTTATTTGGTAGTGCCAACCCTAGATATTCACTCTCTTAAAATGCCTCTCTTAAAGCCTGCAAAAATAAATTCCCCAGAACAGAAATATAATGCAATCCAAATAACTAGTTTTAAAAATAAATTGAACATGAAATAACAAATATGGATGTAGCCAACACTTAGGGTCCAGAATTTACTAGAAAGACACACATGGGTTCTATTTATCTTTCACGAGTTTTTAAGATTGATATTTGACAAATTATTTCACTATCTGGGTTGGTTTAGTTTACAAGATTTTTCCTAGTCCTTCTGTCTTCACTCAAACATCAGTGTGAGAGTAAAGAAAGAAGTACTTCTGTTGTAGCATTTTATAGCATGGTTAATAAAAACTTGGAGGAGAGAGATCCTTCTTTTTTATTCTAATCTTACTCAGTTCTGTTGGTTTTAATCTAATCTTTTATAGATTGGTATCATCTGTGTCTGCAAGTAGTCAGAGGATCTGCCACCTCTGTTTTGATACTCCAATGCAGGATAATTTCAGTGTTCACCTGAGTCTCACCACAGAGTGTGGTCTGCTCTGTGATACAGAATCTTTGGCTCTCACTGTGTTGTTACTGAGATAGTGCACAAGCATTATAAATAAAGCAGCCATGTCTCCACCAGCTGTATGAAACAGGCCTTAAAATGTGAACAGATTGTAACTGATCCAGAGATCTGGGGTGAACCTGGGGTGTGGTGTGAGCTGCTTTGTTCCTCTTTGACATATGAACTCCTGAATGCAGCAACAAAAATTTAGTGCTGTTCCTGTTAACCATTTCAGGCCTCAGGTGAGGGCAAATAGCAGGAAAAGAGACTTGGGGATCTGTCTTGATGCTTTGGAGAAAGAGTTGGTGCCTGCCTTTGCCAGTCTAAATGGGCAAAGGAGCTGTGTGTGACAGATGGGCATATTGAAAATCACTGTATTTGTCCCCATGGGCTTGAAGAACTGTACAGTTATGTCTGAACATTTTTAGTAACTTTTCCATATAACATTGACTTTGTTTGATAACCATTACCCATGTAGTTGTTTCCTCAGCATGGTTTTGAGATCCTACATGTTCTACCTGTGTGTTACAGAACGGAACAAGGAGGGAATTCTGCACTTAAATGCACTGCCCTGGGGCTCTTCAGCTCTGAATCATTTCTTGCACCTTCTACCCCAGGGAAGAAACCTTAGTGATGCACAATATTGATATCACACAGAGATGAAATCAGAACAGAGAACTTCCAAAACTTCACAGGGTAAATCTTAGCATGTAATAAAAAGGTAGAGTTTTCAAAGCTTTGTGAGAGTTTACCTACATGAGGAGTCATGGTTGGACAATCTGGGACCACACTGTATAGTTTAAAAAAGGTAATCTTCCTAGTCAAATGCTAGTGGAAGTTGTCTGCAGAATTAGAAACTATTGCAAAGGTCTGTAAAAATGCAGAACTTCCCTCTTTGAAGTGGTGAGAAGCCCAAATGTCTAGAGATTTTTTGTGTACGAGATGGTGCAAATGACTGCAGAGAGACCAAGAAAAGATCTGAGCATCCCCTCTTTTGGATCTTCAAGCCAAGATCTGGAAGGTCTGTGTTTAGGATATCTTGTTCAAAGGTCTAACTGAAAATACCAGTGTTACACTTGGGTAAAGTCTACGAAGGCTGTAATGGCATCCATGGCTAATCACTCCAGTCTATTTCTAAAATGTTCTTCCTTCCCTTAAGCTGTGTCCATAATAGAAAAATTTAGCCCTGCTAATAGCAGTTCACTGAAACAAAGGAGAAACCATGTTTTTTCACAAGGCATAGAAAATCTGTCTGCACAGTCACACAGTCGGGGCTGCCTTGTGGGGGGTGCAAGAACAACTCTAGTTTCTATTTTCCAGCCTTTGCTTTCCTTTCCTTTGCTACTTTTCTGTCCCCCAGGCTTGACGTTGTAGGATTAATACAATCCCTCCCATTCACCACAGAGAATGGCATGACAGGCATAAAAAATTTTGAGAAAGTGTTGATTTTGTTGTTATTGTTGAAAATGTCAAAAATGCTCTGCGTGCTGAATCGTTTTGAAGATTGTGTATTTTGAACCATTCAGTTCATTCATTAGAGCCTTCAAGCAGGCAGCACAGTGCTGTGCATCTCTCTGGATGCTCTTAAATCACTGCCTGTGTAGGAGTTGTGGCAGTTGTGTCACTCCAGCCATACACTGATGGAGATTATTCAGGACTCCATGTGTGGAATGGGATGCCAAGTGTGGATACAGCACCTTCCCCCCAGTGGCTGTGCTGTGTTGGCACCTTTTGAGTTAATAATTTCCTCTCCGTGGAGGGATTTGATATCTTCTTCCAGCATGGATGATTTTCACTTGTTTGAGAAAATCTGGTGCTGTTTGGTCTTTCACTTGTCTCACGTGACTCATCCTGCTGCCAGTAACAGCGTTCCATTTCTCAGTGTTGTCGTGGTAAATTTTGGACATCACATCCAAACAAAACCAAGAATGGCAATTTTTTTTTTTTAACAAGAAGTAATTAAAGAGAATGAACAGTAAGAAAAAAAAGGCAAATGACCTAGTTTGGTCTTCGCCACAAAACCCACAATTCTCTGGGGGATATCTAAGTATGTTAAGCAAATATTTCAAATCTATCTCTATTTCCAATGTGAGTCGTTTCAATTAGACATCTTTCGGTTATTTGTACATTGGTCTTAGTTAGGTAAACTCCAAAGCACTGCAACATGTTTTATCGTTGAAT
This sequence comes from Calyptomena viridis, assembly GCA_013390005.1. Lineage (NCBI taxonomy): Eukaryota > Metazoa > Chordata > Aves > Passeriformes > Eurylaimidae > Calyptomena > Calyptomena viridis. The sequence goes on from WEIV01023300.1 coordinate 393,930, forward strand.
AATTACCCTTTTGGTAAGTTTTCTTGCTCTTACCTTCTTAGCCTTAATAGCTAATTTTATCTGTAAGAGCAAAGCCTTCTTCAGTGGTATCCCCAGGGAAGAGAGAGCTATGGCCCTTTGGTTAGAGGTGTTTTAAATGTTGATCTCATTGTTGCACAGACAGGTTTGCCTTTGTGTGAGGAAATGTTTTGCTTTGTTCCAGGAGAATTTACCCCCTAGCAAAAATGTAGGGCTGACCCTGCAGATCCCAGCCAGTGTGAGACATCCTTCCAGAGGTGTGGGGCCTCATCACAGTCAGTGGGACCAATCCTCACAAGACTTAACCTGGCATAAATCAAGAAAAAACTTCCCCAAAGTCAGTTACTCCAGAATGAAAGAAGCAAGATATCCAAAATTGAACTAGCTTGATGACTCATGTGGAAGGAACTGCTGATTGCAGCCTTTGCACACTACTGTATCAACTTCTTCCATTCCCTTCACAGACGTTTAAATGTAAAGATATAAATCAAAACTGCAGGACGGAAAAAGGGAAAGACAAAAGTTACCTTGATGGATTCCACTTCCATGAGATCCTTCTGGAAACCATTCTGCTTTTATTAGATTTACTCTCTGTAAATTAGGATTAGTTTTTATGTGGATTTATGAAATGGCTATGGTGTAGTGCAAGCAGGGTGAGCCCTCCGGTCTAAGGCGAGGGAGTGTGTGTTCTTTTCATCTGTTATTGGTAAGTCACAGTGTGTAGGTTAAAGGCCCCTCGATACCAGTGAAAGAAGAGATCTAGTTCCAGACATGGAAAGTGCTTAAATCTTGTGTGTGCCAGCCAGTGATATTAATATTGTATAGAACAGCCAGTTGTCAGAGGGCCAGATTCTGTTCTCAGTTACAGCGGTGTAAAGCAGACTTTTTTCCCTTTTTTTTTTCACTTTCACATGTGCTTGAAGAGTTGAATATAGACTTGGGTTGTCTGTGTTGAGAGATAATCTCTCAGGTCTTTTTTTTTCAATTGCTGTGAGGGAGAAAAAACCCATGAGCTGCTGGTGTTATTCCTTGTCCATCATTGTTCCAGCTCCCGTGTGGTGGGCACATTTCAGAGCCTCTGGTGCAAGTGCAACTTCACTCAGGGCACTTTTGTGCAAAAAATTTTTAGCTCTTATTAATGAACCTGTAAACTACTTTGTGAAAGCAAATGTACAGTGGATTAGCTGAAAACACAGGATTTCACGGATTTAGTGTAAGTGCTCTGTTCCTTTGCAGGGAGCAAATGTGTTTTCTGATTTGACAGCTACAAGAGAAGATAATTATTTTTGACAGCACGGGAATAGTGTTCATGTTATTCTAGGAAATCTCAGTCTTCACACAAATAGGTATCAGTGTGTGCTGCAGTTGGTATTGCTGAGCTTTGGTGGAAGCTTCAAGTTTCTTTGTTTTGATAATATGATAAAATTGGTAAAGTACATATTTAGAAAGCTCTAATGAATTTCAGACTTGTGTCATTTGGGGAATGAAAGAAAGAAAGTGTTTTATTATGAGTCCAGTATAAATCTTAAACATTTTAAGCAACTCTGCAGTATTTTGAAGGGAAGATACATCTTGACTGTATTCCAGGTAACACTGCTGGAAATAGAAGAACTGTGAATTGGGTATTTTAAGTACGATTGATTTACCATCTTCTCTTGGTGGTGTGGCCTTTAAAAGTGTGGGAAGCTAATTCACCAGTGTTTAACTGGTTTAAAGATACCTTTAAATGTGATTTTTCTACCCCAGTTAACAATCACAAGTCCTGCTAGATAGCCTTACTAAGGTAGGTATTACCCCTGAAGTGAGTTAAATTGTGATGGGAGGAAGCCAGACTAGGAATGAGATAAAGCCCAATGGAGCTGTAAACTCCAAAGGATATAATGATAATTTATGTCATGATTACAAGCGGGGCAGAGCTATAAGCTGAAAGGCATCCAAAGTGATCTTCTTAAATGCCTCAGTCCAAGCCCACCAAATACAACTGGCATCACTGTGCAGGCCAGAAGATGCTGCATTTAAATACAAATTGTTTTCTCTTTAAAATCTCTTGTGTTATTCCTAAGAATCTTACATGGGCATCTTATAAATGTTTGTATAAAATAATGCTGGTCTGTGCTTATTAGGATTTTTCATATGCCTTGAGGTTGTGATGGAGCTGAGTAGGAAAAACATGGTGTTGGTTTTCTGATTTTAAAGATTCTGATTCCTAAAAAAGTAAAAATCAAATAATTAATGGTCAAGAAATGTAATGTATTAGTAATCACTGACAACTTCTCACTGAAAGCAGGGAATTCTCTTCTGGAAATGTCACCATAGTGCCTCGTGTGACTTGTAACTTGGGTGTCCTATGTGCCCACTCTTTTCTATGGCTCTGGATGCTTCCCTGGGCTATGTCTTCATCTGCCATGGTCTTCCCATTACAATGGCTCCAAGGAGCGTGGTAGGGATGTGTGGAGCCCAGCCAGTGGAGGAGAAGGGAATTTTGTGCCCTTTCACAAATTCTTCAGTTACCAGAGACTTTTTTGCCTTCCCCATTCACTTCTTTCTTCTCTTTTATGCTCACCAAACCCCTGTACATGATTTTCAAAGCTAATTTTCAAAGCTTTCATTGACTGTAATTATAGAGGACCATGACAGCCCAGGGTCTCCCATTTTAGGTTGCTGTAGGTTTAGCATCACAGGAGGTTGATCAGAGGAATGAAGCACCTCTGCTGTGCAGACCAGCTGAGAGGGTTGGGGTTGTTCAGCCTGGAGAAGAGAAGGCTCTGGGAGACCTTATTGTGCCTTTCAATATGTAAGGGACAACTTGTAAGAAAGACGGAGAAAAACTTTTTACTGGGACCTGTATCACAGGACAAGGGGCAATGGTTTTGAACTGAAAGAATGCAGATTTAGATTGACTATAAGGAAGAAAATTGTTCATGATGAGTGGTGAGGCCCTGGCACAGGTTGCCCAGAGAAGCTGTGGGTGCCCCATCCCTGGAAGTGTCCAAGGCCAGGTTGGGTGGGGCTCTGAGCAGCCTGGTGTAGAGGAAGGAGTCCCTACCTGTGGCAGGGGAATTAGAACAAGATGATCTTTGAAGTCCCTTCTGACCCAAACCATTCTGTGATTCTGTCTTGTTACATACCTGCTCTGGATAATACCAAAAATTATTATAGTGTTGAATTAGTAGAAGTTGTGCTGTCAGTGGCAGGTCCAGTGTGGGTTTCAGAGGAAAAAGGACCATACCTGAGAGCAGTGTAAAGCAGGTTATTTGTGATGGGAATGTTTGTAAGTCCTATGGCTTCTTGGAGGGATTCATTTCACACAACTGGAGTTGTCTAAAAGTCAGGTACGTGGTTTAAGTTACTTGTGTAGGCACCTTTTATAGTCCTGGAGCTGCATGAGCCCACGTTACACACCTACTTTGGGATGGCTGAATGGCATAGACATTGTCTGGGTAAAACTCAGAGACAACAAAACTACGGTGAGATGAGCTGTGCCTTGTGACACACCTTGGTGCTTCTGAAAATCAGTGATTCGCAGGAAACTGAGCACAGGCTTTCTCTTTTCTGTCCCTTCAACTGCAGAATTTGTTTTCTTCCACCATTGCATTTTGCCTGCATGAGAAAATCAGACTTGAAGGAGATCTGGTATTCTAAAAACATGATTCAGGTACAATACTGAAAATGGTGGTAAATGGCTATTGTGGCTCTTTTAGTCTCTGAAGGCTGAATTTCTTACAAATACTTTTTACAAGCTTATCTGTGAGTATTTGACTAGTTTGCTAGAGGTAAGGAACACAAGTAATACACTTTAGATTCAGTGGAATTGATAGCATTTGACCAATACAATCTAAATTCTCAATTCCCCCTTTGTCCTGTCTTTTTATCTAGATTATCATTTATGGTTATATATATATATTTCTTAATATTATCACTATAGATCTAGTCTGTTTTTCTAGTCTGTGAAGTGTAATATTCACCAGAGCAGAATATATGATCATTAGCATTTATAATAATAGCTTACTTGGAAAATACAGTTAAACATATAAATCAAAACAAAATCACTTAAATTTTTTCACACTGTTGACCTGACAGTAAAATAGAAACATGCCCATCTAAAGTCATAATCACAGAGATAATTGTCTGCAAGAAAAACTCAACTTACATCACTGTTTTCAGAGTGCCTTTCCCTGAAAGTAAAGGGACTCTGAAACATCCTCCAAAATCTAACACAAGCAAGACTTTACCATAAAAATACACAGAAGGAAAGGAAATTACCTTTTTTGAGGTAGAAACAGCCACAAAACTTAAAATGAGAAATAAACAGCTATAGTTCACAGATCCACGTTGCTTTTTAATTAATTTTTACTTTCTTGTGAAACCTTTCATTTGCACTGCCTTGTCATTTGTGAAAATTCTGCAAGGAAATCCAAAATGAGCATGCAAAGTAGCAGTCAGTGTAGAGAGGGCTTAACCAAAGTCTTATCTCTTTTAATGTTACTTATTTTTTTGACAGTGAACGGTGGCTACAATCACTGTAGTTTGGTCTCCGAGAAGAAGACCATGATGGACATGGAGATGCCGAGCAGTTCGGTACCTGTGTGCAGGCAAGGGCTGTTCATCCACACGGGGAACTCCCTGGTGCGGGAGCACGCGCTGTCCCGGGAGCGGCTGCTGCACGTGGGTCAGCTCAACCTGGCACACTCGGATATGAGGTACTGCTCCAGCTTTTGGGGGTTCCTGCACTTTGCTCTTCTGGGAGCTGCTCTGTTGGAACTGTTTCCCAGAAGCATCTGGGGGTGCTACTTTTGAAAGCGTTTCTGGCTTCCCCTGCACTTCGGAAGTCCTGCAGTGCCAGGAGGAGTCGCTGCGTGTGCAGCCACAGCCCCTGGACTGAAGTTTAAGTACAGCTTCTCTGGAGGGGCTCTTCCAGAGAGTTTTCCTGGGGGGTTCAGTAGGGCCACACTTGCCTCCTCTGTACCTCCACTGTACCAGTGCCACGGTCTTTCCAAATTGCAGCCTGGAGGGCAGGGATGATACTTAGTCCCAACCCAATGTCTCCCATATGGCAATTTGGCATGCCACCATCAAACTTACAGGAAGCCAATGCCACTTTTATTTCTACAGCATTTCCTTTAATGAAGTATTTTCGGTGTTCCCATACAGCCACATCCTTGGTATTTGCTTTTAAGGCTGTAATGTGAAAATTTGGTCTCTGGTTTTGATATATACACTTTAGTTGGATATGCTATGAACAGAATCTCTATTTAAACATTTGCTATAAATTAATTATATGAAAACACAGAACTCCATTATTTTTTTGTTGTTGTTACAAATTTAACATTACCAGATTTTAAGCAAGTACCCTAAAGAGACATCCATTGTGAATAGAAGCCTGCTACAAATTAAAATCTGTCCATCTATTTTAATTACACTCCTTTTTGGCAGGGGATATAATATGGAATAATCTTGACCTTTTTGAAGAGCTGTAGAGAAGAAAAGCCTCAATAAAGTTGCAGCCTTTATCTTAGGTACTTGCAATAATTGGCACTCTGTTCATGGAACTATCAAGCCCAAATTTCCATAGTCACAGCAAGAAGAAATACGGCCTACAGCTTGGTCTTGAAAATCTGACTGTTTCTGATCTTTATTATACATATTTGTGTCTTGTTTCCCCTTTTCCGTTTACTGGTGGGGTAAGAACATCTGTGTTTTCAGGAGAAGGAGGCACGGCAATATGGCAAGCAAGTGGAAAGAGTTTTTTATATGTTTTATATGTTTATATGTTTGTTTGTTTGAAAATGATATCCATGCCACATAACAAAATATTCTGGTATTTCTGCAAAGATTTATAGATGCCTTTGCAGCTGGATGTAAATCTGTTCTCTCCTGACTTCTTTGTGGCTCAGCGTGGGACTGGCAATTATCAACCTTTTTTTTATTCTGTCAGTGAGAACAATTATGAAACAAAGATAATTAGACCAGGAGCAAACAAAAGGAGGAAGAGAGAGTATTCTGCTTAGATCTTTTCAAAACTTTTTGTAACATTTATAATGAGGAAATGACAGATACCTGCATACCAGGCATCACAGTACCCACCCTTAGAAATATGAAGCCCTTCCAGCCCCCCTTTGGAAGAGGATTCCCAGAACAACATAAAGGATTGTCTGCTGCATAACATGAGAAGGTAGCAGGTGATAGACCTGAGTCCCTTCCCTTTGCTTTGTGGCATGGTCTAAATCCTTGAGGCTCTGCTGCTCTTTAGTTTGGAGATCTGTGGAGAATATCTTGAAGGACCCTTCCACTCCATTCCAGGTTGCTTGTGTGTCCCACTGGTCATGCTCTGCTTGTATGACCACCTGGCTAATATTGCTTTTGTCTGCATGGGATTTGCAAGGTGAAGCCAAAGCCCAGCTCTGCTCCTTGGACCCCCTGGCACAGTGTCTCATTATGTCCCTGTGCTGCTCGTGAGACTTGTGGTTCAGAGCCAGAACCTTGGCATTTGAGAGAAGGTGGGCAGCATTTGGGATGATTTCTCTTCATGGTGTTTGTGATACTAAAAGTTCTTGACAAACAAGCAACAGAAAACATGGTCTTTCCTTGAGGATGTGAAAACAGGAGAACATAACTGAGGTGGGGGTGAATGTCCAGCAGTGAAGTCAGTGGGAGCCAAGAGTGCTCTGTGCCTGCCCAGATCTCAGCCTTCTTTAGAAAATAGATGGGAGAAGCAGGGCTGGAACTGTCATATATTGGAGCACATGGAAGTCAGAGCAAACTCTTTAGTTGTTCTGCCCAGCTCTAGTGACCAGCACAGAAATAAAGTGAGATACAAATTCACGCAATCTCTCTGGGCTGAGCTTTGAACCGCTTTGTATTTCTAGGATATGGAATGTCCAGGGAAAAGCCAAACTAACCAGAGAGCACTTCCCCTAGCAATCAAAAATCTCCCTCAGGATTTGGGGTTATGATTGTCTTTGTACTTTTTTCCCCTCAGTGCGCTGAAACTTGTTATCCCCCTTCAGCTTCTTCCTGAATTGCTTTATCTGGGAAACTGTATTCTAGAGATGACTGTCTTAGTTGTAGAATCATGATCCCTCTTCTTCCTGGCCCCTCTTCCCCACTCAGTTAATAACTTTTAAGTTGTGGAGCGTAATTGCTGCTACATTCTATCTGTGAATGCAATGTGTGTGGGACTGGAAAAGTCCCAATACCTTCCTCGCCACAACTGGAGTGAGCACACAGCGCACGTTGGCCCTTTGTCAAATAATCCATTATCAGACACGGCAGACCCGCCCCCGCCGTGCTCAGAGCTCGGCATGTAAAGCCCGGGGAAGACATCAGAGCACTCGGATAGTGTTGCACGGGGTCCCTGGATGTGCAGCAGAACAATCCCCTCCAGCTTCCTGGAACTGTCAGTTATCACCGACAGCACATTTACAGTGGCAGTGGAAGGCATGTATGTTTTGTAAATAATCCCGAGATTTCAGATACAGTCATCTTTTCCTCTGAAGGCACTTGGGAACTGCAGCACTTCTGGCGTGGTGCTATTGGCCTCGTGCTCTGGCTCCAATTACCACGTAAGGGAGTCTCTTTGGAAACACTGCCTTAGTATCCTCTGAGAGGCTGCTGTTACTCTTCAAAGGCCTTACACTCAGCTTTCATGTGCTTAAGCAGCAGTTTTGTTCCCTCAGACTGTCCGTCCCTGGTGCATGGATGCTCCCTGTGAAGAGAGGTTTGTGGGCTGTATTCTCCCATCCAGGGTTGCTCATCTGGAAGCTCCCCAAGAACTGCTGATCTGTGTGTCCACATGGTGCTCCTTAGACTGTTCTGCTCTTCTTTGTCCCTCTCATCTTGGCTGTTTATTTCATATGCATTTATATTTGGCTGCTGTCCAGAGATTGTGAAATCCTTATGGCCAGCACGGCCTGTGGGTACCAGGCCTGGAATCTGATTCCTGGCTGTAACAGCAAGATGCTGTTACAGGAGCAAATAGTAATTGGGTATAAGAGGATCCATCCAGCAAATTGGGTATCAAACACATACATATGGGATATATAATGTATATAAATATATGGTGGTACCAGAGAAAACTGCAGCCCCCAGAAAGGATTTGCTTCTGATCTGCACAAACAGCCTGTGCTTATCATTTTGTAGGCAGAGCATTGATAAGATGTGGCTGTGGCAATTGGAAGCATGAATTCAGTGCCTTCATCTCATTTGGTTTTGAAATAAGATATTCCAGCTTGCTTTTTGGTTCAAAGCTCCTTTCTTTTGTGTGTCTCATATTCTGCATGGCAGCATTACAGCAATACAGCCCCTGACTCTGAGCAAGATCCTGTGCTGGAAATGCAGGCTGATGCTCCTGGGAGTTTGGGAAAACTAATATTTCTCAAAATAGGGATGTTTGTATCCATCCTGCAAAGTACTCTGCACTGACTCCAGCTTAGTCAAAACCCAAAGTCCTCACATGGATTTCTGGCAAGATGGGAGCTTTATGTAAAGCTTAATAATATGACACTAATTATCACAGGCTGAAATATAAGGCTTGGGTTAGCTTTATATGATGTAGGAAATGTGTTGTGTTTACTTTAGCCTGAGGCTTTGGGACCACTAAACTATGATACAAACTGAATTATTTAGAAGAGTTTTTGTACAGCAGAAACTAAGTAATAGGAAATACTGTGCCTGGCATGACATGTTATAAAGCCTTTCTCAAAATGAGTTTAAAACACAACACTTTCTACTGAGCAGGCAGAGCAGGGTTTCCCAAATATGTGCCATAAAAGTTTACTCATGCCACATATTTTACAGACATATGTTTCTGTAAATGTTAAAAAATAATGTATGAATACTGTTGGATTTGAGGTTCTTTTAATACAAATTTACCATCTGCAGAAACAGGTGCTTTAAGTTTACCCTGAAACCAACTGTGCAAACCTAAAGGGAGAAATTATAACTAATGGTTTATGGAAACCTCTAAAATGTTTAAATGTACTCTTCTGAAATTTCTGGTGGTAAATGCAAGATCTGATTGTTCTGTGTCAGTGGATGGTGGGGAATTTCACTTCTCTCATGATCTTAAAGGGGTTTTTAATACCAAGCCCTATTGCCTGCAAACTGTTGGAGCTTAGAAACCTGTCACCAGTGAATGCAGTGCTGCCAGTTGTGTGCCTCAGACAGGTGCCATTTTCTGACAAACTTAATTTCATGGGAAGGAAGTAGTTTCGAAGCTTTTTATTGTTATTTTTTTCTAATTGGTCATTCTTTTGAGACCTGTTACCAAGGAGATTGTAGAAGTCACCCCAGTTTCCCATCTTAATGTTAGTGGTGGATAATAATGATAAAATCATTTAAGGTATAAAATAAACACAGTTTATTCAGTGGCTTCACCTTGTAATGCATGTTTATGTCCAAAATACCTTATGCATGTGTATTTTATGCTTTAAAATGTGTCAGATCTGCCTTAGCAGCGACAGGTTTCCAAATGGCCAGGTTTTCTCCAGCTTTAGTGGTGCTAGTATCAAAAAAGCATAAAATTCATTTGAGTGGAACATGTCAGCCTCAGAGCCATGGGGCACTTCTCTGGAGGGTTTATTAGCTCAGGTACAGCTTTCCTGCACACAGATGTACTGTTTCCTTTTCTGGGTCTGGCACATTGCTGCACAATGAAGCCATAGGTTAAACCCTTCCATGCTTTAGGGATATGTAAGGAACACCCTCTGGTCCTAAGAAAAATCACACAGTTGGATCATCCACAATAAATGTTTATAGCTTAGATAAAATGTTTTATTTTAAGTCATAAACCAGTTGCTAACTGCTTGGAAGAAAATGTTAAGGGGAAGTGTTTCCTAATGCAGTGTTTTTCTGAAAAGTCTGTGTGGCATTCCTCAAGGTCCTGCTTCCTGAATGAATGGATTCAGCACACATCAAAAAAGATGAAAAATCACTTCTGCAGAACAATCTTACTTTGATTTATAGACCCATGCACACTTTATTATGAAAAATGGAAATGGGAGTTCATAGGCTGCCAATTTAAGTCTTCCGGCTGTGAACTTTGTATTTTGTGGAAGTAAATACTCAGCTGATCTCTCATCCATTCCAAACTGCTGGTTGAAAGTGAGCACTTCTTTCTTTGTATTCCTTTTTCCCCCACTGTTCTTGCTCCTTTTTTAATCTAGCAAAAGAAAGCATGTCTGTGACACGTAAGCAAAGCTCACCTAGCCTTTCTTGATTCGTGTGAATGAGAACACCAAGGCATTTTCCCAGTGTACTCTGAGGAAAATGCCGATATTTGAATAATTCAAAAATGCCCAAAGCTCTCAAACTTCATTCTCAGCTATTGTTTTGCCCAATCTATTATGCATTGAAAGCCTAGATTGTGATTGATGAACAGCCTGTAGCAGTGGAGAGGAGATTGTCTGTTCCGTGTGTAATCCAGTGTGTAAAATTAATCCCGTGTAAAACGATGCTGCCTTTACACAGGTTATAGAGGAAGCATTGCAGATTTTTTTGATATAATTGCTTTGTTAGACAGGCAATATTCAGCAGAGAGCAAATGCTTCCATTCTTCAGGACTTACCGAGTGTTGTATCTTGTACAAAAATAGTAAATCCTGTGGTTGTTAGCAATGCTTAATGAAAACTGTATTACAGGTCACCCAGGTTTCAAGACTCAGTAGATTCTGCTGCTCCATGCCTGAATGGAAGTCACTCGGCTCAGCATATTAAACAAGAATGCCCAAATGATTATAAGGTTCTGTCTGAGACTTCCACACATAGGAGGATTACGGAGGGGATGGAGCTGAGAGCCTCCGGTAGTCTTCATCCTGAACTAGACCTAATGAATAATAGCTTTACAAATTCACTCTCATCCTACTTGTTTAATAATGAACACAGCTCCTCCCTGGGTCCTTTGTCACTTGGCACCCCTCAGCACTCGGCCAGGCTACAAACAAGCAACCTGAAGAAGAGATGCATCTCTGTCGTGCCATCTTCAGCCGAAGGAATCGATATTACAGCGATCATCCGCACGTCGCAGACGTCACTGGTCACCTGTGTGAATGGGCTGCGAACTAATGCAGCTGGCATTTCCTCTCATCCTGTGGAGATCAGTCATCACAGTGCTCCAAAATCCTCCCAGCCCCAATCCTGCTCTCAGCCTGGAAACCCATGCAGTATTCCCTCCCCTCCAGCATGTCTTGTACCTCTTTCCACTGAATGTGACAGAGGTGACTGTGAGCAGATACCAATGCAGCAAGTCGAGGAGAATGGAAGCCTCAGCCTTATGATGAATGGTACTGGCATTGCTCACCAGAACACCTCGCACAGCACCCAGAAGGTGAGTTTCTTAAAGCAAGAACCAGCTGACGATTATTCTTCCAGTGCTGATCTTTTTCGCCATCACCAGGGGCTGCCTCCCCCTTACCACCTACACCAGCAGCTCAGCCAGACTCAAGGGGCTCTGCCTCACCTAAACGCCTCCATGTCTCCCAAGTCCCTCCAGCCCAGCGATGGGGATGAGCAGGACCTGAGCAGTGGCAAACAGGTCTGTCAGTGGATTGACTGCAGTGCCACTTACGACCAACAAGACGAACTGGTCAGACACATAGAAAAGACTCACATTGACCAGCGCAAAGGAGAGGACTTCACTTGCTTCTGGGCAGGCTGTGTGCGCCGCTATAAACCCTTCAATGCTCGTTACAAACTGCTGATTCATATGAGGGTTCATTCTGGAGAAAAACCAAACAAGTGCATGGTAAGTCTGGATTATATTTGTTTGAATAGAAACATAACTGTTCTGCTCTCGTTCTTGCTCTCTCTTCGATCTTATTCCAATATAATTGTTGTGCTTTCCTGTAACTTAGTCTGTAGCAGGCTAAAGGGGAATTGGAGAAAACCTTAATCTAGAAGGAAATGATTGAGTAAGAAATACTGTGGTTCTTGGAAAAGGGATTCAGTTTCCTTATATGAGAGCTTAAGTTTTAATACAAGGCTTTGTTTTTTTAATATTCATTAAAGCACTAATAAAGTGATGATCAAAGCATGCAGCCGTCATTTAATGTAAAACAAAGTCACTGAGCCTCGGGTGACATTTTTAATCAAGAAACATAAAACACATCTAATGAAATTCTTTTCATTCCTTCAGTTGAACAATAACCCGTAGAGTTGTGACTGCAAAAGTCTCAAATGGTAGTTCAGAAAAAAAAAGAAACTTGTTAGAGGATTTTAAACAGTTAAAAGAATAAAAATAATATATTTAATTACGTTTTCAAAGGTTGTTAGGGGCTTTTTTAATTTGCAAAACAGAGCTTTAAAAATAAGTAAAAACCATTGTTCTCTTCTGATGAAGAAGATGTAAACAACAGCAGTGTTCCAAAAAGAGGATCTTGGGAATAACACCATCTCTGCATCTGCCCACCATGATGACAATATGGCCAAACTAAAATAAAAGTTAATGACTTCCATTAAGCTTTCCACATGTTTGAAACAACAATGATATAAGACCCTGACTGAAGCAGATGAAGCAAAACAAGTTTGACATAAGCTTCCAAATTGGGCCATGAAATTTGGAAGGTCTTGTTTGTAACACCCCCGTGCGTGTGCACACACACACACACACACAAATAAGTACAAACAGAGGGAATGGTTGTGGCAGCAGGTTGTGGTTCCTGATAGACAGAATTTTCAGCTGTATGTCTATTTTATTGTTTTGATCAGAGCATGATATAATGGAAAATGCTAGTAAGGAAGTTAGATCATGACAAACTTTTCCATGGCAAGCTGTAGCTTTCTATGGAGGAATAGGAAAGAATGTTTCTCAAAAAAGCTTACTTTTTTTCCATTTGTTCAAGAAAAAGCTTGCAGGCCCGCTATGGTTATGGAAGGGAGAAGGAAGAAAACAACAGTATTCAAAATGTTTTGCAGAGAAGAATTTTCTCTGTAAGTGATTGTCATGATTATCCTTTTGCTTCCATTGGATAAATGAAAAACATTATCTTAATGTCTATTCTGTTGAGTGGATATTCCCTAAAATAATAGTGACAACAATGCACATACTTAGAGAATACCATGAAGTTGTCCAAGATAAAGTGGAAACACTCTAAGACTTACCTGTTTGTTTTTCCTTGGAGAGAAAGAACTGACTTGTTCGTTTCCAGAAGTAGCTCAGTCACATTTTGTAAAGATACAAATGAATTTAACTTCCCATGCATAGCTTTTACGTAGTCGTAAATCATCAAAAGATAATGCAAGTTGCTTCTTTAAAAAAAAAAAAGTATAGGTAAGTTAGCTCTGAATGCATAGTTACAGATTATATTTTAGCCTGCTTTGTTGGTTTTTTTTTTATCTGGAATGAGATCAGTTGTCTTCCTACTTTTACCTCACAATTTTGAAAAGAAATATTTAAAATGTGAAGCCCTAATTAGCTTTCCTGTGATGCTGAGAGATTTAGTAAACTCTGTGGGTGAGGGAACTTTTCTCTGCAAAATGCATATTTGACAGGTATTGTATAGCAGATTTCTAATGTTACATTCCCATTCATACAGAAAACTTGGTAAATCAGAGACATTCAATCATATAATATCTCAGCAAATGCTAAAAGTTTCCTACTCTCAGTTATTTTCATCTGCATTAAAGTACCAGGTTTTGATAACATCTCAAGATTTAACATCTGATGTTGCAGGCAGCCTTTGTGGCACATGGATTTATCCTTGGAGTGTAAGTGTGGATTTTTTGGTTTTATTGGTGCAGATAATGTAGTTGTTCCCATCCACGGGATGGCCCAGTCACAATTAGGAGCTTAGCTGCTCAACTTGGGAGTTAACTCTTCCATTCCCAGAGTAAGAGCCTTGCACTGTCAGTAGAGGTTGTCTTGTATTAAATGTCACGGTCTGGAATCCTGTGAGGAGTAAAGTGGATCCAACAGGGCACATGACAAACATGTCTTTTTTGTAAATGTAGTTTTCTACCTTGGAAGGACCTTGATTCAGCAGGGGCAAGATCCAAAGCTCCAGCATGGCTCCCTGAAGTTATTAATATCAAGTGGGGATTATTTGCCCAGCGAATTCCATTCCACTTTAAACAAGGGTTGCTGTGCAGTGTTGCATTGTGCAGTGATGTCATGTCATTTTAAATGATGGCTTTTCTTTTGATGTGGTAATAATTGTGCTGTTATTCCTGCAAATTAAGAAGGCAATTCATTCTCTGTCTGTAGAGGTCTGAGATTTTGTTTCGTTTTTGCTGTAGCTCTGTTAAAGTAACTTTACATCTCTTGGTGTTTGTAGTGGAGATTTTCTTTCACTGTTCACAATTACCCATTGTACTTTCTTTTTAAGCCCTTGATTTTGTTCCTCTCTGTAAGATTACTGCCTGACTAGGTATTGAGCTGCTCAGGAGAAGCTAACAGTGAGCAGCACCCTGCCCTTATACATAAAAGTACTTTTCCATGTAAAATTATTAATTTCTTATGACAGGCTTTGCTACTATGTACTGTAATAGACAAAGGAATTTTGGAATTCAGGCTACTTGAGAACAGGAAATACATGAGACATTTTGATTGAAAAGTAAATGGTTCACTAAAACTGCAGTTAATCCTTTTATTATCTTTCCAACAGCAGTTTCCACAATACTTTCATGAGGTAAGATTCCTTCAGTCCAACTGTAACACTCTCATCATTGCAGCTGGTTTGAATTTAGTGAGCCTGCTTCTTTCTCCACTACAGTCAACAGGCAAAACAGGGGCTGGTGCAGAGCACTGCTGATGTTTGGGTCCGTGTTCTGCTCACTGTGTTTCGTTGCCAAAACCAGTACTATGAGTATTCTGTTTTCCTATTCTGTTAAATATTCTAATTAAGTGGTGCCTTCTCGTCATTGTGTCCCTCGGTTTGGTTTTTCCTTGGGCTCTGCAAGTAGTCTAAAGGAAACTACCTAATCTCTCTGCAATATCCTGTTATGTTTCATACTTAACTCATGTTATTTTAGTTTTATTAAATTTGGGGTTCATCTGCATTATAATCAAAAATATATCCAACAAAAATAATGATGCAATGCCTTTAAGACTTTAACTTCTGAAAATTAATTTCATGCTTTTTTAGATTTGATGTCCCAGACAATTGGAATTTTGATTGTCTGAGACAGCAAAAATTAGCAAGCTTAAATGGTTTTTATTTTAAAAAAAGAGTTGTTGTTTCTCATAGCTGCATCTTTTGCTGCCTTTCAGTTCTTTGAATACTTTGGTGAGTAGAATCATGCTGATCTCCAGATATTGCATCCTCAGTTTAAGCCTCTGCTTGCAAATGTAAATATAGAGCTGCTCATTTAGTTGTCTAGAATTGTTTGATTTGGACAAATCTGTACTTGGCTTATTAGTTTACCCTCTTGCACTCCTGTGGCTCCATAAAGAGTAGAAAATTACATTCCCACCACTGTGTGTGTATGTGCTCAGGGGCTTCCACAGACAGGATCAAGGTAAATGTATTTACCTTTACATAATTTCTACCTAGGCAATTAGTATTTATAGAAATGGGGAATCATAATGTATGTGATATCCACGAAAGGAGCAGGATAGGAATAATATTTATTGTTGTCTTTTGTTTATGTATTTCAAAGAAACAAATGCCTCTTGCATATGTTCTAGGTCTGTCTGTGTTTGCCTAGAGGGTTAAGACTTTGAAGCAGGATCCTTTTTTTTCTGTGTATATGTGTAACATACTCAGTTTGGGAGGAGCCTGAATGGAATGATTTGGGTGCTCTATTGTACCCAGTGAAATTCAGCACCTGTGCTGTTTGTAGTCAGTTCTTTTGAATCCCTAAGGGTGAGACACCACAGGTACTGCATTAAACATGGGGAAATTGAGACACAGGAGATAAGTAACTTGCCTAAGGGCGTCTTGAGGCAATTCCAGCATTCCAGTGCAGATCTTGCTTTCAAATCACTACATCACACAAACTAGCCATTTGCAATTTACCTATGAAACAGATTTTTGTACAGATTACACAAAAGATAGTGCTTGGGCAGAGCTCCCTGTTATTTTTACTGCACATCTCTGACGCAGGCAGGTGGTTTGACGTGTCATGGACCTGTGAAAGCTTCCATCAGAAGGCTCAGCTGCACCCAGAACACTTCTTGGGCAGCAACCTGGTTATTAGGAGTACAGGAGAAAGGGGCCTGTCGAGCAGATTAGTATTATTGCTTCTGTTCCCAAGGAAACCAGCACGGAATCTCTGTTCTCAGTGGATAGTGAGGATGATGCCGACTGTGGTCCGTGGGGAGCTTGTGTCTGGCCGTGCGTGGTGAGAAATGAGATCTCTGTGGGCTGCAGCCACAGATGAATCCAAGGAACGACCCTGCATCTGTGAGGAAAAGAGGTCTGCATGCACCAGCTTACACGCTTTTGAGTTACTTCACCTAAACAATGAGTTTCCATGCCTGACTCGAGGGAATGTGCAAGTCTGGAAAGTATTTTCAGCTTTTGGAATGGAGAGTGTCATGCATTGATGCCAAAGGAGTGCTTTAAAAAAACAATAATAATAGGATCACTTTCTTTCCTTTGAAGTCAATAGTAGGAAACATCCATTCTATCAAAGCTGCCTCACCAGAGATCTCTCTTTTTATTAGGTCTCTGATGGCATTTCCCGATACTGTCAAGGAACTGCAGCATTAAAAACACTCTGATTAGAGGACTAGACAGCAGTTCAGTGGTTTAGTGGAAATACAGTGTTTGTTTGTTTACAAAGCCCACTGCAGATTCCAGGACAGTACAAATGGGTTTAAGCGTGCCCCAGCAGGCTGGGTTTGGACTTTAGGCTTGGCTCTGTGTCAGCTCAGGCCCAACAGCAGCTGGTGACTTTGAACTCCTGTCTGCCCACAGGAGAGCTCCACACTACCAGATTTTGCAGAGCTAAAGCAGTAGAAAGTATTGGGCCCAGATTCCATTGTGAGTGAAATTGTCTCACATTTCAGTGCAGTAGGACTGAAATGCTAAAGGGAAGTACAATACAATGGTCCCACACTGCTTTTGGGGGCTTGAGTCTTGCCTTCTTGAGCTGAGCTGCACAGGGGAGAGCTGCTGGGGTTTTCCCTGAGGAATTATCAACCTCCTCGTTTGGTACTGGGATTGCTGACCTTCAGGACATTCTGTGAGGTGCATCTGCTTTATCAGGTTGTTAGAAGAATGGTGTAGGATGCTGGGCTAGATGGAATTGTTCTCTGACTAAGCT
Source organism: Calyptomena viridis (assembly GCA_013390005.1). Taxonomy (NCBI): domain Eukaryota; kingdom Metazoa; phylum Chordata; class Aves; order Passeriformes; family Eurylaimidae; genus Calyptomena; species Calyptomena viridis. Next base: position 411,149 of record WEIV01023300.1, read on the forward strand.
GGGCTGGCTGCCTTTCCTGTTACTTTCCAGCAGATACGGGCTAGGGCTGGCTGGCAGGCTTTCAGGTTTTTTTGTTTGCGTAAATGTAAATAAATGAAAATGAAGTAAATTCCAATTGTTGCTGCCAGCACCCAGGATGGTTTTCAAGTTCAGGTATGTGCCTTAAAAATGTTATGCAGGACACTGAAGAGGTCTGGTAAATGGAATGTGGTAGGTAGAGGTATAACGTGAAACTTCCGTGGAGGGGACTTTTAAATTCATACTTTCTTTATCCTGGAAGAACATTTAATTCCACAAGGTTTTATTTCATTTGACTTGATAAGTTATCAAGTAATTTGGGACCTGGTTAAAACATAGTAATCCTGAAGTTTTCCTGATAATATTTGTACAGATCTGGTGTAGGTGTGTAGGTGTTCATTCAGTCTTTTAAATAAGAAACCAAGTGGGATATTAAGTGGGCACTCCCCCTATGAAACTCCTTGCCATAGGATATAAAGTAATTAATTACCACTATTATGGTTCTCACAGTGTTGGATAATTTCCACTAACAATACTTGGTATCTGCTGAAGGTAAGGTGATAGGACTAAGCAGGCAGTGGTTTAGGGAACAGATAGCCTTGTGACAAAGGGGTAGATACTCATTTCCATGCTCCATGTTAGAAATTTAACGATGTATTCTACCAATTTTTTCAAACCAGCAGTAGTATCATAGCAGAGGTTTGAGAAGAAAACTGTTAGTTAATCTGAGTCACCTTCAATTTGGAAAACAAAGTGATGGGGATACAATGAACAGGACTGGAGGATTTTGTTACTGTTGTCATTTTCTAAAATGATTTTTTTTTGTTTTTTTAACCCATCTTTTTTTACTTCCCATTTCAGAATGAAAAAGTGTTAAAAAGACACTATTTTGTTGTTGTTTAAAAGCTTTCCCCATTTGATTTATTTGGTGGTTTTATTTTGTTAGTGCAGTCCCCCAAACAATTATATTTCAGCTCATCCTGGACTGATTTATCTTCTCTTTATTCTTCAGTGTTTCGATTTGGCTACTGGAATACGTATTTTTTTTACCACAATTTCAACTGTGACCCCGTTTGAATACAAAGAAAAAGATCCACTTTCCTACAAAGCCACAGATATTTGTCAGAATCCTAAACACGGAGCTTTTGAAAAACATCTGACAGTGGTCTGATTGACAGAGAACTTCTTAAAGGAAGGGAACACTTGCATGTTAGAAATGGTTCTCCACAGGGACTGTGCTGCTTGGCCCTGTTGTGGGACACAGAAGGGGTAGTTGTACCAGGACTCAACCACACCAAGCAAAGTCAGTCATGTTCTTTGTCAAATAATACAGGCTGAAGTATGCCCAGCTTCAAAAAGTGGAATTTATTAGTTGTGACCTACCATGTCTGACTGCCAGACAAACTTCTAGGCATGTCTCCTAGGTCTTTTTTGGAAAATTTCTTCTAGGCTCCTTTCCCTTCCCTTTGCCCAGTTTGCACACAAAAATGACATCTCGATACTGTGTTTTTATCCTCTTATCCCACAAAACTCAGCAAATAGTGATTCTTCATCATTTTAAGACACTCAGAATTATTTCCGGCTCTGCTGTTGCCTGGCTCCGGATGCATCTCCACACTGAGATTTATTCAAAGCCCAGTCTCAGCACAGACCTATAAACCTCTCACGAGGCATCACCTTTTGAAGGTACCTTGCAAATGGCCTCCTAACTCCCGATTCATTCCAGCTGCACCACAAGATCACTTTCTTAGCCATGCAGATCAATAGATTTTATCAAATAATCACATCTGAAGAGCAAAAAGGGAAAGGATTTTCAGCCTCTAAGCGCTGAGTTTGCAATAATTCCTGGATATAATACAGAGGATTTCTGTAGCTCAGCATTTCCCGTGTAGCAAAAGTGTGAAGAGGTGTCTGTCATTGCACTGCTGTCTGGGAGTGAATTGTCCATTGGTTTCACTGTGTGAATCTGCACAGTAGTAAAGATCAAGTGATATACTCTCAATGAGTCAGATGGGTTCTAATTGTGAACTATCTGCTGTAGGAATGTCCTAATACACCTCAAAAGTACCTCAAAGATGTGTCCAGCAGTTGGCTCTTAAAACTATAATACTGCAGAGTCCAGCCTCCTTTTGGAGGGTGGGATGTGTCCAGAAGATCTGGGAAAGCAGGTTGCATTCAGTGATTTGAAGGCAGTCTGCACCCCCTGAAATATCATTTTAGAAACCCAACTTGCATCTGAATATTATTAATCTTACGATTTAGAAGGTGGAGAAGTAAGTTCTGAAATTTTAAACGTGGAGAAGTAAGTTCTGAAGTTTTAAACAAAGTATTTGTGTTGTGTTCTTGAGGTTAAGTGCTTGGCTTTATTTTATTTCTTTGTATGTGTTCTCCAGGGATTATTAAAAATGGTATGGAATTGCTCAGAACTCTGGGTGATAAAGTCTCTCTGCACAGTGATTAACCTCAAGAAGGAAAAATAGTTTGTATCACATGGCAGAAGGCTTGGTCAAATTAAAAAGCAGTAAAATTAAGTATTGTTAAAAGCCCTGCCAACGATATACTTATTAATGTTTCTTATTAGGCCAATATGTTTTAATACTCTGTATTAGTGAAAACTATGTCATTTAATAAAAATGTTAATCTGCATTTGTGGGCAGCACAGAGGCTGTATAGTGTAGTCTCAGGGGGAAAAGAGGAATTTAGTGCACATTAAAAACTTTATATAGTCATTTGTGCAGTTGAATCTCAGTGCGGAGTGTGATGCATTTGTTTGTTGCTTTGGGGTGAACAGCAGCACTTGGCCTTTAACATGGGATGAGAAATGAAAAGCCATCCTGGACAGGGCAGGGCATTTATCTCGGGCTGCACTGAGGGCCAGATTCTGAAACCTTCACTTGCTTATTCAGCAAGTGGACCTGGTAAAAAATTAATGTGCTGTTTAAGCTAAAGATGTCAAAATGTGACCTTGTGGCATCTGACAACTCACTGGTTTTCAAAAGCAGGCCTGATTTTGGGTACCTTAGTTTTGTGGGTGCCCTGCTCTAATAGGACACCTCTGAAGTTGAGGTTCTCTTCCTCTCAACCCAGACAGTGTGGAACTGAGTTACTGAAACTTCGTGAACACTTCTGGAAATTTTGACTTTAGATCTCCTTTCCCTTGCAAGTACAATGAAATAAATTTCTCTGGAGCACAGTGAGATGAATAATCACAGGAAGGTACCAAAGCCAATAACGTCACATGTCCATGATGCTGTTTTGCATCTCTCATTGTTCCTTCTGCTGAGACTCTCGAAGTTCTTTCAGGATTTTGCCTGCCTACAGCATTTTCTTTGTGAAAGAAAAATGTGAAAACTCTTGTGCCCAGGTCCCAGATACAGTTGAATTGAGTCAGATTACTCTGCTGCTTTCTGTCCCTGTTTACACTGGTGTAATTTTAAAGAACCTCTGATTTTAACCAGGGAATGTGAGCCCAGAATGGCTCTGCCCCAAAATGCCAGAAGTCACACATCGAGTGCCTGGCACAAAAGGCAAGGAAAAGACTTCCTCCTTCCCAAAGTGTTTTCTCTTCCACCTATTTTGTAAAGTCAATGTGAGTTTGTGCACCTTTGCTGCACCAGAAAGTCCCCTCTACTTCAGAGCATCATTCACATGAATAAGGGTAGGCAAAACAATGATTTTATTCAGCTGTACTATGGCTTTCAAAGCAAATGTTGCTGTTATAGAGAATTCATTGCCCTGTATTCTGTCTCAAGGACACCTGTATTTTCTGTGTTTGGGTAAATCAGAAGTGGCTTCATTTCAAATAGCTGTGCATTTACATCATAGACATTTGTCAGTGCCTGACTTTTCTATTTACATCCCTGGATTGATTGTGGAGTTAAGAAACAATAGGAGTTTTATTTCACAGTCTGCTTTAGTTGTCTATAGCAGTGTCTTCCCCCAATCTCCTTCTTTTATTGTTGTGTACAGATAACATATGTGTGAAGAGATCCTACACTCAGGTACAGTGTAGCTGCAGTGCTAAATAATTGATCTTGATCTGTCTTTTGAAACTGCATCCAAGGCATTTAAAAGTGGGAAATGGAAAAAGCATGTTCTCATAATCCAGCTCAGTAAAGTTTGCACAACTGCTCTTTGTTTCATCATGCCTACAATAAATCTTTCATTTTTGCCAATTGAGAATGCCTACTAAATCTGCAAATGATTACTTCCCTGAATTGTGTTGGGATTCTTGCAATACATTTTTCTTACATGGGTAATGATAAAATAAGAGTCCATCAAAAAATATTTTATTGCCTGGCAGAGAGCCTTTTATGAAATGGTTTTGATTCAAGGAGATTCTTCCAAGTGTTTTAGAACCATTGCTTACAACTTCCCTTTAACCCTTGCATGGAGGGCTGCCAGGCCCTGGGAACGTGAGGAGCAGTGTTGCAGTGAGCTGGTGGAATGCAGGACCTGGGTATCAGTTTAACCTGCAGCCCTTGGCCCCGGCCTGAGCGAGCGCAGCTTCAGCCAGTTCTTGTACAGGGGATCGTGTTACCACGAGAGTAGAAAGCTGATGAATGTCACACTGGTGGGAACCTTGTAAAACTAGTCTGCTGTATCCATGTTGATATGATTTCCCTCTGTTTGAGTGAGAGAGTGAGGAAGATGGAGTATTACAAAAAGGAATACGCAGGGCAAAGCTGGCGTGACCATCTGGGTCAGTGAGTGCTGTCTGTGTGATCCCAGGTACAAGGCACATCAGGATGATGCCTTCAGGACACTCAGAGGCACAGAGCAGCTTCATGTCTGTGCCTTCCAGAGAGATGTGTCCTCAACACTAACTTTAGTCATGTGAAACAAATCTTGCCCTTTTCCCCCCTGATTTCAAAACGGGTACCACTGCATTTGTCTGCCTTTGCAGTGGAACTGCCCAGCTGTAGGGATTGCTTTGCTTTCTCTTACAAAGAGACACAGTCTCAACCCAGTTCCCTGTAGACCTTGAGCAAACTGTCTCCACATAAAACAAGGCCCAGGGGGCTGCTCCTGGAATGGCACGAGTCATGATGCCTGAAAACACATTCTGGTACTGCAGGGAGGGGGATCTGGCAAGAGATCTACCTTACGATATTTGCTTGCACTCACAAAACAGCAGTAGACCTGACTCAGTGTGGGGTGCTCTCAACAAAACCACATCTATTGCTTGACATGTTGCCCACTACCCTCCGTGTAATAAACTGTCTCCTCAGAAAAGACATGGGAGATGAGGAAAAAAAGCAGATTATGTGAAAATATTTAAAAGTATCACAGTTACTCACAGACTTCTATCTTCTTGCATATCCTCAAACATAATGACATTTCTAATTGCATGGTCAGGGTGATCTCAGAGTTCCCTGTTTACAGTGCTTTGCTCTAACTAAACATTTTTAGTTTGTGCTTTGTCTTCAAGACCAAGGAGTGAGAAGATGACAACAAACACCAGGGACCAGACATACATCAGATGCACAGAGCACATCAGCTTAGTCAGTGTAAGTCTTTTATAGTAGATGCTAAATAGCATGTCTTACATATCACATTGGCCAACCTCCTTCTTATATACATGCATGTAAGTATACACCTTACTCCTGGGTTGAAATATGTGCCAAGGTTACCTCAGATGATCATTGATAATTTCTGATTAGATTCTGAAAGGAGGCAATCAGAAATACCCTCAGATGGGAAGAGATTGTGCTGAATTCAGAGGGAGAGGTGTTGAAGGTACACAGTGAACATCACAGGAGGGGCCAGGTGGGGGTTCTATATTGTCTCTCCTCAGAGATGGATGTTGAAAAGCAGCAAATTTAGGACTTTTTAAAGGAAAGACTTTTCAACACTGAGTAAAGTTGAAGGGATCATAGTGGAAGGAACCTGTGTGAAGCATGGGTGTTCTTAACTGGGGTTCTGTGATACCCCCAGCCTTCCTCAGTACTTCAGGCAACTTGTAGCTGGGCCACTAAAATGACAGCACACTTAAAACATGAATATTTGTAGCTGCATTACTTCATTTCTAGTGCTGTAAAAATACCATTCACATAATGAGGTACTGGCCTGCAAGTTCTCATGATTTCAACTGTTTTGGAGTTACAGGAGTTCTGTTCCTTTATGGCAAGCATCCATTTCTCATTTTAACATCTTTGGCACTTGCCTAAAGGATGGGAAATTAAAAAATGATTAAGGGGACAGTGAGACAGTCTTTTACAGAAAGATTAAAGGAATTAAACTTGGGCTCGGGTGGAGAGAACAAGGAAAGGGAGGGATTGTTTAGAAGAGCATAGAAAATAAATAGGGGTAATGAGGCAAAATCAAGCAAAGGAGAATTTAAAGCTAATCTTTCCCAAGAAGGAGGTATATTTTTGAGTGGAATAATTTTGTAGTGGAAATAGAAGATGTCCAACTGTATGAATAGCATAATCTAGACTGTCTGAAAAACTGGAAATTAAATTGTAGAGAATAATTTTGAATGCAAACTTGCTGCTCATTTCTGCCATTCTGAAAAAATAGATTATTGCAGGAAGGAAGTGCATTAGCAGGGGCAGGAATACAGTTCAAGCCTTCAGGTTTCTGCATTCTCAAGATATTATTTGTATTATTTTTGCCCTCCTAATGTTGCTGTGAAGTAGCTGGGGATAGTCATCATGCAGGTGATGGGGGGCTCAGCATCCCCTGAGCTGGGGTCCCCACTGTCCTTCAGACCATCATTGCGTGCTGGCAAGTATGAAATCAGGGATGACTGGCTAGAGAGTCAGTTTGCCAAGAAAGGTACCTTTTGTTTTGCTTTGCCCTTACCAGATTTGACCTTTATAGAACAAGAAGTTTCTTCTCACCACAAATGAAAGCTTTGCTGTTGTTTCCCGTGAATGGTAACGTACCACATGGAGTGTTGTGCCAGAATCAACTGTGCCATGACATGTGGATGTTTTATTTCTGCTGTGAAACTGGGCAGAGAAAGACTGTTGAGCACAGCAGCTCCATCTGCAGATTCCTGGTCCAGCTTCCTCCAGATCCAGGCAGTGAAATTCAAGTGTTGGATCCAGGTTGTTTGGTGTGCAGTGATGGGTGTCCCAAAGCCCCGGGGACAAGGGAGGATTATCTTTGTGTAACCCCAGCAGTGAAAACTTACAAGGTAGATTAAGTCGGAGTCGATTTCAGCTTTTCAGATACAGTTTGTGATATGTGTCGATTGTTCTAGGAAAATCAGGGTTGGAACACATTTGTGAATGGCAAGAGAAAGAAGTGGGTATTGTAGTCATCCCAGATACTTTCAATTTCGATTGTTTATAGCAACGCTGACAGAAACTAACACTATACACAAAACTGGTTTTGAAACTACCCTTTTTTTCAGAGTTAATGACCCACAGGCTAATGGAAATTTGCCAGTTTTTACCAGCTGGGATCTGGCCTGATTTTGCTGGGAAATAAAAGTGCAAGGGAAAGCAACCATTTGGATTTTTGAAAGTCCGTGGTGGTTGTCTTGTCTCATTATAAAGCCTTTGCTTTTTTGTATGTTGTGTTTATAATTGACTTGTACTAAGCAGAAATGCTCACTTTGTCCGAGGACAGCATACCCTGATTGCTCAGGAACTCCCTTTGACAATTGCATTTAGATCCACTTCTGTGAAAACCCAAACTCATCCCACTCAGTGCGAAAGGACTTGTATCAAATCATGGCTTTGAGGATGCACTGACATGGCTCAGCTGCTCTGGCTCCATCCAGTAGAGGGTAGTCATATCCATTTTATGCTACACTCCTTCATTTATTGCACTCAGGTCTTTCCCAGGTATTACCTGAGGACTTCTCACACGATAGACATGGCTGACTTGGCTCATATAATGAACCCAGGAAAGGCAGACTCTGTACCTGGGTGCATTTCTTTGTCAAGTCAACATAAGAGGAGGAGTGAGCCATTTATACTAATTGTATATATAAAAAATAATCCTTAAAGGCAAGACTATATAATGCACATTATGTTCAGGCAAGTATGAGACCATTACTGTCATTCATGATAATTTGATTTACCCCCATGACTTCCAAACAATACATGGCTCGTAGCCTCATGGGTTGGTGTGCATGAAGAATTGCATGGCAGCCCTGCTTTTTTAGAAAGAAAGCTCTTAGGTCTTGCTATGATGAAGACTCTTTTGTTGTAAAAGTTTCTTTACTAAGATAGATGTTACTTCAGTTCACACTAAACAAATTGACTCAGGAGTTTTCAGTCTCCATTTGCCAAAGACAAATTGTGAAAGCGCCTAATTGTAGCCTAAACAAAACCATATTTTCCTTAAAAACATGGCAGTATGTCATTCTAAATCTGTGGTGCTTTGCCCAGGAACCATTTCAAGCAAAAAAAACCCAACAAAATCTCTGCAGAGTAGCCACCTTAGACAAAACAAATTATCAAACCTGTATATTTAATTGAGTGCTTTTGATTGCAATGCTGCACTGAAAATGTCATTGTTTCAACTTTGTCCCTCCATGCAGTCAAAGACACCAGAGCATACTTAAGAAAATGGTAAATATAGAACGCTGACAAATGTGGTTTAAATACAGTTTCTGGTAAACAACAATAGATGGACTGTCTGATTTGCAGGACTGGTTGCAGCCAATTTTCACTTAGATTATGAAGGCTGAAGAACAGAGAGCCTTTAAATCCTGGTTCCTAGTTCTTCACAACATTTATCAGTGTACAGTGGCTTTATTCATGACCTGAGTCTGGTTCTGATAAATTTTGAGAACTGTTTCATAATGTTATTGTAGAAATTGTAGACACATTATTTAGGTATCAAGTTGCTATGCTTATGTGAGGGCAAGAGATGTTCATGGGAAGGGCTGAGGGCAAAGGGGCTCATTATTCTGCTAGATTTGTAGAAGTACTTGCTGACAAGAAGGCAGCTCTCTGCTGTTGGGTGTGCTGGAGCAGCCGTGGGGTGGCTGCTGCACTCCCAGGTGGAATTGTAGGTAAAACTGCTCTCCTGCCTTCCCACCTTGGAATTGGCCGGGCTGCTCTAGGTTAGCTGGTGAAGGAGACACCTCTGCTTCCCCACCTTTGTTCTCTCTAGGCTGAGCAGGGTCTCCATCCTTTGTGCCCCTGCATGGAGCCTTCCCAGCCGCAAACTCCAAGCCTCTGCCAGTTCCTATAGGCAAATTTCAGCTGTGCTGAAAGCAGGGGCAAAATCTCATTGAGTGCAAACAAGTGGGAGCACAGCCAAGGTCACAGGGATACAAGTTTAACAATCAATCCCCCGTTCACAAGATGCCGAGAGCTTCTGCTGCAGAGGTGGACGACTTTCCCTGGCCTTTGCTTTACACAGCTCCAGTAAACGCCCCCGAACTCCAAGTGTTTGAAAACAGGGTGACTCAGTTCGGTGATTCAGTTTGGGAGGCTTTGAAGTTTTTAGCTCAGGTTTAGGGAAAATATGCAGCATGAATCATCCAGGAACTTTGTTTTCTCAGTGAATTTTGTGGTAATTGTACATTACAGAATGTTTAGGGCAAAACAGTGTAAGACATCAGAGCCTTTTGTTACGGCCAGTCACATCCCACTGAAAGCCAAGTGTTCCTCAAATTCAGCAGACAACACATGCCTGGCTGTCATTTGGGGATTGAGGGGGGACAATAGGAGGGGTATGTCTTATCTAAATGTATCAATGTGCAGTGCTGAAAGGAGAAGAAAGGGAAAAACTCCTTTATCCTTTGTTCCTTTGTAAATCTGTCCCTCTCTGTTTCATGGTAGATGCAGAATTCTAGCCTTCCCACATGGTAATTGTTTTAATTTTTGGTGTTGGGGTAGCCAGGAAACACAAAACTAAGCACCCTTTTGATGGTATCAAGGTGAGGCCTAAAAAGATCCACAGCACCGTGGGCAGGTGAGTGTCCATGAGGGACAGTCTGACCCCTGTGCTGGTGTGGGGGGCAGAATGTTCCAATACTCTTTTTTCACCCATCTTTTTGTAATGGTCACTCCGGAGGGAGCTGGTTGAGAACAGGAAAGGAGCTGTGAAGAGCCCTTACAGTTACAGGAGGCTGAAGGTTCCTCAGACCCCATGTGAGAGGCAAACTTGCAAGTACTGAAGATGGGGTAGACGGGGCTGGTGTTTGGCACAGGAGAGGTGGTGATCATGTTTGGGTTCAGGACACAAGCTCCGTTTCCCCTTCAGGAAGGCAAAAGGCAGCTGTGTGGGAGTCCTGTGGCTCAGCCACAGTCCCTACGTGTGTTTTGTTTGGATATTTCTGATCTTGTTACCTCCTTGGTTGGTACTTTGGGTTTTAGCAGCACTGTCACATACAGTATTTATTTTAGAGCTTGGCTTCCTGTGTTTGTTCTAAGTCTTTTCATTAATAATAATGGAGTGTAAAATCCTAACTCTTTTTTTAGTTATCAAAGTAAATGCAGTTTTTGTGCACCACCACACCAGTTTTAGTCATATGTGGCTATATGATCTCTGTTACTTCAGTCTTTTCTCATCACACTACCTTTTTTGCTGCTTTTGAGGAATTAAATTCACTGAGAAAGGAAAGAGTTTCTTCTTTACTTCCAGAGTTACTCATGACATGTTTGGAAAGACAAACAGAAGGAGAAGGCAGATGAAATGTGAAGAACACGTATACAATGGTCTCACAAGAGGAAAAATAAGAAAATCAGTGGTTACATCATATTATTGTAAGAATACATTATTTTGTTTTCAAAACTGTTATTCAACAGTGGGATGAATCCTTTAGTCATTTAGTGTTGGAACTTCGAAAATGGCTTGTGGTTGTTCCATCGTTCTTCTCACACAATCCCCAAAGACACAAAAGTTAGAGGCAGTGATTAATGTGTCTGTATTAGTGGCCTGAACCAGCATTTACTGATGTCAAGAGAAAGCTCCTCGTGTACTTCAACAGACTTTGGAGCAGGATGGTGATTTTTAAAAACCAGACGTAAGCAGCAAATGAGAAGCAAATTAGGGAAATCTTGCCAAGCCCTGTAGTTTAAGAAACTGCTGTATTCTGTTGTAAGACTATCTAGAAAGCTTAAAATATACTTAGAAATACAGAAACACATGGCTTAGAATTCATTGTGATCACTTCCTACCTTTGATCTTTTGCTTTACTTACCATCACTTGTGTGCATGTGTGTGTTTGTGAGAGTAAACAATCTAACCCTAATTGTCTGAAGATATACATATGCTTATATAATGCCATAAATGAGCAGTGTTTGTGTGTAAATTTCCTATGGTATATATGGCCAGTGTAAATAAATTCTTGTCACGGTAGTGAGTTTTATCTATATATTTTCCTTATAAACTAGCAGGTAATAATTTAATTCAAAAGCTCCTTCCAAAAATGCAATTAATGTCTTTTGTTATAGTTTCCCTGGGTTTAATAATCCCGTCTTCCAGATTTATATTGGTTTCTGGAAAGTAATGCTTATTAGAGTGTTTTTCCAAATTGGCCACAATAATCCACTGAAATCTGCCAGCTGAATCATTGCTATGCTTGTGAAATTGCCAGGATCGCCTGACAGTTATTACTGGGGTGGAAGGGGAGGGGGAAAGGGAATGAAAGTTTCATAATATGTCACTGTTATTGATACCTTGGCTATGGCTCTTGGATTTGGATTGATATGTTTACTGAATTCTGTATGAAAGATGGAATGCCTGGTGGTGGATTGGCAGTGCTGCTGTAATGGACAGAAAATTTAGTAATTTTGTTAGACAACTGTATTTTATTCTAAGTATATTTTAAAGCACACAAACACACATATATGCATGTATCCGTGTATATATGTAATGTGCATGTATATATATGTGCAAACTCCCTCTTTGTCCTTCCCCAGCCTGGTTCTTGAGAAAGGAGTGGGATATATATTCCCTGAATTAGGGTCATGCTTTACGTGCCAAATCCCACCTGTGCAATACATGCTACCCAAGCACTCACCTGCTGCCAGGCACATTTAACATGTTTTCACGTGCTCATTTTGTTCCTTACACTGCAGGTGATGTTGGAGGCAGAGAGTGAGTCTCCATAGGTCAAATATGTGTTGTTTTCTCTCATGCTTCCAAAATGATTGAAAGATGATGATTTTGCAGTGCCTAAATGAATCGTCCATGTGAACTCCTGCAGAACTGGACACTAACCCTCATTTTGAGAGGGATTCCATGACCATGGAATGCTGGATCCTACTGCCTAGCTGAAAAGGTATATAAAAGAACAGCAGAGCTACAGGCTGCCAGGGCTGTGGCAGAAGGACAGAGACAAAATGCCTCCCCCATTATGACCCTTGGCACCACTGCTGGGACAGACCCATGTGGGGATGAGCACTGCAGGCCCTGGGTGTCTGGGATAAATACCATGTCCAACAGCCATCCCTGGGGAGACTTGGCTCGGGGCAGTGCCCACCCCTGTGCATGGGATTTATATTCCACTGGTGTAATTAAGCTTTTGTTCAAATGACCCGTCTGACTAATGGGCAGGAGGGGAGGTGTAAGACAGGGGAGCTGCCCAGGCAGCCGAGCAGTACTGCAGGAACATACCAGGGCATGCTTACATGGAACAAACAGTGCCTGTCATTGCCCTGCTCAGGCCCACAGTCTTCGAGTCAATGGATTAAAGCCAGTCTGGCTTGGATTTTTCTGTTTGTGTTGATGCAGCTACAGCAGCTTGATTAGGAAAGTTTTGCCTTTTTTGTGCATTATGGGCTGGGACAGTGGATATCCACTTCAGTGTAGCCAGAAAAATAATAGTCTTAAACATTCTTTCATTCCCCAATATGTTATTAAAGACAATTTCCATCTCAGCAGATATTTAAAGCAGTATGCTTCCCTAAATTTTCTTCGTGATGAGGGTAACTTTCCCTTGAGCACCAGCCGGTGCACAAGGCACATCATTTTGGAAGTGGATTTCTGATCCCTTCTGTCCCCTGGCATTGCATATAGGATCATCTTAAGTGCTGTACAGTTTGGGGGAGCAGCCACACAGACATGCTTCCCCCTTAAATTCCTTGTGACCTGTCTGTGCAAGCCCAGGTGACAGGCAGCACGTGAAGAACCAGCAGTGCCATTTATGTTTGAACACCAAACACTGTGTTAGCACAAGCCAACTGTGCTGCAGAACCAGTCATCTTCAATTCTCAGAGTCTTATAATTTGTAAGACAATTTTTATTACTCTGATTGGGACAGAGATGATTTCTGTAATGTCTGTTTATGCCATTTCAAACTTGAACATAAGTCTCATTTTTTAAAGGGGATTTTGTGGTTTTGTTGGCCTTATGATTTTTTTTTATCCCTCTTTTATGCATTCTGCTAAATGAAACCAAAATAAACCCAGGGAAAAAAGTGATTCTTTAAAACAAATATATTATTTTATCCCTTCTCTGGAGAGGAATTTTCATTGGGAGACAAGGATAGAACATTCTATTCAGCCTTCGCCTGCTGATTTACTCTGCTGTCATTATAAAAGCCATAATGATGTCCAATAACTAGTAACAGGGACTGGAAGGAGAAGCTTTGTAATGGAATGCTGCTCCCCTTTTTCTGCAGCGGCTTTGTTGGTGGTCTAGACATAATTCCAAAATGTGTTAGATGGTTTTTGGAGAGAACCACAGAGCTTCTTTTGGTTTAGAAGAAGTCCAGGCTTAGGATGGCATCGTGTAGGCTCCTGAAGTCTAGAAACCTGCAGGTGAAGAAGTGGTATTTTCCTACAAAGCTGTTATTTTCCTACAAAGGAGACCTTGGATTCTGGTAGGGGATACTTCTAACCATGCTACGGGATTTTGCCTGAAGTGTTAGGAATAACATTTAAAATAAGACAGTGTATACACAGCAGTGTGTGCCTGCAATCTGATGGATTGCTACAAGAAACCAGAGGTCTTTGATAAACACACCAGTAGTTTATGGTGAATATGTGTTGATGCCAGAGTTCTGTTTGACATGTATAAGTACTTTGAAAAGGTCACAAGTGCTGTCCAGCTGCATATCTGAAATTAAAGTATGAGTTTGTTATTGAAAGGTAGTAAGAATGGGTTGTCATTTGAAATTGGACATGACAGTATCATTCAAAAGGTCCCGTTCTGAGCATTGCTGTGATAGCAGAGGCAGTGGCATCAAAGAATGAGCCTTTCCCAGCATCTACCACAGAGCAGCAGGTGAGATATGACTGTTTTTTCTTGTGTTTATACATAGAAAATGACTGTGGTGACCCTGTGGTATCTGCCAGCAAATACTGACTCGTTGATGTTTCCCACTTATAAGTGGTTGATATTTTATCAGCTTTACCAAAGCTGCATTTTAAAATCTTTTTTAATCCCCTTGTTTTCAGCTGTTCATTATTAAGGTAGTGTGTTGTTTATGAAGGCTATTTCCACATGGGTAGCTGGAGTTGTGTGTTGTGTGAGGGAAAGTTGGCTGTTCTGCCTATGTGAGTGTGTATATAGTACTTGGTTTTGTTTGGGGTTTTTTCAGAGCAAGATTTCTCCCACTGCAAAAGGACTTGACCACAAGTGAACTGCACTTGTTAAATGTTTAGATGAACAAATGACATTTGCAATTAAAAAAAAATAATCTTCTTAGATGGAAAATTTAGGCAAAAATATTTATGCAAAAAAAGTCTCTTGTCCCTGGCTCCCCATTCTAAGTACCTCTAGCAGAGTCTCTGTGGCAGCTTTGGTGCAAGTGGGATCAGAATCCAGACCCTTTGTGCCTGGTATCCTTTGATTGACTAGACAATGCAAAAGAAACATGCAGCATCAAGTTGGTTTAGCAACTAATATTTGGCAATTTAAAAAAGTTTTCTTTTAGGCTGAGTTTTATGTAAAGCTGTTTACATTAAAGTGACATCCAATTAAAGTGTATCATGTAACCCACATCACAGTTCAGCACACATTTTCTGTTTTAGCTGACATATGGCCCCATTTATGAAAATAAAAATCATCATGTTTTGATGATATGTTCACATAATTTATGTGGAAAAGCAGGGGGAGAGAGGCAGGGAGAGGGAATGCCTTTGCTGTGTAAAGCTGTTATTTTCTGTGATTCATTAAGTGTCTTTTAACCCATGTGCACAGGCAAATCCTGCCTTCCCCAATTCCTGCCCAGCTCTCCTTCCCCCCAGTGTCCAGGCTGGACAAAGGGACTTAATTTCTTCTAGGGGCAGATAGGCAGTAGATAAATGGAAACACTTTATTATCCCATACCATAGGCATTTTTACACCAAAAGATTCTTCAGTATTCTGTAGAGGATATAAATTAGTTAACCTAAAACCAAATCTATGGACAGCAGAGCTACTTCAGCCCATTTTGCTCTGGTTGTCTCAAGGTTGAGTGCCTCTGAGGATTCTCTGATGTGTAGGAAAAGACAGTCTCTTACTGAGGTACTTTCTTCAATCTCTCCTCTCCTTAGCTGCCAGTTTTCATAAAAACGGTAGGAACTTAATATCTCTGCAGCCAGCCATCCTCTGTCATTTTGCCTGGAATTTTCTCTATGTATGGAAAAGTCTTGTCTCTCTTGCACACCTAAATGTTTCAGGAAAGCCAGGTTGCTTTCATTAAGGTACCTATTCATAAGATAAATGGTTCTTTTTATAAAGTGGCCATGAATCAGGCACATGTCAGGACAAACTGGGGTATCTCAAACCATCTACTGCCAAGGCTGTTGATTTGGTGTTTCTGTCAGCACCCCAAGCCTTGCTGACACTGGCTCTGCAAAAAAGAATAAGGTTCTAACATGATTTTAATCTGCTTCAGACAGGACCATGGCAAAGCATTATTTAAAAATATATCTTTGCATTCTTCCCTTTAAACAACTATGTTTAACCCCTCAGGCCTTATATTTTTTTTATGTAGCAGCACATCAGTGGAAGAAAGGTGACAAAATCACCATCCACAGAGGAATCAGCCAGTCAGTGTGCAGTGAAACCAGATTAATTCCTGGCTTTCCCACATATATTGGGAGGTAGATCACTTTAAAATGTAAGCAGTATAACTACAGTGAATCCTTTGTTTATCCACTGCTTTGGGACCAAACAGTGGGGATTATTGTTTAAATGGTAACTGTTGTTGCACATCAGTTTGCCATCTTCTCCTTGCCAAGGTAAACTAGACTGTACACCTGGAGCCTGGTTATTTGCAGCATGAGGCTGGCAAATGAAACCTTTAGACTGTACAATTTTGGTCACTGGATGTTTGGCCACTGTCACAGATAGCCATTGAGTCATGTCCTCTGTGAGTGGACTCTTTAATGCTACTACAAAAACCTACAAAGAGACATCACTCAGACATTATATTTGGACTGGTTTTTTGCTTGGTATACGTGACGTGAAAAATTCTCATTTGTTGGAGCAGGAACAGAATCTTGTTAGTTGTAAGGTATTATACTGTAATTACTGAGCATTTCCTCGTCTTAAATGACTTTCTAGAATCATCATTTTTGATGGGAGTTGATGCAAAAAGGGGAAAAAAAAGAAAAAATATCCACTTTCTCGTTTGCCTCTAACAGTGAAAAAAACCCCTAATAAAAGTCCAGTGGGACATAAACTGCTGCTGATAACATTAAATCCTGAGAAATGTAAAAGTCCCTATTGAATATGGCAACCTCTGGCAGAACCTTCTTTTTTTCTAATGAAGTCTGTGCATTTTGTTTAGTTGGCTGGTGATTCTAATCCAGGTACTGAGATCTGTGCACTCTGGTTTTGATCATTAGTACCAAGATTAAATAGGCATAGAGCCAAGATGTTGCAGTGTAATAACCTGGGGGTTGAGGAGGAGGGAGTTGAGAGAGAGAGGTTATTTATTAGTTGGATAAATGGGGTTAGCAGTTATTGAACATAACAGAAACTTATTTTCCTGAAGTCAGTGGCCATTTAAACAACGAAGTTTATGAATGAAGAATGTCAATTAATAGAAACAGTATCAAGGGTGAAGAAGGCCAAAATCAGGCCCTCTGACCCTGAGGTAGTTTTGTTTTCAGATTTCTAAAAAATCATTAAGTGGAATTGCAGACTCTTGGATAGCAAATGTATGTCCACTAGTAACCAGCTTTTTGTAAGGATGTTTTATGGCACTCTTGCAGAGAGTTAACACTTTTTAGACCACAGATGAAAACTCTCAGTCTTTTTCTTTCTTAGCTGGCTGCAGGTTTGTGCATAGGAGTTATCCAGCAGTAGGCAAAAAGAATTATTTTCCATCTTTTGAGAACACAGAAATGCATTACATATGCTCATAGGCTTCACTTTCACCAAGTTCATTAAATACAAATAGAAATTCCCTCTTCAGTGCAGAATTGCACTGTTTCCCATCAACTCATCACCTCAGAGAAGCATTCAGGTTCCCTGAGTAGGTAAAGCTGGAATTGTGACGTCTGCTTCTGTTCTGTAATTTGATTCCTAGAGTTTTGGCAGTTTCTTTAAGGAAAATAATGTTACAGGATTGAGGTTTGTTGGCTGTTTTGTTTTGTTTTTAATTAAAAAAGCCTGAAGCTTTCATCAAAAACATTTCTGTATCCATCCAAAGGAGAAAAAAAGCCTGCAAAACTACCCTAAAAATTGTTCTAATAAAAGTTAAGGAACACTTAGAAGGAACAGAGGTTAATATTCTTAAGATTTTGGCTTACTCCGATGTAAAAGTTACCAAAAGCTAATGAGAATGTCATGTGTTACTTGTGGATAGCCTAGAACATGCACATACAACGTGCACATGGCACATCTCAGAGTTGGCTTTAAATCCCTCTTGGCAACGGGTTTCACTTTGTTTGGAAAGCAGAGTTAGTGGTCAGTGCTCTCGGGATATTCTGCACAAAACAGAGACTCTGCTGCATTCCTGCTGCTCCTTCACACGCAGGGATGTTCCCCAGCATCACCTGACCCAGGCTTGAAGCAATTCTTCTAATAATTGAATGGGAACCTCTCCTCACTGCTCAGGTGGGCTGTAAGAGGAGGATGTTTATCTTCACAGGGAGGACTTTGTCATTTCTGTGCCCCCAAAAAGCTGTGAAGAAACAACCAGTAAACCAAGTGTCAGCACTAAGGATAGAGAGAACAGATTTTTACTTGAAAACCAAATATTTCAAGTTGTTTGAAACACACACTCAGCTTGATTAAAGGAGTAAGTGGTGCCTAAGGAGGAACGCTTTGATTTTTTTCAGAGGTGCAAAGTGCTCAGCACCTTTAAAAACAGGCTACTTTCAAAGGTGTTTAAATAAGGATTTAGGTGAAGAATTTGGCTTCATTTCAGTTGAAATTAATGATTCACTTCAAGCAATTTTTAACAAAACCACGAGGGTTTTCAGAATAGCAGAACAAAAATAAAAACATGAAATGCAGTTACCTGCAAGTTCCAAAAAATTCATTGCAGGTGAAGCTTGGATGGTGCAGTCTGTGGCTGTCTGAGCACGTTTTTTAGTACAACAAATTCTACTTTGTGTAGAAAGGTTATTTGCCAGGTATAGTCAGTCTTCCCTCAGCTGCTGAGATAAGAAGCTTTCATTTCCAGCTGCCCACCTGATGTGAGGTGGCTGCAGAGCACCTGCCTGTGGGCTTTGAGCTGTGTGTCCTTGCCCCTCGTTCCTGTGTGCCCGGTCCCTCCTGGGCTCCTGTGGGTTGTGCTGTGCTTCACAGGAATGTGTTCGTGCTTGAAGTTGGTGAATTCTCTAGTAGAGACTCTGATTAAGAACTAAAGTTGTCCAGAAGACAATGAGTCATGTCCTCCTGTCTGTTCTACATGTCCACATCTGATTTTGTCCCTTTTTCGTCTGCTTTTACAGTTACACAGTAATGATTCAGTCTAAGGCTTGTTGTACCTTCCCTGTTAAAAGTTTCCAGTTGACATTTTACTCTAGTCTCCAAGGATTTGTTTACTGTTCCAGAACAATTCCCAGTTCTTCTGGTCAATGAGAAACACCTGCCAACCTGACACTAAAGAAAAGCTCCACAAAGGTGCTTTTCCCACACTGTAGTACTTAAGCCATTTGTTCTGGGAGAGACAAGGTATTGTCGTGCTAGTCTCAGTTATTGGGAGGGTCCTAAAAGGGTGATTTTAAATATTAGAGTCTTGAGCCTGAACAAGGTGGTTAAATCAACACAAAGAAACCCATGTGGAGTGTCTCTGCCTTTCAGTGCAGTTGGATTTTTGTCTCTCTGTCATCTCTGACCATCCTGGATATGTAGGTTTTGGATAAAGCTGTGCTGTGGTTCAGTGGTGGCAAGTAGGGTACAAGGCAGCTTCCATGGCCAGTGTGCCTGCAGCACTGTGTTTTTAATCACACATTTTGAGTCATCTACACTGCAAGACTGAGCCTGGGTTAACCCCGGATGGGGAGGATTGTGGTTGAACTCGTGCCGGAAATAATTTTCAGGTCCTGCATTAGCAAATAGGCACAAAGCAAGTGCAGCCTGCACTGCTCTGCTCCAATGCAGACAAGTCTTGTTTGTCAGAGGCATTCACTGTTGTGATTTGAGGTTAGGGAATTTATAGAAAAGGAATTACAGTGGTCATAAAACAGGACTTAGCCGTACTTATTCATCTGTAACAGTGCAAGCACACTGCTAATGTTTTTTCTTCTGGAATCAAGTTCAGTGGGCTCACTTTAATAACCTGGCCAGGATGAAAGGTTAAATACATATACCCTGTAGAGCTGCTGAACTGCAAGACCTTGGAAACTTCTTCAGTCTAGATGGGATCCATAGATTATCCAAGACTATTACAGACCCCTTCTGCCCCAGCTGGCTGTAAAGACACCAGCATTACTGGGTAACCTGGTGAAATGTACCACGACCATTCCTTAAAGAAGAAGAGGTGGAAACATGCTGAACAGATTAGAAGGCTTGTCTGACAGCAAGTCCTTGCTGAATGGTGCATCACAAAGTGAATACAGCTTTTAAATCTGGAACACATGGCCTCTGTCTTGATGCTGTGCAGGCTGACATTTGAAGAGCATCACCATGCATAAGTCTACACTACATTTTTCTTTAATAAATAGGTAGAGAATCAAAAGGAAAAATCTAAATTATTTCCAGAGATTTGTAGTACATTATCGTCTTCACATTGGACTTAAAAATAGGCATGAATTTTCTTTTCAGTGGGGAGAGAATGAAAGATAAATGTCAGAGTTGGAATTGTTGATCTTCCTAGGCCACATTACTTTTCCAAGAGGTCCCGTTTTTTGAGTTACCTCCTTTTCATGCCTTTTAATGCACAAGGCTTTTCACTCTGTCCATGCAGATCGTAACTTGTGTTCAATGTTCTCTGCCCCCATGGATTCTCATAGGAAGTTGAGGCTTTGGGCACTTCTTGTCAGCCTGGCAGAGTTCCTGGAGCATCGTTTCCAGTATTGATTTCCCCTGGGTTTGTCACCCACTCCCTGCTCAGCAGTCAGGGCCGTCTGCACTGCCACAGGTGCTGTGAGAGCGGATCAGGGCATGTGGGGGAAAATTGTATTTGGAAAACATAATTTTAAAAATAGCCTTGTCTAACAGCTCTGAATTCAGGACCTTAACAGCTTCATAAAAGCTTGTTGCTGGTGTTGTAAAACTCTAATACACAAGTTCATTCCACATAAGAACACGGCTGTAAGTTTTTAGCTCCAGATGCCAAAGAGTGATCCCAGCCTGTTTAAAAAGTGTTAAGCTGCAACATGCTACATAAGTTAATACCAGCTTTCTACTTTTTACCTTTTCTGCTTGGGGCTGTGCCCATGCCAGTCACTTACATACTCCTTTACCTTGATTCACTGTAGGAGATGAGGCTGCCAAGCCAGATATTTACCTTGGGAACACACATTTTTATCCTGTAACATTTCATCAGCCACAGCTAAAGAAAAGATTTATGGACTTTGTAACACTAAGATTATTTTAGTCACTTGTTAGCCAAAAATAATGTAAAGACATACAGTGCTTGTTTCAGAAAAGTTTGTAATTAGGAGCCCATACTTCGCTCTGATTTACAATGTAAGCTTGGTATCCAATTAGCAATAATAGTGTTCTTTTAACTAAAACACATATCCTTCCAGAATTATGCAGACTTTCCAATTACTGTGCTATGATGAAATTATAGCTAGAGACTCATAAAGTTGTGCATAGTTTGTAAACGCAATATATTCTTAACTACCTTGCTGTACAGTATATACTAGCAGGGCTCATATGTTCTCTGTGTTATGGAGGCTTGTTAAAAAGCACGTATAAGATTATTGAAAAAGTATGTCAAATAATATTTATGTACTTAGTACCATTGTGATAGGCTGTTACTGGTCATTCTGATTAAATTCTGCTCAGATACAGTGTGTTTGTGTGACTCAATCTCTAAAATTCAAGAAACAGTTTAGAAACTTCTCTTCAAAGCACCTGGAAATTTAAACCCTTGAGAGTCACTATTTGGTTTCTTTTTTACCTTGTTGTTATGATATCCCCTTCGTTTTGTGTAAAATGAGGAAAGACTTCACTGATTTTTAAAGCAAATTTGTATGAAAGTGAATTGCAGTGCACCACTACCTCATATCCAGCATCTCTTCACGCTTTTTTGTATCAAAGACAGAGCTGCAGCTGTTTTTGTTGGTGTGGGAGCAGACTGAAAATCAGAAATTATTAAATGTTGTTGTATTGTTAAAATCCACAGTAAGAGAAGAGGCTTCCAAAGTGCAGAACAACCTTTAATTAGTGTCCAGCCAGTGGGAGAGGGCGGAGAGCAGCAATTTCTTTCGAGCCATGATGTACTGGCCCTTTTGCAGGGGGTTATTGATGAGAAAACTGTGTCTTTTACAAGAATGGGAGAATGACTAAGGCCTGTCCAGCACTGTGAAAGTGTTGGTAACACTTAATGAGATGACTAAGCAGGCTCCTCCAGGGCTTTTGCAATTTATTTATTATTATTATTTATTACTCAGAGTTTGCTGAGGACTGCTAGTCCCAGAAGGAGACTCCTATTCAATTTACTGTGAAAAATGCAGGGGAAAACGGCATGGATAGAGACTAAGAGGAGACTGTGTGCATTGTATTCTCTGTTAGAAGTATGGCTGTATGTGTATAATCTTGCATTACTAGACTAATTCAGGTTTTCTATTACTGTTCCTTAAAAATTACTTCAACTTTGCCAGAACCTTGTGAGCTCTATGTGATGAGAGTGGAGGAGAGGATTGAGTGAGGATGACTCAGGCTGTTGTCATCCCCATTTATCTTGCAACCTGTCCTGTCTCATCCTCCTCTTCCCCAGCCACTTAGCAGGGTCTGGTGTGGGACAAGCTCTGTGTCAGGTCTTGGGGAAGAGGTTTTAATTCCTGGGGAATGGAAAAGGAAAAACAGATTGTTAGATGACAAGACCAAGCCCTATATGGTACTTTCCCTACCCTCAAAGAAAGGAAGGAAGAACAGGCTGCCCTGTCACCACCAGAGTGAAAGGTCCTGCCTTAGGGCAGCTACATGTTTTACAGTGTAATACAGATTAAGAGATTAGAATGAAAAGAAAAACGGAGTAACCTATGAATCTCCTGAGAATTTGCTCTTTCTTAAAGTCTGTCCTTATTTTTACAATTTTTCTAACTTAATAAATGAGGCATCTTCTTTAGTGTGACTCATTTAGGGGGACAGTTTGGGTTCTTCAAGTTTCGAGGCTATTTTAATTTCTCAGGCTATTCATTGTCTGCATTTGCTTTGTTTCATTTGGTTTGGTTTTCATTTGAGCTCTCAGTTCTATATAATATAAAAGCACTCAGAGCTGTATGAATTATGGCCCAAGATGCCTCAGGGGAGTTGGTAGTGAGTTGCAGCACTGTGCTTGCATACAGTGTCTCAGCTGCTCCGATTTACTGGTCCAAGTGGAAGAGGCTGAGAATCATTCCAACTTCAGGAGAGCTTGATGGCTTATGGCAGTTGGTGCAGTCAGTAAATCCAACCTGTGGAGACAGGGATTCTTGCTGCCAGACTGCCCTGGCACACCCACCTGAGGTGTAGGGCTGATGGACATGGAAAACTTGATTGCAGCTTTTCAGAGTAACCTTAAGATTTGTCTGGTTTTCTGACCTTGGGATGGCTGACTCCAGAACCATCCTGTGAAATTTCTGGAATTGGCAGCCAAAGTCTTGGTTGTTCCCAGTGCCACCCACTGCTCAGCTCCCTCCCTGACCACCCTGGAATTTGTCTGTGACTCTCTCTGCAGGTTTGGCTCTACCAAGAAAAGGGACTAAATTGGGAAGGACACACTTGGGTCATGTCTGCTCTACTGTCAGCTGCCTCATCATGCCAAAATAAGTTCTCCAATATCCTGGAATCAGAACAGTGCAAGCCAGGATGAAGGAGAGGCAGAATATAAGTTCCAGGGGAGCAGTCAGGACAGGGCAAATGCAGATTTAGGGTAGGTGGGGTCCAGGCTGCACAATGATGGACATCCAACAGCTGTGGAAAACAGTAACAAATGGATAAAAGGAAGATTTATGAGAAGATGAAGCACCAGAACTGCACTGGTTCCCATTCAATTATCTGTTGAAAACCTCAACAACACAAGACAACTCCTCACTTCCAAGGACTTAGGTCAGCTGAGGAGCTGTGCACCGTGTCCTGTGTGTGGACAAACGGCAAAAGTTCCTGCAGCTGGGAATGTGTCCCTGTGAAAAGTATGGAAGCACTTTTATGTTCGTGCCTCGCAAATATTTACGCATTAGGTCACGGCAATTAGGAATAATTAGAGTGGAATGTACCTTGTATTCACAGAGCCAGGAACTAGGCCCGTGTCATAAACACTGAGTTTATTTCTGGTCAGACTCAGCAGGGCAGGACATGGAGTCTGTAGGGCCTTCCCATGGCTGTTCCTGGTGCCAGCACAGTACTGGGGTACAGGTGATGCTGGGAATTGTGTTGGGGCTTCAAGCACAAATGCAGGTTTGGATCTTGAGCCGTGCATTGCAACTCCTTTCCAAGGCTGTTTAATTGTGATTTAATTTTTCCATATTATCAAATAATTCGTGGAAGCAAGTCAGATATTCCCTAATGGCTACCCAGGAACAAGGTTTGTCTTCTCACAGGAATACATAGTAAGAAGCCTTTCTTTCAATACTGTGACTCCCAGCCTTTTTAGAAAAAGAGCTGTTAGAAATAAAAGGTTGAAGAGTAAATGTGGAGGGGATTTACCTCCTGGCTGGCAAAGGGTCCAGAGACTTACAGTGACTAGTCCTAGACCAGCTTTCCCAGTGAGGTTGTAAGTGGCCTGGTGAGTTGAAGCTGCCTGGTGGGGAAAACCTATTAAATGTGTTTTGCAGTTGGATTGCAATGTGAGTAGGAGATGGCATTCAAGGCAAATCCAGTTTGTAGGAGCTATGGACATTTCCAGCAGCCAGGAGTAATGATGGGCTGCTTTTGCTTTGCCTGTCCCACAGCTCTGTTGTTACTTCATAGTGTTGTGAGGCATTGTTACTCAGAATTGTTCATAAATCTGGTGATTAAAAATGACAGTGCACATAAACTGCTTTTTAAGACTTTGTATGTATGACAAGCTATTTATTAATTATGTGACTTGCCAACATATTATTACTTCACCTTAATTGGTGCCTGGCAGTGTGTTAATCAGTCCTCTGCCACACCACTTCAGGCTCTCTTTAATTGCCTTTGGCTTTCTCCCACATTTGCTATTAGCATGTGCCTGGTGATCTCTTTGGGTTTGGGACATGAGGGACAGGGCGTTGTTGAGGAGGTTGAGATGATTTGCTTTGTGTCTCACCATTTGTGGGGAGCTCTGTGCTGGGACAGCAAATGTGAAGATCATCAAACAGAGTGAGATGTAGGGACGTGTCACATCCTCACCTGCACCAGAGCAGCACTAACCTGGGTCAGCCTGATCCAAGCACATGGAAGCTCCATATTCCTGTGGAAGCTTTTTATTCCCTTGCTCCCTGGAGGAGTGGTGGCCTGGGGCTGTGCAGCTGTGCCTTAAGGGGGACAGTTAACAACAGGATAATCAAAATCAACTGTGCCTTAATACCCTAAAGTACTTTTCTGGCTTGAGGAACATACTGCCAACTCTTCTCAGTGTTAGGTGTGTTTTGAAGTTGGACAGTGATGTGAGTAGACTGTGTAGTTTTAAAGTGAATCCAGTCTTTAGAGATAGTTGAAATCTCCAGCTACCATGAAATGTGTTGTCACTTCAATTACAGTTGCAAGTACCTCTCTCTTATTTGTTTCCTGTAATACCAGACAGACTAGGTAAATATATATCTTTTTTAATGAAGCACAATATAGTTTTTAAATGGTTTATATCAAATTGTTTCCAGTTTCTTATAAACTCCTGATTTCTAAATATCTCATTATTTGTTCCATATGTTTCGCTGAAGTCATTGTTACCAGTACTGCAGAAAATACATAAATAATCTAGTAATTTAACATAAGTTTGTGATTTTTCTTAAGTTACTGTCAATCAAATATCATTAGTATAAACTGAAATCAAAGCAGAGCCAAAATCTTGTAATTAAATCATGGGGGATGTTCTGAGACAATGAGAAAATTGGGAGTGTTCTTGCAGGCTGTACAACTGTCACTGTGTGTGTTGGGAGAGAGACCACAGAAGTCTGGAAGGAGGGAGTTTTTCATGACAGTGACTGTGCTTTTGTCAAACAGGTTTCCAAGTACAGTCATGACAGTTGGTATTAATCCATTAATTGTGTTTGGTGTTCACTTAAGCTAAATATTCTTTGCTGTATGAGGGAATAAAACCAGCTAATTGTGGTGATACAATCGGAAAAGTAAAAAAGCATTGTGGAAGATGCTCCCAGCTTGTTGTTGAACCTGATGAGAACAAAGCAATGTTGTAGAAAGTCTCTGTTCTGTATAAAAGGAGGTCACAGAATGAAGTTGGCAAAAGAGTCAAGTTACGCTTCATGAAAAACTTCAGCATTTCCTGACCAAAAAATGCTCTCATTGCCCGATGCGAAATACAGCTTTTTTCATGTTGTCTCCCCTCAGCCCCTTTTCAGTAATGAAAAAAGGAGAAGGAGCAGATCATAAGAAGATAAATATGGAAGAAGAAAAGGGGAAGGGAAAACAGCACAGAATATCTAAAAGTTTGTGGAAAGCCTTTTATAGACATTAAGAAAAATCTAAAATGTGTAAACATTTTCAGATTCGGGAAAATGTCATTTTAAATCAGAGATGGGAAAGAAAAAGCACACCACTCCAGACACTAGAAATCTCAGTTCTCAAAACAAATGCAGGATATCACTGAGGAGAATTATTTATGTGACCAGTGTTCCTTTTTTCCCATTAAATGGTTTTTTCCCCAGACTTTGAAGGTGTCTTGGTTAGCAGTACATCACTTTGTTTGACATATTTTCCACCCATCTCTGTGTCAATACATCCCCTAATAAACCTGACCGTACTTTGTGAATCAGATCAGCAGTTCCAGCTGCCTTTAAACCTGCACATTTTCTCTTCATCACCTTGTGTTGTTGCCCTTCCTTGGTTTTGATCAGTTCAGAGGTGTGTTTTCAGACACACCATGTAAGTAGGGATTATCCTGATGAAGTAATTGCATTATTTTTGTCTGTAGCTAGGAACCCTTTCCTGGTTTTCCGGGAAAATCCTTGATGACAACATTCCCATTCAACTCAGATGAAAATTCTGTTGGGCAAATTTAATATATTCCCATTATAGATTTTATATTGACAAGTTCATGGAATGGCCAACTTAACCATGTAATGCATCATCTGTTACTTGGTTATTCTCTTTTATGGTTTTCTTCTTTCTAGAATTCTCTTTCTCTTCTTTTTCTTCTCCACTTTTCTTCTCAGAGCCTTACTCTGAAAACACTAATCCTGGGTTTCAGCAGGCAAGAGCAAGCAGCCTGTGCTAGGGTTGCTGCACTGATGGCTCTTCCAGTGTTTCTGCTGTAAGCTCCGTTTTTCAGGGGTTTATAACTTGCTCATAAAAATTTACTGCAAGCTATAATTTGGCACACAGGGTTCCAGCCTGAGAGCATACTGCTTTTCTTATTTAAACTGCATTTGGTTTATTGACGGGCCTGTTTTCAGATTGCAAAAGAGTGACGAGTGAAATAGAAATCTAATTGTTTCAGAAACTTTTTTTCCCTATTTTAAGACTCTCCAGCCCCCAAACAGCTTTAAACATCTACTAGTGCCTTTGAGTATTACAAAGAATTAAAAGTAGTTAAGAAATTCATGATTAAATAGTGGCTACTGTGCATATTGAGGAATTACACCTACAGTGTACAGCGTCTTTCAGCCTAAATAATCCCAGTGCAGCTTTCCAGCTTTCTAGATAACAGAAACAAAACTGAAACAGAGGTATCAGGCAGGATGAAGGAAAGCAGTTAATGCAGGCCTATATAACAGGGCTGATTGTGATTTGGGCCAGGCCATTCAATTTAATGCATCTGCTCTTGCAAAAGACATCAGAGATCTTGTGGATTGGATTTTCAGGTACTGCCTTTCTCTTCTGGAGAACACAGGTAGGAATGAAAACAATTTTGCAGTTATAGCTTAAGCCATTGCTGTATTAAAGCTTCTGATTTGAAATCCCATATGTGGATATATGGTTTATTCTGTTTATTCTGTACCCTACAGCTCCGGTGCTACAGTGAGGATTTCAGGCTTTGCAGATCATGATTGTGGTGTTTGGGTATCTGTGAGCATTAGGAGACTAATTCTGATCAGTTCTCCAGCCCCTGCCCACCTGCCAACATCCTGCCCTTCCTGTCACCCTTCTCACAGGCTCACATCCACTGCACAGTTCTTTACCCAGCATTTCAGATACCGTGGAAGAAATGCTGAAATTGCAAAGCAAATCACTCAGAAATGGAAAAATATTTCAGTACAAGCTTTATCCTATGCTCCTATGCATGTGTATTTCTGGAGGTTGGGCTTGCATGCACTGAGCTGCTGAATTCTAGTTTTATAGTGAATGTACCACAAAAAATACCTGTATTTATTTTGGGCAAACCGTTTCACATCTTTTTAACCAGCTTTACTTAGTTCTGTTAAGTAAAAATATGCTCAGTACGTGTCCAGGTTTGAAGATGATCCTTGATAATGCTTGAGAACTTGGCCCTGAGCAAGTTCCTGTTTCACATACAGAGGAAAACCTTTCTACCCTGTCTCAACACACCTTTTGGATCTAAGCAAGCAAAACTGTTTTAGGCTGATTAATTAGTTTTTCAGTATCTAAGCTAGCGAGAAGCATTATCTTCTTTGACTAAATACACTTCTGAAAACATGTTTAGAACTCTCCTGTAATACCTTGCATCCATACCATGGTAATATGAGAGGAGGGGAGATTGGCATTTTGTGAATTCAACTGCTGAGATTTCCTGGGTGTTTCACTGGGCCCGTTGAAAATGTGATTGTATCTTTATTTCTTCCAGTGGAGATGCTGGGCTTAGGCTTGCTAGGTAAGTCCTATTTCAGACTTGAATCTCTTGTGGGGAAAGTCACAAAACCGAAGCACTGTAGCAAGGTGTCAGATCTAACGCTTCCTCCTTGCACCAAGAAAAATGAATTTTACAATCCAAAAGGTGCTTTTGTTATCACAGGGTATTTGTACTCTGATGAAGCTTAAAACTACTTCTTGTGCCTCCCTCACTGATCTCACCCTTTCAAGACTTGTCTTGGCTAATTGAGGCCTTCTGTTGCACTCCTGCGGATACAACTTCGAATACTTTTTAATAGAAAAAGTTTGGCTATATAGATACAGACCAAAAAACCCAAGCAAAGGGATCTTCAGACTGTGTGTGGTCATGGTGCTTCAGCAAATCAAGTGGATAAATTACTCTGCTGCCATATCTGTTTCTCTTGGCAGAGCTCCGACAGTCTTCTGGCATCCCCTGCAACTGTCCTCTGCTGTTTGGGATTAGATTCACTCTGCAGATTGTGTGTGTGTGTGGGGACTCACCATCCTAATCTGCATAGCAAAGGTTAGAGAGGCTTTTCTTGAAAGGAAATTTAAGTACAGATGGAATTGTCTCTGTAGATGTGTTGGGGAATATTCGAGCTGCATGTTTGCTGTTCTCCGCACTCAGGGAGTGCTACTGCAGAGAGATTATATGGACTGAACCCACAGCACTGATGTGCTGAAGAGATCATGGAAGTTGGTGCAGCTCAGCACCGTGGGAGGTGAAATGAAAAATCACACCACGCTCTGCACCATTCCTGTGCCATCTCCCAGCTCCTCTGGTCTCTTTGGGAGGAAGCTGCTCGAGGAGGGAGGGTCAGGCAGCACTGGAGAGGCAGAGGAAAGCAGAGAAGTAAGACAGAATGGGCATTGTGTGGCTGGGGCTGTCGCCCAGGGGTTGAGGGAGTGTAGATTGAACGAGAGTGATGAGAAATTATTGTTTTAAAATCAAAGAAATTAAATGGTATGCAGTCCTGCTTACAGAGAGTTGAGATTGCCCAGTGGCTGTAGTTACACCTTTGACATTCAAGACATGAGGAATTCTGGTGCCAATTATCCATCCCTAGGCCACTCTTTTAAGATCTCACAAGAGAACAGGGGTTACTTAGCAGTTTGGATCTGTGTGCAGCCACAGGAGGACTTCACTGCAGATTTACATGAGAGTCTCAGCTGTTCAACCCCACCCTCTCGTTTGGTTATTAACAAACACAACAGAACCAGAAACTTGCCAACATGAAGCTTAGTTGACCTGGAGCTACAGTTACCTACTGACAACTTGTCTGTTCTGTTCTGGAACATCCAGTTCAGGTAGGCACAAGCTTCTGGAAGCCAGGGAAGAAAGAGTTAGTGTAAGTGGACTGAGAAAATGTATGACTCTCACAGACTCCAGCTGTCTTACAGGAGCTGGCAAAAGCCACGGGGCATTGTCTGCCTGCCTTCTCTCTGCCTTCACCAGCCTCAGCATTGCTGACATCCCACAGTCAAGGGATGAGTTAGATGTTATCTTTGCCAACCTCTCACCTTCTCCCCCCCCAGCACAGTGGTAGAGAGAAGGCAGCAGCTGCAGGTGGGCTCAGAGCAGAGATGTGCTGGCCTTACCTGGGGTGGTCAGCAGGTGGGAGATGTGTGAATATTAACCTGTACATATAAACCAGCTGCTTAGAACAGCCCTGTCAATATAGACACAGGTTTGAGAAATGACAGTGAGGTGCTCAGGTTCATTTCCATGGGCAAACCTCAGCCTTTGCATACCTGACTGCAAGGTGACTGCAGTTCATTGCAGCTCATCTAACTTACATTTGCTCCTGCAGAAAAGCACATTGGTTTTCAGTGTAGTGTTATGTGCCATTGCAGAGGTAGGGTGGCTTTGCTGAGCACATTTTTTCTGGTTTTCAGAGTATGAGTTAGGACCATCTTTAAATTTTTTTTTCCTCTTGGCTTTGCTCTTTAGGTGATGCTCAGAGGAAAGCGCCAAAGGATTTTGTCAGCAAATAGTAGGTCACACAGAATGCTGTTTATCTGCAAAGATTTATATTGGGATAATCAAATGCTCTCTCTCCCTCTGTTCTACTGTATTAAATGATAAACATGATCAGGACATATTTTTCTAAAATTTAACAGTCATTTCTCATCTGCACCTACTGGGGATGTGAAGCCTAATGTCTGTGTACCTGTGAAAATGTAAGCTTTTGAAAATGAATGAAAATAGTAATAATCACTTATATTTGTATCAAGTCTTCTATTTCAGCAAGTCTGAGATTCACCAGGGCACAGGTCAGGCTGCCTGTCTGTGGAACACTGTTTGCAGGGCATGGACACTTGTGGCAGTTTAAGGTAGGAAGAGAGACCATACAGAGCTATGCAAGAAGAGCATGAAGCAGGCTGCAGTTTCACTGTGTAATTGGTGTTTAATTAAGAGATTGTGAAGTGATTCTCTCTGCTGTTGATTAGCACCCTGCAGCATTGCCTGGGCTAATCCATTGCTACCCCAAAAAGACTTTCACAGCACGTGGGCTTTCAGCAGCAAACATAGTTTAAAAAGTTCTCCCCTGGCTGTTCATTTGTGCACCAGGGTTTGAATGTTGCTGTCCCTTCTTTCCATTATTTGTCCTATGGGATCCACAGTTTGAACTGAACAGATTGTGATGAGAACTGATGAAGTCAGAACAACATCCTTTGAAAACATGCAATAGTGTGAACTCTCAAGTTCCTCCCTCTAGAAGTGAAATGCAGTGGAGGCCTTTATTTAGTACATCTAGTTCCTCTAATTGTGATGGTCAACACAAATTACTTTATGTAGCAACTGCAGAACAGTGTTGGGGTTCAGCTACTATTTTGATGCTATCTCGAATAATCAGCTTGATGTTCAATATTTAATTGAAAGCAGACAACTTGTCACAGCTAAAAGGAATCTGAAGCCCTAGGAATGGTGGCCAGCCTGATAGTTCTAACATAGTAATTGATAAATCTTGCTTTACAGCTGCATCTGGGACTAGTCTTTTGTATGTCCTTTATCTCTTTAATTCCTTTTGCACGGAACAAAACAAATTGGAAATGAAAAACACTGGCTTATTGTATTCATCTAAGGACATGCTAATTGAAAATGATTGCTTCATAGTGGGCTGGATTCAAAAACATGTACATCTCTCTTTCTCTCTTTTACACATAAATCCATTAAATACATGTGTTGAAATAGGAATTGCTAGGTCAGAGGGAAGTGAGATAAGTAAACCAGAGACAGGCACGTAGGAGGTATCCCTACAACAAGCCAAATTCCTTTGCCAGCTCCCAGATCTTTTGGCACAGCCATGATTGCCAGAGTCTACATTTTCATTAAAAGCAAAACAAAATGAATTTTTGGTTATGAGCTTTTAGGCCTTCAAAGATAGTTTGGAAAACATGATCAAGAGGATAATTTTTTTCAAAAATGAAAACTTTAGATTCTTAAGTGTACTTCAAGCTACTAAAACACAACTGTGGTGTGATATTGGGTTAATCTGGAAGAAGATTTGATGGATGAACTCTCTTCAGCCAGTTCAGTGTCTTTCTCAAATGAACTTGTAGTGGTAAAGCAGACATATAAGAAACCTTAATACAGACATATTTTTTTTAAATCTGGTTATTTTTAATAATTGCAAAATCATGGTCCAAATTTTGGTCTAAATTCTAAAAGGAATTTTTTCAGGTTCTCTCACCTGAAAACCTTAGAGAATGACCTTCAGATTACTTAAAAGTTTAGGTGTTTGAGTGGGGGGAATGTTGATACCAGATGAAATGTGTGTCATGTATGTTGCGTGCTGGTAATGCCAATTTGAAGTAAAATAAAAAAACAGTTAATATTATAAACAAACCAGTGCACTACATCACAGAGTGTGTGGCCCTCGTGTTACAGAGCACACACTTTTCCAGTTAGGATTCCTATGCACACAATCAGAGTATAAAGTCCCATACACTAGAGCAGATCAAAGAACAACAGTAACTGTGTTTCAGCTGAGAACTGTTCCTGACAGATCGCAGATCCATGGCAAAAGGCACCTTTGTGGCTAAATTGCCAGTTATTGACCAGTGGCCAACAGTAAAAAGTGTGTCATAATGACTTTTCTGTGCAGAATTACAAGTTTTTATCCTGTTTATCTTCACCATTATTATATTGTCATTTATGTCCTAGATCACCTACTCAGCATTGGAAGGGCATGAAATTTGGCCAGCATTAAGCTGTACCTAGAATTTAGAATTCACCAGTTTTTCACAACTTCTCAGTTGGCATTAAAAGCGACAAAAAATTAATCAATTTTTTATTTATTATGGTCCCTACCTCCAGATGTCCTATCCTCCCATCAATGTTAGCCTGCATTTGGAGCTGGACTGCTGTGTTTGGCATTAAAATGTTTGGGGTTTGTTGTCTCTTTAAGATACCAAATGAAGTGTCAGTGGGTTTGTATCTGGGCCAGTTGTGTCAAGTTTTTACTTACAGTCCAACGCCACAACTGAATGGGAGAAAGGCAGAAGATCCCAGGTGAACTGGTGAGAGACTGGCTTTGTTGTCATTGTGTGTGGACCAGTGGACTTTGCATTTTTTATGTGCTGGGCTGTTTGTTAAAGGGTTTAGAGACAGAAGAGAAAAGGCCAGTCCTGTGAGTTAACACCCACTTCATCCCTGTCTGTCAGAGATGGGAGAGCTGAGGAACTTGACTGTTTGAACAAGAATCAATTCACAAAACTTGTTTTGCTGAAAAATGAACTTGACTTTTCACAACAACCTGCAAATGGACACAATAATCACATGCTTTTGGTAAAAGCAAAATCGTTTCTTCCTACTATTAAACACACTTGCTCTAAGCTATTCCATCATCACTGTGAAGAAAATTCCCATTTTCCTCTGTAGTGGGTTGGTGGGGTTTTTTTTGATTCTCTGGAGAAGTGAATCTCTCTACCAAAGACTTGTTCTGTGCACTCTGGTCATTTTTTTTACATGCTGTGAGACCATGCCATTGAGTGCCTTGAAGAAAAGAAAGGTGGGATCCACATTGCAGGGATGGCTCAGACTGATGCAGTGATCCTGGGAGGAGAGCAAAGGGCAGGGCAGTGCCACAGCAGGCCAAATGGAGAGCCTGCAATGCCCAAATGTGTTTTTGTGCTTCAGTTTGAGGTCACAACTGAGGTCAGGACTGGCCCATCAGGTTGGCACAGTGTCTTTGAGGCAACTAGAGATAATACAAAATACTCCTCACAGATGCTGCTGTGGGAAAGTGTTCCCTTTCAGCCATGACTACAAGAATATACTTTTCCCTTCCTTTTTTCTGCCCTGTGCCAAGAATGTTTTATATGCTGAGAAAGCTGGTACTGATGCAAGGGAAAAGGACTCTTAAGAAATATTTGCAAGTTTAATTAAGGCCTGAACCCGCTGATGTGATTCAACTGCCTTGGCGTGTGTGGATCCAACCGATGTGTAGGGAAGGCCAGCCTAGAGCAGATGATTTTACCCAATGCTTGTAGAGTGTCTCCTCCACTGGCCAGATCTTTTCTGTGCCCTGATGGAGGGTCATTTCTTACTGTCACTGACATTGTTTGCCAAAGGTCACTGAGTATGGCTTTTAATGGTGAGGCACAAATGTGTCTGTGGTAATCTGTTGGCGTAATCCTTTGTGGCTGAGTACGTCCTTCACGTTGTTGTTGTGCCAGGCCATGCTTTAACTCAGAGCCTGCGGGCTGTACTCTTATGTTTAAGAGCTGTGATTTTGTCACGGTAAGTTTTGAGGGAAAATCATGTGTTAGTTATGGTGCAGAATGTCAATGGAGAACCAAACAAAATAACAAAAAAAAGAGGGTATGTTTTGTGCTGCCTGACATGGGCTATTTAGGTTCATGGACTTGGTTGATCTTAAGCAGAACTAGGTTCACACATCAGTATCATGTTATTCACTGTACACAGAATTCAGAGGCAGAAGGTTTATTCTCTACCCTCTTTGTAATTTCATTTGTTGCCATCCTGGGTTCTAATTTTAAAATCTTTTCTGTCTGGTGGGCACCATCTGTCAAATGGGTTGTTCAGCATTTGTTCTGCTTCCTTGGTCTTGCTTTGCTATGCTGCTCTGTTTCTCCTGGTGATCCCTCAGTGAAAGCAAGATGGTGATTGCAGTTGACCCTGCTGAGAACTGAACTGTTCATTTGTTTAGCTGAAATCTCCCCACACCCTGTCTTGTCCTGCCCTCCAGTCAGGCTTTGGTCTTGTCCTCCCAGAGGCTTAATTCTCTTCTTTGTCCTTCCCAGCCTTATTTCCTCCACCAAATTGAGCTCCTTTACCTGCCTGGCTTGGTGGGAAAATGTCAGGAGATTGATGAGGTGGATTATTTGTCTGTATGCAGGTACTGGCTCCTGGTGAAGAACAGGCATTCTAATGCTTCAGTG
Organism: Calyptomena viridis; assembly: GCA_013390005.1. Taxonomy (NCBI): domain Eukaryota; kingdom Metazoa; phylum Chordata; class Aves; order Passeriformes; family Eurylaimidae; genus Calyptomena; species Calyptomena viridis. The sequence goes on from WEIV01023300.1 coordinate 445,943, forward strand.
GCATTAGGGTCACACAGCTAAAGTAGTTTTGAACACCTGGTCCAGGACTGTTTGGATAGAAAGAAGGGCTGCATCTCTCCATTCCTGCAGGCCCTGGCATTTCCAGGATTGCCCTGAGTGGGAGAGGAGTTAGGAGTAGGAGGGATCCACAAAACTCTTCCTTTGTCCCAGGGGTAAAAAGTGGAAAAGGAAGTGGAGCAGTGCCAGGCAGAGGCTGTTTTATGTGGACTGCTCTGTCCATAGCAAGGCATTCCCATTCCACCCCGGACTGTCAGCAGTCATCTCCTTGGGTCCCTGGCATGCCCGTGCATTGGGTAGTGCCCATTTGGGAAGCTTGGCACTGCCTGCTCCACAGCTGGTAGCCTGAGTCTGGATTAATGACCCGTTCTAAAAGGCAGAGGGGAGCTCATGACACTTTCCTCAGGCCAGTGTGGATGTGCCCCAAATTCCCCCAAGCCCATCAAACCTCTCTTTGTAGAGCAGTGTGGAAGTTCAATGCATTTATCTTTTCTTTAATCTGGCTACAACTCTGTGATCAGTCTGGAGAGTTTTACACAGAATCATAGAATGGTTTGGGTTGGAAGGGATGATAAAGATTGTTTCCAAAGAAGGGCTTTCATGTTGAGAGCCTCTGCCTTTTTCAGCTGTATCAGCTGGTCTAATAAAAGGTACTGTTTCTCCCAGCAAACCTTTCCTCACTGTCATTAAAATATGTGCTTGTTTGCTATGGAAAGTTGACCTATTTCTTCTGAGGAATTAGAAAAGGACACGGCTTTTAAAAAAAATGGTGGTGGCTTTTGGTGAAGTTCTAATGATTCATTAAATGAAAAAGTTCGTTCTCCTTTTCAAAGAACTCATTGTGCTCATGTAGATCACCATGAAATCAAAGCAAGTTTGCTGCAGAGCTCATCTCTTACCCAGAAAAATAAACTGGATTTTTTTTTTTTTTTGCCAATTATGAGGTGACTAGAGAAGAAATGTAAGAGGAAAGGTAGGGATTTAAAAAGATTCACATTAGATTAATTCAGAATTCCCAGCCTTTATTCACATAGAAAATGTGTGATGGAAGAATTCTGTATGAGTAAATAATGGGCCAGACCCAGGGCTGGGACTGTTCTTACCTATGGAGTGCACACTCAGTGCAAAGATCTCAAGGTGCTTTAGAGAATTAAAGCCCAGTGTATTAGGGCTCTGTACAAGCCAGAGACACAAAAATACATTTTGTAGGTGATTAATGAGTGACAGAGGGGACACATGTTTAAAGTCTTGCTCTAAGTTTGGAAGTGCAGTATTGTACCTACTCAGGCTGGAGACTGTGTATGGCCTGTGCCCTTGAAATAACCTCATTCATCTGCACCTGGAAGTTGTTCTCCATCCACAAAACCCAGTGGGCCTATTTAAAGCCAATTCACAGGTGTCTGAAATTTTACATATAGAGGTGTGAGACTATTTAAAACATATGTGCAGGTGTTTACATTGTGAAGTGCAGGAGCAAGTCCATGCACATCCAATTTAGGTTTCATGTTGAAAGACAGGGCTACCTTAAAGGAAGTCCAGGAACAGGTGGCAAGGTTGGCATGTTCTCAGCTATATCAGAAAGGAGATAAGCCATTCTACAAAGAACTCAGTTTTGTGCTATATAAAGTATATTCTTGCTGCTTGCTAATGTTATTTTCTTTCAAGCATCTAGGAGAATATTTCGAAGCCTAAAAGTGCATTAGCAAACTAACTGAAGATGATTACATGTCCAACATTCTCTCCAGTGTTCCTCCCCTGAAGTTTATGGTCTTGACAAGTGCCAGATCTGGCACTCTGAGGAAGCAGAAGCATTCCTTTGTCCTGTTGCAGAACCAAAGTGCACAGGTGTAGCAAGTCCAAGGCTTTCCCCTTAAGTGACACAGAACACCCAGTTGTGGAGGAGAGTGATTATAGGGAGTTATATCCCTATGCACCTCATTTATCCCAGTTAATCTCCCTAGGAAGTGAGAGGAAGAGAAGTACAAATGCTCAATTGTCTTAAATGTTTGGAGTTTGCACATGAAAAATACAGGAATGGGGACAGAAGTTTTCTTTGAAAACCTATTTCTTTGGAAATAGGTTTGCAATATCCTCCTACACAGCCTCTGTCCCTGAAACAAATAGGGCAGATCCCACCAGGAGCAGAGGCTTCTCTCCCTCACCTCAGTAGGAGCTGGGAAAGCTCCTAGGGGTTGGCCAGACCTGACATTTTAAGAGGGGCTACACAAGGGCTTGAAGTCACCCAGCACCTTCAGCTCTTCACCCCCGGGTGCTCTCCAGAGCCAGAAGGTTTAGAGTCAGCACCCAAACGTAAAAAGGAAACGTTTGGGCCCTGGGAGGTTTGGTTGGTGTTTGCTCTGAGTTCTGCCTGTAGTTTGGGGTCATTTCTGCTGGATTTACCCAGTCTGCTGTGGCCCACGTTTGCCCTTGGACTCCTCATTGTGACCCCTTAGTGCAGGACTCGGCAGCACGTCTGAAGACACAGCTCCTGTGCCTGGTGCTTCCTGCAGGGATGGCATCTGGGAGCCTCGGGGCTCCAAGGACAGTGATAAGAGGCATAAACAGCTGGAAAAACAAAATAAACTCTGGCTATCAGAGTCACAAGGCGAGCTGTCCAACACAACATTGGTCTCTGATTTTATATTTAATTTTAGAAGCTGAAACTAAATGTTTTAATTTTATATTATTCTCAACATAATGCTAATTTGATCCAGATGTCCACTCTGAGCTGAACGCTGCCATTTTGCATAGAAAGCATGTGCGTCAGTGATTTATTCCAAATAGCTTCTATTTTACTGCATTTCATTTTATTCTGAATGAAGTACTTAACAACATGTTTCTCTTTAAGAATCTTACTTAATCATATGGATATAATTTCTTCAATTTACGTTTTCAGTTCTTTAGTGTGGTGGCCACAGGGTGTTTCTTAACCTAGGAAGATTAAATGCACATGTTGAAAGCTGCTTATATTTGATTTTGAGGCACTTTCATTTCAAAGTCCTTCACGTAAGGTACAGAAGTGATTGTGGTTTCCTGCTAGGTTCTGGGATGGAGGTATAACTCTCAGGAAAATCTCGCAGATACCTTCTAAATGTTGGATAATCATCCATGACAATAACATAATTTCATTTCTTTCAAAACTGTGGTCTACCAAGAGTGTTTAAGACTTTTTTTATTGGGGTTCAGGAAAAAATGACATTTCATTTTCTTGTCATTTCTGGGCTACAGTTCAACATTTCAATTTAAAACCTATTTCCGTTGAGTTCCTTTCCTAGTTTTCCCTCAAAATATTATCTTAGAAAATGTCTTTTATTCAGTTATTTTCTTATTTATTTAGCAGCACATTAAAAATTATGTGAGACAGCTCAATATGAAACCTTTGTTATTTGAGCCTGGCTCATTCAGCCATTCCTGTACATGGGCTGCTATTGGTCAAGTATGTCAGGAATGTCCTTTGGCTGCATCCTTGGGAGCTACGTCATGTTTTAAAGCAGAGTTGGTGTGGATGGGAGGCTGGTCTGGACCTTGGAACAAAGTCCAGGGAAGAGTCTTATTCTTCTTTCATTTTAAAGCTGACCCAGCTTATGGAGTTTGTAGTAAGATGGGGTGATTCTGCAGTGGTTATACAATACAGTCCTCAGATATCAAACTCAAATGTTCTTCCCTTTTAAAAATCATTTCATTCATATAATCCCTTTTCCTCTTAGGCTTTTAGACTGCAGTTTATACCATGGAATCTAAATTTCATGAGGTCGCATCATTTGCAAGGCAGGTTATTCCCACCTGAACTGGTGTTCATCTGTATCCATTTACATCTTCTTTTTGAATTTCTTTTTTAAGCTTAGCTTTTAATTTCTCAGAACTAACCTTGCTGTTATTCTACAATTGTATTAGTTTATTACAGTGAATTGTTGACACAGCTGGTAGGGAGCTAAGTGCTGTGGTTTCACACAATGAAATTTCAGACAATATGTGTAGCACTTCTTTTTCATACATATCATTTGAAAGCCATATGATTCACCAATATGTGTTATTGTTATCCATCCATGTGGGATACAATCTATTTTAAATTAGTGAAGTGACTTGCTAAACTCCCTGTAAACAATAAGACTGTGGGAAAACATGAAGTGCTATTCAGAAAAGAACATTGCTATACTGCCTTTTATCCAAAGGATCCCACAGTGCTGTAGAGAATGGAGGGACCTGGCAGTGCTGCCACGCCGGCTGCTCTTCACCAGAGCTCGTCTTCATCTTCACAACAGCACTGAAACCTCGAGCAGGGTTTGGTGGAGAGCAGAGCCACCCACAGCAGCTGGGTGTGGTGTGGTGTGTCAGTCAGGGAAGAGTAGCAATGGATTTGGGGGTGTTTGTCAGCAAAATCTTGGTTTAATATCTCTTTTGGAGACTTAGGCTCAGAATCCAACAGCGCAGTGCCTGACCAAGCCTAGACACTGATTCGATTTGGGCAAAGCCAGAAAACTGACTTTAAAACAGGTGATGCCTTTTTCTAGGAAAAGATCACTCGGGTTTTCCTTCATGTAGTGAACGTGGCCAAGCAAGATGAAATGCAAGATTAAAAGTAATGACTTAGGGTAAAGTGAGGATAAGTTCCTTACTTATAGGTAAAAGGAGAGCCTGTTCTGTCAGGAAGAGATTATCCTTTCCATGTTGTTACCTCTAGCTCTCTGTCAGGTCTATGGGATTCTGTTGTACTGTGGCTGGAGTGGATCTGTGGGTGAAGGGGGGAGCCGTGTCCTTTGGAATTCTGCTCCACAACCAGGGCACGAGGGAAAGCAGAATAAAGTCACCAACCCTGAAATGACAGCAAGCTCCCACCACATTGCACAGTCTCTCTTTCCCAGTAGTTCACCAGCAGCTCTTTGTGGGGCTCTTTGCCAGAGCTCAGCTTTACATGTATGAGGAACTGTCAGGCATAACCATTTTAGCCTTGAATTACAGGTTGAACCCAAATCTTCATGTAGGGATAATCAGATTGGCCCAGCATGGCACAGAAAAGAGCAGGAGCCTATCTGAGCATGGAAAGTGTTGTCCACTCCCTTGCCAAAAAGAACCTTGGAGAATGTTGTATGTCCTTCTTATACTTTGTGTGAAGATTAATGCAGTGTTGGCAAATTCATGCAGCTTGTCAGTTCGCAGGGATCTGATCTTTAGAAATAAAAATTTGAGATAAAAACTCCATTATGTGCTTGTGGAAATGAGCACAGGTAGTGTATGAGAAGGACAGTACCTTTTAAGGTAAAAAAACTATTCTCCTTTTAAGATAAAAGAATCCACCCTATCTAAACCATAAGGACACCCCAGGAACAGAGCTACACACTTTGTGAAAGAGATTTTGCAAGGAAAATGAATGATCTGTGTGGAACAACATACAGAAAGTTGTATTTGCAACAAAAAACCCCTCATGCAGGTGTGTGGAGAGTTACCTTGCTGCTTGTTTTTCATCTTTCCTAGGAGAGAATTTGGTTGCCATGGACTAGTTTAGTCAGCTGTAGCCAGCAATTTCCAGTTGTAGATCAGATTTCATCCACAGGATCCTCCTCTGTTTGATCTGCCAAGGACAGGAGCCACTTTGTAAGATGTGATGACATGTGACAAGCTATGACTGTGAAACGTATTTATTGGTCTTGACAAGGATAGGAGCTGGGTTTTCCAGGATCAGAAAAAGCTGGGAGTCTGAGGGGTGAGGGAAGTTAGGATGGACACTCACTGTTGCCAGATTACACCATATTTGTGACACACAGGGTTGGCACAAATCTTCCTGTGACTGGGGACAGACAGTTGCTCTGCCTGGGTGTGTTGGAGTCCTGTCCTGTTCCTACCATGCTGTTGGCATGTTGCAAAGGCAGACTGGACTGTATGTAGATCTTTCTCTTCCTTTACCATTCATAAAAAATCGAGAAAAATACGAAATACAGAGGGAAGCTTTTCATTTTGCTTTTCCATGTAAATGTTAGTGAATACATTCAGAGTATTTCAATTACAGTTGATTTTACTGTCTGATGCCAGTAGAAAAGCTAAAGCTTATTTGCTTAATTCCTGAATGTGTACATTGTTTTTAGCAACCATTTTTAATTTCCATGTTTGTCCTGCCTCTCTTCAAATCTTCCCTTGGATTCAGACCAGGACAGGCAGCTTCTGTGCCATCCTCTGTGCAGATGTCTGTCCCAGAATCAGGAGTGAGAAGTGCCCCTGCACTGGGCACAAAGGGATTGCTGAGATCCCCAGCGTGGATGAATGTCCTCCGCTGAAAGAGAGCGCTCAGCACATTACAGGAACAGCTTACAGAAGCAGGGTGTGTAATTTTTAATAACTGGCATAAAGACCCTCACTGACATCTTTAAAATATAAATGCCTTTTCTTGTTTCTTTTATTCCTTCCCCCCCCCCCATTTTGCCTTTTCATCTCTTCTCCTTTCAATTCCATTAAGCTTCATTGTACAATAATATATCGCAGTGGACTTTTTTCAATTATGTTTTTGATTTTTTCCTCCTTGTTACTATAAAACTCCAGATGTTTTGAGACTTCATGGTTCTCTGAATTATTTTTTCCTTTATTTTAATCTTCTTTTGTAACATGCCACACATGTGGTATTTTGGCCTTTTAAGATGCTATGCTATGCTAATCAGCCATAAGTTTTGAGGTAGTTTTTTTTCTTTTTGTAATTACTTTTTTTCCTCTTCTTGCTGCTGTTGTCTCTTTATTTTTTTTCTTATTTTTTTTCTTTTTTTTTTTTTTTCCTTTTTCCCCCCAACTGGTTAATCCACATCAACCATTATGGATTCTGCCTTTGCTCAGAGGCTGCATCCTTTATTTATTAGTATTTTATGAATGAATAAATATTTATACATATATAATGAATATTTTGACTAATTTATAAATTAATTATTCACTCCAAACTTGCAAGCTTTCATACCTGTAAGTAGATTCTGAGCACCTACTCCACCATGCATGTCAAAACAGAACAGTTTGAAGTGTAACTGGCCACCCAGACCAAGAGCACAGACTGTTCTTTAAAGACATACCAAATATGGACCAGAATGCAAAGGGTGTAGGACAGAATTTCCAGTTTCAGCTGAAATAGGTGTAAATAGGTGATATACTAGATGCAAACTGCAATTGAATTGTTTTCATTGGAAAGTGAGGTAAGACAATGACTTGCTGATCCAGAGGAACAAGTTTTGGAAGTACATGTAGGAAACTATATTATTTTTTAAAATAGTATAAAAGAAATGGAGGGAAGCATTTGAATTTATTTGTGGTTCTTTGCTGGCACAGCTGGAGAGAGTTTTTAATTGATTTTGTTCGGTCTTAATTTTGTCCCCAAAACAAGCAGATCTGGCTTCAGATATTAGAGAAGAAAATCTTGGATTGTGTGTTGTCCCTTAATTTCCAATAGCTTGTAAGCTATTCAAAAAATCCCAAATAAAGAATAGTTTCCCAATTACATCTGAGGAAATAAAGGGGCTGACATGGGTTGTCTTCTTTGCTCATTACATGACCTTATGAATTTTGCATTTTGTTCCTTAAAATATTGCCTCATGTAATGTTATTGTTGCCTGCAAACCATAATACTGCATTCGGTCCAACTGTAATGAGATTTCAGAAAATTGTTGGCTTTCCAAATGACATATTTAGCAAAACCTTATGGCAAAGTCTGTGGCTGTCATGCTGCTGATAGCAAGATATCCCCAACCTTCCTGATGCATTCTCATATGTTGCAGCAAATAAATACAAGTACCTCTCCTTTGACAAATGTTTATCCTTCTGCTTGATTAAAGAAGGATTACTAAACAGAGTTTTAATACTGGCAATGGGGTCTTGTCAAAAGGATAGGATGCTCTGATAGTCTCCTAGTTTTGGCTTTTGCTGGAAAAGGTATGGAAAGCTGTTTGCTCCTTGAAGTGCCTGACTGATTGGCACTAGAAGAAATAATTCTGTGAACATTGCAGTGCCAGAAACAGCGTTCACCCTGTTCAGGGGATGTTGGCAGGTAGGTGGTTGGCTCTGCAGTCAGAGAACTCTGTGTGTGGAAATTGCCTCGTGTGCAGAATCAGAGCTGGTGGCTGTTGAAAGACTCATGACTTAAATGAGCCTGTTGTTACGTCCTGCCTGGGCCAGGTCTGCGTTCCTTGTGCACCCGTAACTCCTGGTGCTGCCAGAGGGCCTTATAAAACCCTCTGAAATAAAGAGACAGCCCACAGTCTTGTTTAATTCAGTGACATGTGCTGATCAAACACCTCTTCCACAATTTTCAGTGTATTCATATTTCCCAGTTTCATTGTAATTAGGAAACACCCAACCTGTCTCACAACACTACAGGTGTACAGTGTGTTGATGTCAAATGGTTTGCTGTAATTGCTCTAAACCCTCACAATGTGAAGGATGTATTGCATTTATAGCATGGCTCACTTTTCTAGATTTTTCTTTTTCCTCTTCTGAACCTTTTAACCTTTTCTTCTCTTACACACCAGCAGCTGTACAACAGTCTGGCTAAAGCCCTAAATGTTTTTTTTTTAAAGACAAATAATAAAAAGTACAAGCAATTTTTCCCGGGGCTCAAATGAAATAGCATGTACATTTGCAAACATAAATTGTTCAGACTTCTGAAATAAAGCCAAAACTGGTTTTATTGGCAGATCCTTTTATGTTACAGGTATCTTCCATTTTGTTACCACAAAGGGAAAAAAAAGCAGCTTCTAACAATTTAAATCTTTAAATTTGAATCTGGCTAAATGAATTGGGATTCTTTAGGAGTGGAGAGCTTATTCCTATGGGTTGCTTTTTTTATGTGGACAACTAGTTCTGTGGAGTTTTATTAAACTCCTTGCATGAGTCTCATTACTCACGCCCAACTATTTGCAGGATCAGGGCTTTACATTGTAGCTACAACAGTGAGTTAAACATTGATTTAATCAGGAGTTAGCTGGAAAAAACAAAGCACCAAAACAGATATTTTGGTTCTGGTATTGGGTGGAACAACTGGTGTGTTGAAATTCCTGATGTTGGTAACAGTTTGGAGCCCCCTGTGCTTCCAGTACAGCCTGACATTGGCCTCAGTGTGCTCTGAAACATTGGTGCTATTTAAAGAGTGGTGTGACTGTTTCCTCCCCTCCAGAAGGGATACTCAGCCTCACAGGATCCTTTTTCTCATAACATGTTTTTCAATAAAATTTTCCCAATTTTGTAATCAGTTGGGAAAAAAGAACATTTCACAATGTTCATGAGGCTTGTGGATGTTTTGTCCAGACATCAGATTTCCTATTGATATCATGAAATGCTTTGGAATGAAATGTTTTGGGTTTTCCATCTGTAGGCTGTCTGAGATGTCAGCAGCCAATATGACCTGCTCTTTCCCTTTTAGGTCTATAAATAAAAGGCAGCTTGTTTAACTGATCTTGCAGTGGAGAGCAGAGGTGTATATTAATGAGCTTGCTCTAATGGCACACTGGACCTATTTAGCACTATGACTGTGAAGGCTTCTCTTTTTCAGTCATAACTCATTTCCTAAGAAAATGTCAGTTATTGCTTCACACTATGGTCTGAGCTGGTTAGTTTATAGTTTATTTCTTCTGATCTGTAGCACTGACAGATATTCTAGACGTGACTGTGATTAAATATGCTTATGAAAATGGTAAACATTTGATAATATAAACTCTCTTGGGAACACGCTGTTATTTCTGCATGGCAACATTCTCAGGTGCATTCAAAGTATAATCTGGAAGCAAAGAAAAAACATTTTAAGCAATTACGGTTATTAGATTAAACTGTTTTGTTGGGAAAATTGTGATGTGTTTAGATCACTGTGAGATAGTTCAGTGTTTTCATAAATACGCCTTTTAAATGCATGATATTGCAGCAGCTACACTCCAGTGATATTTTAGTGTAAAATAAAGATAACATATGTATTTCCACATGATAGGGAACTAATTTAGTCCCATGAATGTCTACAAGGTATTTTTTCCTGGTAGAAGCCCTATTCTAAAGGCAGCAGTAGTTACAAAACCCAGTGACTGCATCATGCTATTCCCGTAATCGTGTGGTATTGTTTGTGTCTGTGCTTGGATGTGTGTAGCATAACAGCATCTGAAGCACACATTAACAATCTCACAATAAAGACAAAAGTAGTAACTGCAATATAATTGTTATTTTTATTGATGAACTTGTTTAAGAGCTCTGTTGACATTTACAGACCTTGAGGATTGTGCAGTGTTTGTTACAGTTATCCCAGGCATTAAATGTCCACAAAATGTTTAAGATTGTAGGATTAAGCAGTGACAGATTGGGGCCAGATGTCTGGGAGATACCATAAGTGGTCTTCTCAGTTGATGGAATAGTTCTTGCCATCCCAAAGCCCTTTCAAAATGGAACGTTTGTTCTTTGTGGTTGAAGCTGAGACACTTGTGGGATGGCTGGATGTTCCTGGAGGTTATTTGAAAAGGAGAATGAGCACCCCATTTCTCCAGGAGTAATTTTATTTAGTGTATGTAAATACATTCCAAGCAGCAGGAGTAGGTGGAAGGGTTGGAAGAGTTGGTGAGTAGCAATGAAAGCCAAGAATTACCTTACGAAGTCGTGCTGGTAACAGTTGAAGTTACTTGTCCTTGTACAAGTGCACAGTTGAGACACCTCCACTTCAGGGAAGCTGTGATGTTTCCACACATGGACTTACAGGGAAAAACTGCAACAAGGACACAGTGAGCAGATCCAACAAGAAACAAGAGAGTTGAAATAGGATTTCCTGGAGTCCCTCGAAGTGGAGACCTCCCTGCAGCTCTGAGTGGATTCTCTCAGCCCCACCCTTCTCTGCTCTTTGCACCAGCTGCTTTTCTCTCTCCCTCTCAGGCCTTTCATCTTCACCTTCCCCTCTTCTCATCACTTCCCAGCAAGGCTCTTGCCCCCACTCCTTTCCATTGATTTTCTCCATTCTACCAACCCAACCTTTGCCAACCCTGCCTCCTTGAAAATCTGAGTGTTGGAGTCACATTGTTCCCTTTGCTGGTGTATTGTTCCACCTCACATGCTTACACTGAGTTTGTCATGGCATTGTGACTGTCCCACTATCTGATATCCAGCTTGATAGAGCCAATACTGTGAACTGGGAAATACTAACATAAGTGAGAAAAGCCATGAATGTCCAGGAATATGTGGTGATGGAGGAACCTTACTGCTGAAGGCATTAGACCTTTGGACTATATGTTTACCAAAAAAAGGCTGTTGACCACAGTAGAAAGATAATAAGCCCATATTTGAGTGTTGCTGCTTCCACTGTAGCTCTGAGCATTTATAGGGCCTGCTCCTTCATTTCCTGAAGACTCAATCCAGCAAACTCTTAAACATATGTGCTTTCATGTGCTTTAAGTTTGTTTTTAGATGTTTTAGGACATTTGCCATTGGAATTTTTGCTACTGACATCAGTGAGAATGGAGGTGTCCCTTTGATGAGTTTTGGTCATTCTGCACACCTTCCTACTTTGGATTAGGCTGTAGATATGGAGCTGAAGAATGGTAATCCATTAGAAAAACATTCTGAGGGTGAAGACCCTTCTCTCTAAATTGGAGAGGTGTGTGTTTGGTGGGTGGACTGTTCAGTGAATAAGGAATTGCTTGGATGGTCACATCCAGAGGGTAGTGGTGAATGACTCGGTGTTCAGATGGACACTGGTGACAAGGGAAGTCCCTCAGGGGTCCGGACTGGGACCAGTATGGTTTAATATCTTCACCAGTGCCATGGACAGTGGAACCTAGTGCAGTCTGAGCAAGTTTGCAGGTGACACCAAGCAGAGTGGTGCTGTTGACACTCACGAAGGACGAGGTGCCATCCAGAGGGACCTGGAAAAGCTCGAGCAGTGGGGCCCAGTTTCAGCAAGGCCAAGTCCAGGTCCTGCATGTGATAGGTGTCCAGGTCCTGATACCAGCACAGGCTGGGAGATGATGAGACTCAAAAGTGCTCAGAGGGATAGCACACCTCTTCTGAGAAGAAAGGCTGGGAGAGCTGGGGGTGTTCAGCCTGGAGAGGGCCCCAGGGAGAGCTTAGAGCAGCCTCATAGTACTTAGAGGGTCTGCAAGAGCTGAAAAGGATGTTAGTTCAAAGGGGATACTTCACTGTGGACACACTAATCAAAGGAGACGGTGGAGAGGAGGAAGCTTGGGAAGAAAGAGGAGAAAAGTGATCTTTAGGACCTCAGAACATTCCCTCTATTTGCCAGAGACTGGCTTTATGAAATGTCCTGTGAGAACTATGAATTGGCTAAACTCTGCTTTATTTTTCATGGACTTCAGCATATTTGCACATTTCAGATTGCTCCGTTCTGAATCCTTGTCAGATTTTTAGTGATGATTAAGGAGAAAGTTTGTTTCTTTTGAAGCCTTGGTGGCTTAGTCACTTCCAAAACTCCCCTGCCTCCCTGCACCAGCTCAAGTGTTCAGAGGGGGTCATGGCCAAACCAAACTTGTGAAGAGACTGCATGTCTCCAGGTGACTCTGGATCTATCATGATAGCTGTGATGGGGAAAGACATAATATATACATATCACATAGTTGTCTGCACACATAGACCCAATATGCCATTCAGATGGATTAAAATAAAAGTCACAGAGGTCCTTTCGTGTGTGAGTGGATGAGAAAGGCAGAGGTTTCCCAGGACCCCCTCTGTGGGGGTTCCTGTGTGTTGGAGTGCATTGGTGTGTGCAGTTTGTAGTGTGCAGAGCTGATGTGCATCCCATGATAGGACACAGCCTGCAAAATGAGATCCTGGCTGGAGAATCTGGATCACTTTGGTCACTGTGCTAAGGTACTTAAAAATCACACTGTTGTGAGCAAGACGTGGTGGACCTTTCTCCATCAGGTGCCTCCAGGATACAGAATCTTCAAGGCTCCATCTGCATCCGCTCTCCCTTCCCATCCCTCTTCCTGCAGTGCTGGATACACAGCCGAGACAGAAGAGTGCATGAACTGAGGGATGTAAGAGGTGTGTGTGTGACAAATAGGATTGGCAAAGTGGTAATTTCTGTGATGCCATCTGAGGTTCCTGGAAAGCTGCTGAACAAAATCTTGACTCAGCAGAAGGAAGTGACAAAGCACTTGCTAATTTTGCGAGGGTCAGGATTTCTCTTTTCTTGAGCAAGAATTGTACAAAAAAATACGGCTTCCAAAAATAGTGGTTTTAAAGATACACCTGCCTTCTTTCAGAATTGTTGTTACTGTTGCTGTGAAGGTGAGGTGGGTTTTGTTTTTCAAATACATTCCTTGAGATCCTTAATCATTGAGGAACCAGGTTTTTATCTGTGTAGAGACACTAGAAGATCTGCAGTGCCATGAAGCTGCAATTACAGTGGGCAAAATAATGCATTCCATCACACAGGAGTATTGTGGACGTATCTGTTCCTTGTGTCTAAGTATCTGAGTGCATTTTACGGGTTTGCAGGTGCACGAATGTGCACACGGTGTTTGTGCTCACCTGAGAGAGCTCCCAAAGCCCATCCTAGAGGCAGTGCCTGTTGTCTGTAATACTGAAACTTAGCAGTGAGCAATGCAAAACACCCTTCCCTTGGCCTAGCAGCTGGAAGTCTTACTTATTTATTTATTCAGATTTAATTTGAAACTTTGAGTTTTGTTATAGGCCCTGTGCAGCGCTTTATTACTGAGCTCCCTAATGAAACGGGTGCTTAAGAAGTCAGAATTGCTCAGGTTACTGGTTGTATAAATGCTGAGAACAGCTCTGAATGATAGAGCTACTAAAGAAAAGGGTGCAGAATAACAGCAGAGTCCCTTTGGGTTGATCTTCAAATGGATCATATGGATCTCCTGTAATAGTCTGTACTCATCTGCCCCAGTGTATAGTATTTCAGACACCTGAAACCAGGTTCTAACCTACCACAAATAGCTGCTCTTGCTCTCTGTCTGTAGCAGCTAATTGTTATTGCCCTGAGTGGCTCCTGTGCCAATTAACATCTCAGAGGACTCATCAGAACACTTGTTCTTTCTTTAAATTTTCTGTTCTGACACCGTGTCTTTAAGCGTTTTGTACTTCAGACAGAACATGTGAGATATTTATAACCCTTGTATTATTACTGAGCTACACACCATGTCTTCGGTGACAGATTAAATGAACAGCACAATATGTTGTGTTTCATCCATAAATTTCAACAGATGTTTGAATGTTGGTTGATTTATTGCACATCCAACTTGGATCTTACACTGTTCTCATTGTGGCTGCACATGGTTTATTTAATGGTACTTTACAGCTATTTTTTTATGGCGTTTTTCAGTTTGAAGGGTGCAACAAGGCATTTTCTAGGCTCGAGAACCTCAAGATTCACCTCCGGAGTCACACTGGGGAGAAGCCTTACCTGTGTCAGCATCCTGGCTGCCAGAAAGCTTTCAGCAACTCCAGCGACCGGGCAAAGCATCAGCGAACACACCTGGATACCGTAAGCATGATTTCATACTGGAGCTGCACTGAGTTTTCCAGTGGTCCTTGTACTCAATCGATTCTGCAGCTGGAGGGAACTTTGCCTTTTCATGAGGAGAGTCTTAAAAAACTCAGCTATAAGCATCTGTATTTTTTTTTGAATTGTTTGTGCTTTGAGAAAGGAAAAGGTCATGATCACAGAAAGGCAAATTCATTTGTCTTACTCATGCTGAGGAGTGAGTTACGCAGGAGTAAATTACTCAGCAAGCTCTCCCATTGTTCCTGTTCCAGTAAGAGGAGGCAGCAGCACAATAAGGTATAACGTGAGTGAAAGCTGAGTCACTGCTGCTGCACCAAATGTGTGTCATTGTCTCAATTCCTGTCCCGAATTGCTTCAGTGAATGTTCTGAATGAATGCAAAAGCAGTTCAGACCTCTCAGTGGAAGGTAAATGCACCTCACTTTTGGACAGTAATTTTGTAAAAGTGAAAATACATCTCTCTTAGAACACTATGAAATTAAGTACCCACCATCAGAATTAACTTTTATTCTTTTATTCTTTTATTCTTTGTTGTGTCTTAGGCTCTACTAAAATGAAATCACCATATTGTAGGGAAAGAAAGTAATGAGACAGCCCTGCAGACCCGTCAAATCCTCAGCATAAAGCTTGTAAAGAATAACAGGCAAAGTTGTTCCTTTGTCTTTTTCAAAGGAGTGAATATATGGTTTAACGTTTGGCCAAGTGTTTATGGGGCAGAACTTTTGAGTTTAATTGATATTTACTTTTTAAGCAGTTACACATTTCAGACAGTGCAGCATTAAGGAATGTCTAATGTACATTATGCCTTGCAAAAACAAACAAGTAAGAGAAGCAAGTCAGTCACATTTTCCAAACCAAAGCACACTTACAATAACAATGTTTTATTTATTTGAAAGTCAACCTGAGATATTTGAATTTGTAATTAGTTCTAAAATGTGTCTCTTTTGAAAGTGGATATACTGAGTGCAGTTTTTAAATATAACTGCATGAATCTAATAGATATTTTTTCAGCCAAAGTCACGAGTGGAATGCCATTTATTCATTTTGAGAGAGAACTTAAGTGGTTACTAAAATGAGTGAAAAATCTTTGTATGTGTTATCTGTGCAATATTGAAGACAAATGTCTTAACTTTCTATTTTCTTTTCTTCTCCCTTTATCTCTGTCCTTATTATCTGAAATGCTCATAAATCAGGAAAAAGGTACAGTAATAATTTTCTACTAACTTTCTTAAATATCTAAAAACATCCTCCATGCTATTCCATTGCAGGTTCTTTAAAACTGTTTCTGTAGTCCTACACACTCAGTAACTAACTTCCACTTACCTGCTTTAATTAAGCCCTGTGGTTTAGCTCAGTGTATTGTGTTCTTATGTGAATGTGAAAAACAGCAGAGGTACAGGATGGTGCTGCTGCAAGGGCTGCACAAAACAACTGCCTGGAATGTCAAAGCAAATAGCCATGAACCTTTGTAAGGGCAGTCAGATTTTCATCTAGTTTCCCTATCACTGAGTTGAGTGATTTTATCACTAATTTGAATGACATCAGTGATTTGAAAAATACTCTGGTAGTTTTTCTGCTAAGGGATTCGTTAAAGTTTTCCATAGTTTTTCCTCAGGTGTCAGTTCTCTGTGTTCCAGACACTCTCAATAAATCTCCCCTGCCCTGTAACTTTCTGGGTAGGTGCTGTGTTAGCCTGTAAGGTCACGAATTGGTGAATGATTCTATTATTCCTTCAGAAATTTCCTGCTGGCTGGACAGAGCAGCAATACTTATTCTCTGGAGGTACTTACAAAGAAAGGGGGTTTATATAGGCTGCTTATTCCTTACTGAGTGCATTTGGAATTGGTTTTAAAGCTCCTCAATGTAGGTCACTCCATCATTTATCTTCTCCAAAAGGACAATCTGTAAATCATTTCACTTACTGGTGTATGTTAGTTTGATCAAATCTCTACTAAATCATCTGGAAGTAGATCCTTCTCTCAGGCAGGAGCAGAACAAAGGGAACCTGTCTGTCCCATGTCAGCACTCCTCCAGGAGCAGAGCAACTGGTTTAAAGGACCTCACAGCCACCTCTCCCAAAACTGGTGGGGTTTTTTTCTCTTCTGTGCATCCTCTTCCTGACACCAAGGGGATTGAAGAACGTGACACTGAGGTCATGGCAAACCAGTTTTCTGCCTCTGAGAAGACACCAAAAGGATTTACTAGTCCAAGTAAGAAGGCTGAAGTAATGTTGATAGATGAGGGAAGAAAACAGAGGAAAAAAGAATGCTCTGTTCAACTTTAAAGCTCTGTGAGCTGTGCCATGCAGCACTGTTCTGCTGGCAGCTAAGTCAGTGGTTACTTCATAAAAAGTGCCAGAGTCCCTTTGCTTACCTTGGAAATGGCACCTTCATTTGGGGTTTGTACTGTAACCCAGAGACGGTGTTCCATTTGTTGGGAGAAGGCAGAGGTAAAAGAAGAATTTGATGAGGATTTCAGTCATTGCCATTCCAGCAGTGTAAAATTAGAGCATCCTTTGTTGTTGTTGGTGGTGGTGGTGGTTTTTTGTTATTTTCCTGTGAGAGAGCACTGGAACTGCTTGCCCAGACTCAGGTGGTGTTCCCAGGAGATAGTGCTGATGCTATGCCACATAAAAGTGGCAAGCTCTGCCACACACCAAAACAAGATGGAAAGGTCTCAACAAGATCAACAATAGTGGATTTTTCTTTCTATATTGATTTGCTCAGATGTTAATGTTTGATGCAGGTTGTTTGGCTTCGAGTTATAAAGACATTGCTGTTGTTACTCAAAAGAGAAACAAGATATGAAGAAAATGTGTGCTTTGCCCCAAGTTTTGCTCTGCTGCATATCACAGAATCACAGAATCATTAAGGTTGGAAAAGATCTCCAAGATTAAACCACCCAATGGTTACCCCAGCACCACCATGTCCACCACTAAACCATGTCCCCAGGTGCCACATCCACACAGCTTTTGAAGACTTACAGGGATGGTGATGCCACCACGTCCCTGAGCAGCCTGTTCCAGTGTCTGACAACCCTTTCTGTGATCCAGTTTTTCTGCTATCCAGTATAAACCTCCCCTGGTGCAGCTTGATGCTGTTTCCTCCCATCTTGTCACTTGTTACCTGGGAGCAGAGCCTGACCCCCACCTGGCAACAACTTCTTTTCAGGGGGATGTGGAAAGTAAGAATGTCCCCCCTGAGCCTCCTTTTCTCCAGCTCCCTCAGCCACTTCTCATCAGGTTTGTGCTCCAGCCCCAACTTCCTTGCCCTTCTCTGGATGTGCTCCAGCCCCTCTTGTTGTGAGGGGCCCAAAACTGCACCATGGATTTGAGGTAGGGCCTCACCAATGCCCTGCAGTTACAAAAACTGTGTAAATCAGAACTCAAAACCAGAACTTCTATCTTTATAGTTATACTGGGAGATCTCATGACAATTTTGTTTACTGTAAAGGTTAGGGAAAAAAAAAACCTCATCCAGTTACACCTCACTAGCATTCATTTCATCCCAGTAATGTGCATCCAGCACTCCAGAGCTCAGCTGTGTCGGGTGCCCCCGGGACTGGCGTGGGGGCAGAGTCAGAGCTGCCAGTGCAGCTCTGCACACCCTGTGACACCTGTGTGCCACCCAGCTGTCCTCGAGCGCTCCGTGCTGACTGTGGGCACCCAGAGGGACGTGACCTCTCTCCCCTTCCCTCCCCTCCACAGAAGCCCTATGCCTGTCAGATTCCCGGCTGCTCCAAGCGCTACACCGACCCCAGCTCCCTGCGCAAGCACGTGAAGGCTCACTCGGCCAAAGAGCAACAGGTGCGTAAGAAGGTAAGGCCCTCCAGGCATCCACATCTCCTCCACATCTCCTCCATGCAGTTATTTATAATTTACCTGTAGTTTATGTGTTTGCAGATCAGAGTTCTCATACAGTATTGCTAGAAGAAAACTTAAGAGGAGCTAATTTCCCTGTTGGTTTTTAATCACTCTTGTTAACCAGGCCACCTTATATTTTTGTGTTTTCAAGGCTACCACCCTCTAATTTGTTTGCCACACGCTGTCTCTCCAAGCATTTCTCTTCTGTTTGTGTTTCATACACGAGCCCAAATTCTGCTGTCATTCACTTAAAATGTCAATACATTGCTGCAATCAGCACTAACTGATTGTATTTACTAAAATACATGTGAGCAGATGATCTGAAACACAAATGAAACCAAGCCAGGATACAATGGAAATGGGGGAAAGGAGCACTCATAATAGATGAGAATGAAACCCCCACACTTTTCCCACCACATCTGTATTTCTAATGCATTTATAAATCATTCCAAACCCATACTGCTAGTTATGTTTTCCTGACTATTAGAGTCAAATAAGTATTTTTGGTTTCTATGGGCTAAATCCTGAACTCATTATTAAATGGGGATTGTTGTGGGCACCAGCCTAGGATCAGAGACTTGTTCATTACACATTTGCACACAGAGTTTGTAAAACTATGACCAGGACCCCACAGAGCTGGTCTGTGACAGCACAGACCATGGGCACACTCCAGGGCCAGGAGTGGAAGGGAATGCCAGCCTTGGAGAGCAATTACAATTAGTTCAATAAGCAGCAATGATGTGTTCCCCCAGCTGCCTCACCACTGCCAAGAGCATCACAGATGAGACAGCAAGGCAAGATTAAAGGATGGAGGGCAGAGCAGAAATGACAGCCTGGCAGGATAGAGCCAGGGATCAGCTAGTTTGGAAAATGTCAGAGAAGAAGTACTGGAGAGCAAAGAGAGGAACATGTGGAGAAGAGAGACAATAGAAGAACACAGGTGATCTGAGCTGCAGAATTTGGGGTGAGCCATGGAGGAGTGAGAAGGATGTGAAAAAGGCCTAATTCTCTTGCTTGAATACAACTGTGATGAGATCATACAGATTTGTCCTTGAGTCAGTCATGCCCCCTTCCCTCCTGCTGCTCCTCCTTTACAGTTTTCACCAGTTTGAATTTAGTGTCCCCTTTCCCAGCACAGCTGTTTGTCCCCTAATTCTGCCTGTAACCCTTGTCTTTGTCAGCTGTGTGCAGTCTGAGTAACAGTGCCCAGAGCTGTGCACAATTTCAGATACTCAAGAAATAGTCAATGCCTATGAGCTTTGTGCCTGGGAGTGACACTGCTTGTGCCCAGCACCATCCAGGTGTCTGTGAAATCAAGTCTTGTCTCTTCACATATCATCTCTAGTCAGAACTTTTATTTAGCCTGGCAGGACTGGAAAAACTGACTAGTTTTCAAGCCCAATTTTGTATTATCAGCTCATGTGGTTTCCCTACAGCTCCACAGGTTCCACAGGGTGTGCTGTGCACGTGCGTCCCACACCACAGGTCACAAAATTCCCAACACTTCCCTAGATTAACCTTTTGGTTGTAATGAGAATAAGAGGCAGAATGTCATGGCAATAATCGATTAATTCTATGTAAATAATTCTGTGTAACGAGAATAAGAGTCAGAATGCCATGGCAGTAATTGGCCACAGCAAGAGGTTGACTGTGGCACCAGTCTTTTGCAATAGCAAGATCTTTGCAACAGGAAGATTTTGTTACATGACATTCTCAGCAGATTGTGGAAGGCAACCATGCTTCATATTCCAAAGAAGAGAACTTCCCCATTTTTCCTTCCTGTGGTTGCTGGCATACTTCCAGGGAGACAAGGAGGGAATTACTTCCTGATACCAAACCTGGGTATCATTTGTTCAGCCCTGTGCACTGGGCTGAATGCATTAACCTGTTACCATCCTTCGTCACCTGCTGAGGCCTCATTCCAGTTCTTCAGAGGAAAGTGGGAAAAAAACATAAATCCAGATTTTGTGTTAAGGAGCACAAAGTATTTCCCACATCAGCAGTGGGAAGCCTTAAGCACAGAATCAGTCCAGGACAAATTTGGTGCAGACCCACTCCAAACTCAGACTGCTTGGATGTACCAAGATCAAAATATCGCTTAATCTCCTGGCCTGAGGAGTTTTCCTGTATGGATACACATACCCTCCTATGGACTTACCAAGTCTACCTTAAAATAATGTTAGTCCCTTGCCTCCCACATCTTATTTGGTAGACCAGTCTAAATCTGCCCTTCTCCAGAGGCTTGAAATCATCTTCAGATTTCCTGTCTCATTTATCCATGATAGCTATGAATACTTGATGCTTTGTCTTTTTTCCTCAAACTTAAAAGGCACCTGAAAAAGCAGCAGGTTTAAAGTGGGTTTTTGGTCAGGCTCTCTCTCAAAAGGGATCAAAGCAAATCTGGCTTATAAAGAAATAACAAGTCCCCTCCAGCCCTAGAATATTTCACTTAAATGTATCACAGGAAAAAAATCCAACACCTTTCACAACTAAGTAAATCTCAGTGTCACTGAAATAGGAACAGTCTACTTTGGATTTCAGACATAGGAAAAAAGGTGAAAAGGCTGTTTATACTCACTTGCTCATTTTTTGTTATAACTCTGCAAAGGCAGTTGTCTGCTGGTATCACCTTCCCAGGAGTTCTGAGTGGAAATGACTGAGCCAAGAAAAAAAATTAATGGGCTGTTCTGCCAACATGTCTTGGTTGGAGATATGCTACCAAAATGTGCCATCTCTGATATAAAACAAAATGCCTGAGTTGTGTCAAAGGAATCCTGAGTACTGAGTTCATAGCTGAGAGGATTACTGCAGTGGTGATATTTGGTTGTTCTGAAAGGCTTTACAAGAACAAAACAGGAGAAAGTTAGCTGTTAATTTAGTAGTAGTTTAATTGGCTGCAGATGCACTTTGTGATCCAAATGTCAGATGTTTATCTCAAACCCACAAATGGGTGTAGAGCAGAATTCTAAATAGGTTTGCCTGGGCCCTTTATTTAGAGTAACCAAGCCCAGGGGAGATGGTATGTGAGGCTGTACCCGTAAGGACAATAACTATTTATTAATGGCTGTAGAACATGATGGCTGTTTGTGTAATGCGAGCACTCTGTTATGACAAAAGCTTGGCAGCATCAGCATGTTTGAAAGAGAATTAGAAATGCTTTTCTTTCTTAATTCTCCTCTCCTGCTGTTTTTAATATGATCGACATTGTGGTTTTCAAGAGTTTGCTTCAGACACTTTTGCCAGAGCTTTAATTTACATGGAGCACAGCTGAGACGTCGGTGGTACCTCTTACACATCACTGACAGCCCCTTATTCCACCACTTCTGATCTGATAAGCCACAAGCACTTTTCTTTCCCTATCAAATGTCTTTCCAAGTGTTACAGTTACAAGATGATGCAATCCTTTTCCAGGGAACCCAGGAAAGTACAGAAAGCCTGAAAATGTGCAGTTCAATTACTCAGGAAGGTTTGAAGAAACACGGGGTGCATTATTTTCTGAAGCAAACTGTTGTTGATTTAAGATTAGCCCACTTAACTTGTGCACTTAAGAAAACCAAAGTTATCTCTAATTAAAAGTACCAAGTACTAGATACATCCTTAATTGCACCAAGTTCCTGAGAATGACATTCCTTCCTTCTGTATATAATCTTTAAGAAGACATATGAATTCAATTAGAAATAATTTGATTTTACTTTGAAATAAAATGCTTCTTTTATCCTCCTGTTGTAGCTAAAGTCCTGCAGTGATATTGAACAAGATGTACTGAGCGAGTGCTTAGCTATGCAACAACTCCACACATCTTCACAGCACATTCTGGATGGGAAGTGTGGTAGATCTGTAGGTCCTCATGATTTAATTACAGGTAAGAATACTCCTAATAAGTATGGTGCTCAATATGTCATGTCACAGAGGATTTAAAACAGAAAAGCTTGTGGGTCTGATTTGTCACTGTGGAACACGAAAAAAAAAACCAGGTCAACAAATAAATTGAAATAATTTTGTGAGTTGTTTGCTAAGGCCTGACTTTTTGTTTTGGTTTGTTTGGGTTTTTTCAGAATTAGTCAGCCAAGTAGCTCCTATAAGTTTCAGGTCAAGGGGGCAGCAGCCCTGCTGAAAGTCTGTCTCCATCATTTGTTCCCTTTAAAGAGTTTTCCTTGGCCTTGGCACAGTGCAGGTGCACGAGCTGTGCTAATGCCAGGCCAGTGCTCCACACAGCAGGAGGGTTTTGCTTCAGGAGCTGCAGGAAAGTTGATGAGGCTGTGTGTTACCATGCACTTGAGATTATAACAAATGATATGGTTATGTATGAATGGAGAGAAAACTTGAATTTGAAATGTCAAATCTTGTTTTAATTATCTTTTCTAGTATTTCATCTTTCAGTCCTTTCTGTCTTGTGGTTTGAGGAGGAGCTGGCCCCCTTCAGGGACCTGAGACTGTTCTGTACATTAAAGTGGAAGAGAAAAAGATGCTTTCATTCAGTTCTGTGCAAAATAAGGTCTAGATTCACAATTTTTGAAGCCAAACAGAGGATCCTGAATCAGGGATGTGCCTTCTCAGGTCTGTGCCAGCAGAGAGAAGAGGCTCCCAAAGGCCAGCAGTGTAACTGTATTCTGCCTTCCTTAGGCAAGAATCCTCTGCCTTTTTTTTCCTTACTCCAAATCTTAAAAATAAAACCCACATCCTGCTTGGCATCTCCTACTCTCCTTTCTAGTTCAAGTTGCACTGAAATGTTGCACTATAACTGGTGAACAGAGTGGAGCAGAAGGGGAAATACCCCATCCTTGTGCCATGGTTCCCTTGAGAGTCTGCACTCACACTTCACACGTGTAAAGTAAAGCTGGAGGGACTCGGGGGGACAATGTCCATCCTCGGCCTGTGTCACCTGCATTGGGAAGGTCTGTGGGAGCAGCATGTGGCCTCTGCTGTCCCCTTGACAGTCTGGCTGAGTCATGGCTTGGCCTCCCACTTCCAGGCAGGGCAGGAGACACCAGTGACATTTCCCTCAGAACAGGCTGCACTTAAGAGCCTCAGAAATAGCTGCAGTTTCCAAGTGACAACAATAAAACAGGAAAAAAGTTATTAGCTTACAGATAAACAGACCATCCCTAACCTCTCAGTGTCATTTCTGAGAACCTCTTGTGAAATTAAGGGTTTTATCTGTCCATAACTCTGGCTTTCTCTGATATGATTTCTATGCTGATTATATCAATCCATCAGCAGAATGTTGTAAAACACCTGTAAATCTTCTGTGATACTTCCATTGGGTCACTGCATATGAGACCCCATCACATGCACAGTATGAAAAGAATCCCAGGGAAAATAAATCAAGATTTGAAAGAGTGTTTCAGAGTGAAACAGAAGTTGCTTCAAAGTACATGCAGTACAATTCCACAGGCAAAATGTGGAATGACATTCCTGTGTCATTATTTCAGCCAAAGTGCTGATCCTTACAGAATTAAAGCATAAGGACATTCCTGCTGCCACCTATAGTCTGCAGTGATTGCACATGTGCTCTTCTAAATAAGCAGAGATAATATTTTTGGATAAATCAGGTACAATACTATATAATATAATATAGCATAGACCTAGGTAAATATGATGTCCTCTTGAATCCACTTGAAATATGAAAACGTTCATGGTTTGGGTTTTCATTCTGAGTTTGGTTTTTGTGTTGTGTTTTGCTTTTTGTTTGATTTTTTTTCCAAAGAAACCACATTATTAATGTGCAGAGCTCTGGGCTCTAGGGATCACTTGGATTCCTGGAGAATTTCAGTTTTGTCTTTCTCCAAGTTAAAGCACATTTTAAATATGTCAGGGATAAAAGCCCATCACAGAAAAAATGAAATATTAAAAAAGCTCCCATCCCTTGTGTCTGACTTCAAAGCAGGTTTGTTCTCAGGACTGGGTAAGACAGAAAAATGTTTCTGCAGTCACAGGAACCCATTGTTTGCAGAGATCTTCCTCCTTTTTCCCTCCTCATAACTAAGATGCTTCACAGCTGCACATGCTCAACTCTGGCTGTGCCCAAGAGCTCTTACTGCTCTCCCTGCAAAGGAATTGTTGGTCCCACTCAGGCATTTTCTCTGGGCATGTTTTATTATTATTTTTTCTGGTCCAGCATAAAGTTGAGGGGGAAAAAGGCTGCTAGTCACAGATGCTCAGAGTTCTGTTTTGGCCACAGATGTTAAGGTTAAAGGCCAAGCCATTTAAAACACTGATTGATGGCTCACATTTACAAGCTGAGATGGTCAATGTGTGAGGAGGCCCAAGGTGCACAGGCCTGGCATGGGCTGCACTTGCAGAAGTCACTCATAACAGCTTCCAAAGGCTTCTGTGTGACTTCAGGTACTCAGAATATTAGGACTCAGTGCTGAAAAAAAGGAAGAAAAACTGTAAAAGAAATGGAATTTTAGAAGCATTGAAAATTATACTGAGACTGGATTAGCAACTGCTCTTCCCCCCTTGACTTCTTCCATTGTAGAGGCACCTGGTTTCCAGGAAAAAGGGATCCAGGCAACAAAGACAGCACTTCTCTTCACTCAAACAGCTCTTCCTTTCTGTTAGGTTTGGCAGTGGGAAGGACCTTACACAGCCCATATCAGCAGACTCCTCCTGCTTCCCTGAACAAGGCAGTTCCCTGTTTTCTGATTGACACCACTGCCAATACTTCCTTCAAAAGCACCATCTTTGGGCTTAACGCCCAGTAAGGAGTCATGGAATCAGAGTGACAGCAGCTCCAAACTTTGAGTGCCTTAAGTCTAGAATAGAAACATGTCAAACTGGATTCCAGGAGCAGCAAAACTGGCTGATTGATGATGGGTTCTTAGTGCCTGGTATTGGACACCCTGCACGGTGCCCATGGCCAGAGACAGGTCTGTCCCTTGGAGGAAGTAAAGTGAATGTTCTGTTGGAGCACCCTTGGTTTGCATTGTGTAAGATAAATAACTTGAAACTTTAAATAAGTACCAGTTTGGTTCTCAGTGACTCCACAGAAGTGACAGATGTCTCACTGCAGACACACATGGAATCTCGTAGTAAATCCCATCTTCCCTTGTGCCACATGGCCCAGGAGCAGCATCCCTGCTCTGATGCCAGAGCAGCCTCTCAGCTCCCTCGTCCTCCCCCAGCCCTGTGTCTGAGGGATACACACTGTGCAAGCAGGATCTGGGTTTAGGCCTGTTTTCTTTGGAAGCAAGGCCTGTGTAATCCTTTCCCCTCCTCTCTGTCCACATGTATCAATCCCCTTCCCCCACAGTATTTTTTAAATCCATCGGCCAAACTCAGCCACATTTGACAAACTCCTCAAAGATAATTGTGTTCCGACACGTTTTGTGAATCCTGATGGATCCAGATGGATGCCAGAGTGTGACACCCAAATTGATGCTCCCACAGTGGGGGAGGTGGGTGGGGCTCTGATGGGACACATGCAGGACTTGGTTGCTGGACATACAGAGTTGTGGGATGGGGTTTTTTTTACATTTTCTTGCTTCTCTAGAGAGTTATTGTAAGTACTCAGCTTTCTGAGTACAATAGTACTTACTGTTGTAAGTACTCTGTCTTTCTCATCCACTTCAAGCAAAGAATTGAACTATCCTCAGTAGCTGGGACAATAAGGAGCAGGCCAGGAGAGACTTCATAAACATCCACAAACTGTTCCGGGGTGGGATTGAAAGATAAAATATTGAGTGTGTTTGCTGGCCACCACGGTGCTAAAGCTACTTTTTGAGGGCTTTCAAGCTTTTTGGGTGAGTTACTCACAGGCCAGCAGCAGTCTGGGAGCCTCAGAGAGCATGAACAGCTCCTTTTAGGTTCAGCAGTTTCCCCCAGGCTGTGCTGCCACTATACCTGAACTGGTGGTGTAGGAAATACAGCTGAAGTGTGAAATGACACTGAACAGTCAAGGTCAGACGGTATTTGGCTCGTCTTCTGAGCCTGATAATGAGTGTATGAACAGTGAGGATCTGGGGGAAATAGAAACTATTGTACTGTGAAACAAGCCACCAGTGGAAAACCAGCACTTTCGCAATGTAGCATCCCAGCTACTGAGTTACTGTTATCAGAAGAAGCTTTGACAAATAAATCCTCACATCACCTGGGAACATCTGACTTCTTAAAGCCCTTCTGTCTGGCATGCAGTGCAGAAAGCAAGTGGGTTTCACTGGCTGGTTGACAAATGTTCTGTCTAGCAGGAGACAGAGATGATGTGGTTCATTTTTGTTGCTTTAGATCTGTCAGCAGCTGAGGACTCATTGTTCAAGAGGGGTTTTTGACTCATCTGAAGTCCCTGACAAAGGTGGCTGGAATCTTGCCTTAGTGGTTCTGCTCTTCAGTCACACACAGAAACAGATGCTGACACTTAGTGGTGTTTCTCCACCCCAAGGGTGTCACACATTCCCCACGTCTCCAGTTTTTGGTGTTGCCTTGTGCTTGTTCCGTGTCACTGTGAGGGCTCAGGAGTGCAGTGCAGAGCCCTGTCAGTGACAGGGACAGGGGCAGCACAGCTGGCACACGGCTTTGTCTTCCTGGATGTGCTGCTCTGCACACACCGAGTAGGAGAGGGCAGAAGAATGATACAGGAGAGAAATCGAAAATATTTGGGCCTCAGAGGAGATGTGGGGTCTCCTGTGCTCTATATCTGGATGCTCTGGGAGCTGGCAAACATCACTTGCTGCCCACAGCCTTCAGAACACAGTGTGAGTGGCTGCTCTATCCTCCTCTGTGTGCAGATTCCCTGGGAGGGGGGGACAGAACTGTGGGTGATGTGTTGTAGGCAAACTTGAAGAGGAGAAGGACAGAGAAGCTAAGAAAGGAAGGACTAGACTTTTCCCAGAACTGCATTATCAGGAGCCAGCTGTTTTTCCCCTGCCATAGGGTGGCATTTTCACTTCTGCAAAATCTGTCATTGCAGAGACCTGCCTTCAGCACAGCTAAAAGTCAGTGTGAAGACCTGACCCCAGGTAGCCTGACTGGCCTAGTGCTTGGTCACTCTTTAGACAGGAGGCTGTGTGCAAGAAACTGAATCCCAACATCTAATCCAGGACTCCTGGACAAAGCTTCCCCAACAAGAGATGTGCCTTAGGGCATGAGAGACACTTGGCTATTGGTGCCTGACTGCCACGGTAGAGGAGAGTAGTCAGAGTCCCCAAAAATGGCACATCCACACTCCTCCAGTAACTCTGTATTAGTAAACCTGTTTTCACGATCTCATTAAAAGTTTTTCCTCACTCCTATTTGCATTTAAATCTTTTGTATCAATATGTGGTATTTTTAAATGGTCTGGGATGTCCAGCAACATACTCATAGAAAGTCAAATTACAAAGAAGAAAATTCCAGGTCATGGTTCCCCTTGTGCAAACACAGTCCAGTGCCCACTGTGATGCTGGTAAGGTACCAGGTGCTCTCTGTGTGAGCTCCATTGTGCTGCAAACAGCAGAGCACTGCAGGTTCTCACTCACAACTATGGGGAGGGCAGGGTGAGAGTCCTGCCAAGCCCTGCTGGCTGTCAGGAGGAGCCTTCCAGCTCTGCAGTCAGAGCAAGGGGCACATGGGCCACCTGAGAGGGGAGACCCACGTGTCAAAACACCACGACCCAGCCCTGAGTGCAGTTCAGGCACAGCTGCAGTCACTGACACAGGGTGATTGTCAGTGCTGGGTGATTGTGGCTCAGGGCAGGGGAACGGGGAAGGAGTTGGGGACGTACAAGACGTACTTGGATGCTCCTTGCTGATTTATGTTGCCAAATGCTGTGTGTTCACAGGCATGTACAGCGCTTCCAGCACTAACCACAACGGCCCCTCTCCAGGTGTGCTGCCATCTCCTCACGACATCCCTTCAAGGCACCTTCCACTCGACTCTGCCCTTTCCAGTCCACATCACCACCAGTCGCCCTTGGAGAGTGCCAGGGAAGGGTATGTGTGTGATTGGCCTCTGTCTGGCATGATACTGAATGATGGTTTCTTTATTTTGCATGGGTGCTGTTCAGAACAAAACATTGGCCCAAACAAAGCAATTTTGTTTGTTTTAGAATCTCAGAATAATTTAGTTTTGGAGGCACCTCAGAAGGTCATGTCATCCATCCCCTGTGCACAGCAGGGCAAACTTGGACATTACTATCAGGTTGTTCAGGGCCTTGTCCTTGTCTTCAACAAAAAACACTGGGATTTTTTTCTTCATAGTATGCAATTACATTTAGATTTTAATTTTGTTTTTTAATTCTTTCTGAATGACTTCTTGTAGGTTTGGATAAGCATGGAGAACTTTTCTCAGCTAAAATGAGAAACCCAAACCATGACTCACTCAGGAATCAGGCAGTGTTTGCCATAGTAAGACTCAGTGTCAGAGCCACAGGCTTTCTCACTTCCTTGCTCTCTGATAAGGTTTTCTGTAATGCATCCCTCAGCAGCAGGCTTTAACCAGTGAGATCCTAATCAGGGCACAGTGTTTAATCCCAGTGATTGTATGGATTGCACTGCAGCAGTATGGATTGCATTGCATGGCCACAGGATGGGATATTTCTAAAGCACCGTTTGCTCAAGGATCTCATAACATCTTCTCAACAGTAAAGAATCTCTGTAAGCCACAAAATTCTGCTCTAATCTTCTGCTGAGATTATTTTGGTGCCTGGCCTCATGCAAATTAAACATCAGTTACACTTCCCAGCACTTTGGATGGGGAGGGAACTCTTGATTTTGTTTTACTAATGGGAACTTGGGATGCAGAGAGATTAAGGGATTTCTTTCCCTAAAAACATGTTAGGGTTCTTTAGCAAATACAGAAATTGAATGTAGGGTTTTCCCATCCTAGTCCAGTGACCTTTCCCTTCTTTTGTATGCAAAAAGGAAAGCCCAGAAAGTTTCTAAGCAAAGGGCAGAAGGCAGAGTGTTCTGGTACAGTGCAGGTTCTCCCTTGGAGGTGCTGATTTATTATTTCAGTGCTCATATACATAAGTAAAGTCTTTGCCCAAACACTGTTGTAGTTAATATCCTACAACAAAATACGGGAATAAAATTATAACAGGTTTCTAACTGTGAGCCAAACATCAGGGAATGGAGACTGGAATGTATTTCTGAACAGTGATTTTAAAACAGGGCATCTGATTTCATTACATAATTAATTGGAATTTTTCAGGATCTCAAATACTGTTTTCCAAACTTAAAATAATCTGCATTCATCACTGTCATACCCAGTCCAAGATCCTTCTGCTGTATTTAATGGTTTATGCTTACATTATTAATGACTGCTGAAATACAGCCCGTGCATAACATCTTAATTGCAAGTACAGAAACTTAGTGTGAACTAATACTCCTCGAGTTTCACTTAGCACAGCTTTGTTTGGAGCATTCATCCATAAAACTGGGCAAAATCACTTAATAACCCAGTGCTTGGAGCCACTGGATTACAGGACTGTTCCCCCTCTGCTGTTCCTCGTGTAACACACACATGGTTTACAATGGGGAGGAAACACCTCACACTGCCTTTCCTCATGGGAGCTGCTCCAGCTCTCTGGCACACCCGGAATGTTTGTCAGCTGTCTCAGCATTCGTGTTCCAGGCAGAGCAGAGAATTCCTGCCCTGTGAATCAGGACGATGACAAGGCTGCATCGCACAGGCCGAGTCTGTGGAATGAACCAAGTGATTACTATCAAGAAATCTAATGACTGAGTCATCAAATATGCAAGAGGCCAAGAGCTACATGAGGCAGAGTACAAATACTCTACTCAAGTTTGACATGAGATTCAGAATTTGATTTAAAGGCTTTTTCTTTTTTTTTTTTTTTTTTTTACAAAAGGGCTCTATGTTGGACCCTCCTTTGCCAAAGTCAATACCAAGTGCAGCACTCAATTTTCCCAAATGGTTTGCTGAGACATTTAAATAGTTTGACAAAATTATCTAATTCACTTGAAAATGTTCTAACAAAATCTGACTTCATTACCAAATGTATTTGTTCTGGCTTTATTCAGTATGGAGGGCATTTTTTCAAATTCTGGTATGAAGTGTATGCTACACCAAAAAATCTACTTATATTGATATTAATTAAGCTGAGAGTGGGTGACTGAAAATACTTTGGCATGCAGAAAGTGGGCTTGGCATGATCTGTGTTTAAATATATATTTATTTTTTATTTCAGGTAGCAAAGGTTTCTTTTAGCATTTCATGTAGCACTTGCCATGTGTAATGTCTAACTGGGTTTCATTTTGCCCATTGCAGAAATAGTCTATTTTGATTTGTAGCAGAATGAAGACAGAAAACAGCTTTTAGTATTAATTCTTAGGAGAATGTTGCACTTGGCTTCCTTCATACTATTTATTTTAGCTGTTACTATCCAAGCCATCTAAAAATGTACTTAAGTTTCATTTGTAGACTATCCCTGTGTATTCCAGTTTAGAATATTCAGTGTGATAAATTATCAGCTTAAATGAAACCGATGGGACTAAACTTGAGTGGTGGCACCAGGTTTGAGATTTGCCCCAGTTTGGTGTCATTTTGTAGGTCCCTGTGTGTGTGACTGGGGCTCTCTGTCACTTGTGTTCCCAGAGAACCTGGGCCACTGACAGATAATGACTTTATTGGGAAGGTGATGTGTCTCCAAGGGAAAGGAAAGTGAAACTACTTTTTTTATATTCCTGTCGTAATTTAGGTCATTTCTGCTCTGTAAACACAACAGTAAATGAAGAACTGGAGGGATTAAGATATCTGTGATGTCCTTAGGTGGTGATTAATGAGCCCAGTCGTGTGAGCCTTTAACATAAAGGATTAATTAAGCCCAGGTTAGAGGAAGGTGCTCACACACAACTCTTCTGTTTCCTGGGCATCTCACCAGCCAACTGCAACCAGCTCAAACCATGGCCCAGACCCTCCTGGAGTGACACTGACCCAGACAAAAATCACAAGAAATGGGACTTAAAATTATCAAGTGAAAAAGAGATATTTTAATTAGGCTGTTTAAACTTCAAATTTTTTATTTGCTTGCTTCTTAGCACCTGTTATTTCAAATACCACAGAAATACCTAAATCTCAAGAGTTCTCTGTTAAAAACTTAGTCCTTCATTTCTTTTTATATAAAGTAACACAAGGTGCACAGAGCCTCCCTTCTGCCCAACCAGGGAACATGAATTCCCTGATCATTTAAGGGTGAAACTAATCACACAGGAAAAAGTCTTGTGTGTTATATGGAGAAGATTCTTTTCAATATGCTGTGCCATCCTCTTGAGCTGCCAGGATCCAGTCCAGGTAGGAAAATACATTTGTGTTCCTAATTCTCATTGCTCTAAAAGACAATTGGGTGTCCTAGCTACTTACATCTAATTTTTATTAATCTTGTTGATTAATTTTGTGAGCTCATACAAATCAACTGACTAGGAACTGGCACATTGCTGGAATCTTTGTAGGAAACAAACTTTTTCTCTCTAGAAGTACTCTGGAGATCTAAATACCTACACAGATTTTCTGACAGACCAAGGAGATACATCCCTCATTCCCCGTGGATTCCACTGGAGAACACTCTTCATTTATAACAGAATACACAAGTCAGTGGTTTAGTCTTCCTTTCAAAAGCACTAAAACCAATAACAAGAAACAGATACCTCTGACAGCTGAAAACATTTTCAGTGGAGGAAGCCAAGAGCCCATCATCATTTATCTCGGTGTTGGGGATCTGAGCACGCAGAAGGGGCATCAGTACATCTGTCCAGAGGAGGAACAATGCACAGGTGCTGCCCTGAGCATCCTGTCACAAAGAAAATCACTAATTAAAAGCATCTGCTTTCAAATCCCAAGTCATTTATCTCGTCGTAGAAAATGTGATCAGAATTCATTTATAATTATGTCCAGGCTTGTACAGATTCCCCCCCCTCCCACCTTAAAGCAGAATTACCATTAGCAGAGGTTTATTTCAGTGATTGCATGGTTAAGGAGAACTTAGTGCTGGTAAATATTGTCTGTCCATCAGCAGAAACAGGTGGGCGTGTGTTTAATTGTGTTTCTGAGAGGGCTGGATTGACACTCACTCATCAGTGCCTCTCAGGGGAAGGGCCTCCCACAGGAGACACTGCAAGGAAAACTGCCTGGAGTCACAAATAAAAGAGTTACAGGAGAAAGTGGGAGGTGAAAGGAGTTGGGCAGTAACTCAGCATTCAGGATGGATTTAACCAGAGCTCTTCCACATTAATGATTTTAGCCATTGCTGGGTTTATCTGTAGCTAAATTTACACTTAACTGTAAAGCTGGTTTCCTTTTTTCAGACTTTTTTTAATTTTGAAGCATAACTTCTGCAGTTTGGTGTTAACCATACACACCAAACACAATAGTTTGTGGTGGTGTGACAAGTTATTAAGTTATTTGAACACATCCCACTGTTGGGTGTAGTGCCTTTTAGATGGCAAACTCGAAATGAGCACACATCAGCTACCTGTGCAGGATCTACCTGCAGCTGGAGGCATCTTGCTGTGTTCTTGCCAGGGAATAATGACCCTAAGTGACTAAAATCAGATGGATCAGTCAGGCAGGCAGCACATGCTGGATAACATTGAGTAGACAGTTTCTGTGTTTGATTACGTGTCTTTGTAATTGACTTCCTGGCAATCACTTGAACCTAAGGCAGTGCTCTTTATTTAAATATGTTTTGATATTTCTTTGACCACATTAATAAGGATTTTCTTACACTTTGAAATACATTTTCCTGCTGGATTGTTAGCAAGAGTAAGTTTTCAAATTTCCCTCCTATGTAGCGGCTTTCACTGTAGCTTCATTTCAAAGGTTATTGAACAAACCCTTATAAAGAAAAACATCTTTCAGATTGGCACAGTTCCCATAATGATCACTGTCGTTAACTGCTCTGCAAACATTGCACAGCTCAGGTCAGAACAATTGTAGAGATTCTCATTTAACACAGAAAAAACATGTTTGTGTGTATCTGTGAGTTTGTGTAGGGGATGAAATACATGACAAACACTGAGTTATGTTTTACACCCAACTCAGACGTGTATTTGTTAGAAAAGACAGTATTCCAGGGAGTCCCTCTGCACACCAGAGAAGGCCCACACAGAAATCCTCTGAGTGTACTGAGGACTCCTTGGCTCCTCTTTAATTTTGAACATGAAACTGATTTCATATCAGTGTTACTGGTATTATTTAACATTTTCTAAAGCGATGAGATGACCTGAGACTGTTCAGTCCCACTGAAGGCCCCATGGACAATGCTGTCCATAGTGCTCTGCCCCCCCAGAGCTGAGCAGCGCTGGGGGACTCTGCTCAGAGTGGGGTGAGTGAAGGTGCAGGACTGGATCCAAGTAATCCAAGGCAAGGTTCTCACTGAAATACAGTATCTTGTTCTTACCTAAAAGCGAAATAAAGGCTGACATCGCCTCAGCCCTACTTTAAGGTGTCACACTCGGGTGTGTCACCACTGCACCAGCAGCAGAGCCAGGGACAGAGCCCAAGTCTCTCACAGCAGCTGCCTCCCCACACCAGGCACTGGCACAGCCAGAGAAGGGAAAACCAGGAACACGGGATCATATCCTGCAGCCACAGCCTGTGTCACACACAGCCCAGGGACTCGGGGGCTCATTGTTTATAGAAAAGGGTGAGAAATGCAGCGACGCCCAGCAAGGTGATGTGCATTGAAGGATTTATTATATATCGGGGAGAGGGGGGGAAGAGGAGAAAGGAAGAAAGAGGGAGAGAAGGAAAAGATTCCTTGCATTCCAGAAACATAGCCAGAGGCACCTGGCAGTGATTAGTGCAAAGGTTCACCAAACTTCAGATAGAGTCTGTCTTAAAAAAAGAGTCCACGAAGAGTGAACGGTGTAACTGTTTCCTGAGCATGTGCTGACAGAAATTCCCCCAGGGCGAGACCCAGAACAGAAACACGTGGCAAGAGATTGGGCACTATCCAGAGACCTGATTAGCAGAGCTTTACACATCATTTTTAATATTAAGGGAAGAGATGAAAATCCGTGTTAACTTTTTTTTCCACTAAAAAAAATAATCTCCTGGTCCTGGAACTGAATTGGACTTTCCCACAATACCAGTAACTATAATGCTTGGGGGAGAGATTTTATGAATGAGCTGGTTGGAGTGCTGGATTTTGTGGCAGAACCTCATTTCATGGGAACTCTCAGTCCTGTAACTGGCTCCAATACTGTACAAGGCACTTGAGAGAAAACATGGAGCTGCTTTGCTTTATGCTTCTTACTCTGGTGCTTTATTAGGTACTTTCCTTCATATTAATGGGAGTTAAACATAATCCTCAAAGTCAAGATTGTTCTATCTGGTGATAAGGTGTGCATGGAAGTGTGTTACAGAATGGTCTTACAACCCAAAATACACAAAAAATGGTTTGAGATAGATGACAGATGTTTTTCAGTCTGGATTTGGTCCCATTTCCACTGAACTCAGTGGAATATGGGCTGAGGTTCTTTGTCTAGCTGAGGAATCTGCCAATCAAGCCATCACATCATTAAAAAAACCCAAACCCAGATAGTTTTCACATTGGAAACATCCCTGTCTTAGATGTTTCCATGTGCAGTTGCACTTCATTCCTACTTATGATTCAAAAATCTTAGTTTGAATTTGTTTTCATTATTTTTAAATTTTCAATTCCATTCAGTATTTACTAAATACACTGTGAGTAGTTTTTGGCAGTCAAGGTCTAGTCAAGCTCTCTTACCTTGAAACAGCTTTACAATTCCTTGCTCTGTGTTAATTTGTCCTGGAACGGGTGTTGAACAAAGACTGGCTAAAGCAAAGTGTAAATCTGATTCTTGCTCAGACTGAGCACTGTGGGTGAATATAGAAAACATACATCCAGACACCATGATAGAAAGAAAGAACAATCAGTGTCAATAAGTATTTAATTTTTGGTTCTTTATGTTGCACTGACATTGGAACAGGACATTTGGTGTGCATTGTGAGAATCCTTAAACACCAGTGACTGCTTGGGGAGGCTGAGAGTGGAGAGAGGATAAATAATTCGAAGGCAAAGTAATGATACTTGTAGCCTTTAGGTGTTTTCTCTGTAAGTTACTACTGGCTCCTGGCATACATGAGCAGTTCCCTCATATTGACCTTACTTAAAATTTAATATGAACTCTCACGATCCAAAATATGTTGTTAAAATGTGATCACAAGA
Organism: Calyptomena viridis; assembly: GCA_013390005.1. Lineage (NCBI taxonomy): Eukaryota > Metazoa > Chordata > Aves > Passeriformes > Eurylaimidae > Calyptomena > Calyptomena viridis. The sequence continues at coordinate 481,420 of WEIV01023300.1, forward strand.
AAATGTACCTAAAAGTCTTACTGGGATTTCTGTTTGAGATTCCTAAAGCTGTGCACTTACAAAGTGAGAGGAAGACAGATTAATACCTTCTATATTTTGACTTTCAATTTTAATTTTTAAAGAATCCTTCTGTTAAGTAGAAAATTTCCAAGCGTTCCCATTGATGTGACAAATGCTTTGCAGTAGAGCTGGGAACTGGCTCACTGTCTGTGTCTGACACTTGGTTTAATGACTGTCCAAGGGTAGGATCCCACCTGACTGCAAGATCTCCCTGTGGGAAGGGCTGTGGAGCCAAGTGTTTCCAGGCAGTGCTGAGCAGGTGCAGAAACGTGCCCAGGACCACAGACAGGGTGTGTTAAGGGGTTTGGGTCAGTCCTTCCAATGGGTCTCTGCATTGTGTGGATGAAAGTATCACATATCAAGGATTTTTCTGATTAGTCCTTTTACTTGATTGCCTGCTGATGCATCCTCAGAGAGGAATTAGCTGTGCAATCCCATGAAATCCCAGCTCCCTCAGGATGGGTGCTGTGTCTTCAGCACCATCCTACACATGGTGCTTCAAAGGGAACTTGACAAAACCCACAATACCTGGTCAGTCATCCAAAGTTGTGTGGTGAGTGAGGAGAGAATTCCAGTGCCTCCTTGGCAATCCCTACGTCCTGAAGCACAAGGCTTGATTACCCCTCACTCAGCATGGAAATGCTGGGTTTGGCCATTAAATTGTTCAGTCCCTTTTTAAAAAACCAGGTATTTTGCTTGATTGTGTGGCTCCTGTGGCTGTGAATGGCACAGGCCAGGGCATGCTGTGTGAGCAAAATGCTCCTTTTGTTTTCAGCCAACCTCCCTTCTCTCCGTGGTGCTCCCGTGTCTTGGACAGGGTGGAGAAGAGGCTGCTCCTCCATCCCAGCCTTGCACAGTCCTGAACAGAAATATTCCATATAGCCAGGAGCCCTCAAATGTAATGAGTTAAGGAAGGATAAGGATTTTTTTTCATACCTGTGAGAATATTTATATCTCTCTATATATAGCTATATATAGGCACTTGATATACATTAAAAGGCCCCAAAAGGACCTGCAAATTTACTGAATTATGCAAGTTACAATTAAGGTAAAATATGTGGTATATATTTATTATTACTATCCAAACCAAAGCAAACTGTGGTTGTAGTACAGTATTAACAGGAAATGTGCAGGCTATTAGTTATTGAAACATACATGCCTGAGCTACTGCTTGGGAATTTTTAGTGTATCCAGCTGAGTTCTTGGTGTAAGTCATTCTGTGTTCACAGAAGGCATCTCCTTTTAGGCTCTTTTTCATTGCTGATGCACTATTTGTTTAAGTTGTATCAGGAATGATTCCTCCTCTCTTAACAATCCCAGTATCACAGCAACCTAATTAGTAGGCAGATATTCAGTAGAGAATTAAAAACACGGCACTGGGAGCTGGACAGTTCAGCTGAGGAAAAGCTCCCCCCGAGGGTGCCAGAGCACATTCACACACGCAAACACACAGCAATATTTTAGGGACTAGCTTGAGCTGTAGGGATTGTGATGAATATTTTTAGGAGGCAAATCCCCATGTTGACCACTCGTTCTAATATAGACAGATTTTTGTGCTAGGCAAAGCTCTTTCCTAGTTAAAAACTGTGCCTTAACTCACAGGAAGGGTGTTAAACTCCCTGTTTGGGAGAGACGGAGCAGAACGTGGTGGGTTTTTACATTGACCTGCTCAACCGTGACACTCCCGGTGCAGAGGAGGCAGCAAATGGTCAAGTGTTCCACGGAGCTTTCAGGGTTTCAGCTCAGGTTCCTGCTCCCAGGATACTGCTGCCCACTGCCAGCTATGTGTGCCGAGCTCAGCTCCGGGGCAGCAGGGCCAGGGGGAGCAGGGAGCTGCCAGCTCCACACTCCGCTCAGCATTCCCAGCTGGAGCAGGGCCTGCAGCCCTCTGGCCTCGCAGAGGGATCTCACCTCCCTTAACCAGTCATCTCAAGGGCTTCCAGCCTTTTTCAGCTCATACACAGGAAAAACAGGAATGCAAGAGTGTGAGCGGGGACAAGCGCTGCCTTAACAATAAAAATAAAAACTGTTAAATTCTTCTCCCATGGTTCAAGATTTAAGTAGCCTCTGGGAGTAGTTAAACTGGGTAGGGAAGCTGGGATTTTCAGTATTCCCACAGCTGGATACCTAAGTGTACCATTTTTGTTTGACAGGCAATATGATTGCATAGAATTTAAAAACTGCATGGCTTGCCCATCCTAACAAAGCACTCGGAGCAGCCCGGCAGGTCTCCGTGGGGTGCTGCATTTCCCAGCAGTAGCCAGGACAAGACATTTCAAGAGCAGGCAGAGGAAACCCAACACGGGCAGTTGCAGAGGTCTCTCCCCAGAAGCATTTCCCTCCCCTATTCAGAGTGGTTTCTGGCTCATCCCGGCCTTGGAGTTTTTAGTAGGTCTTTTGTTTCTCTTTCAAATGTGTGTGTGGTCATTATCCATATAAATGTCACTATCATGAGCTCTTTTAGCTATTATCTTTCCAATGAAAACAACTGCAATCTTTTTAATCTCCGTTCAGATAGAAGCATTTCCAGGCTTCTCACAGCATTCCTGGCGCGTGGAGCACGGTGTGCGCCGTGGGAAGGGGCTGTGACCGGGCTGCCGTGCCCGGGTGTGCTGTGCCGGCACCCGGGAAGGCACTGGAGGGAAGGAAGGCTCCGTGTCTGTCCCAGCAGATCGTGTCAGCCCTGCCTGGGTGCAGAGCCTTTCAGGGGGTTCAGCTGCTCTGCTGAGAGCTTTGAGGAAAAGCCGCGGCCACGCGGGAGCTGCCCTTGGCGTTCGGCTGCTGCTTAGCAAATAAACTCGGTATTTTCCCCCCAGCATCTGCTCCTCAGCAGCTCAGGCTCCGGAGAGCGTTTTGTCTCTGACCTGAAGAGGGCACAGGTGGCCCCTGCACTCCCCGGTCCCTTTGTGGCACCTCTGCAGCCCCAGGCTTTTACCAAAACAGAAAACAAATGAGATACTTCTTTTTAGTTGCTCTTTTTAGCTGGCTCTTAAAATGGGACTTTAGTCCTCGTTACTTTACATATTGCTGCTCAGTGCTTATCAGTAAGAGTATCTTTCTCACAAAAAAACCCCTGTTTTCCATTTCGTATGTATTCGACTCGAAAATATCCTTGCCTTCACCCATGTAACAATACTAGTTTAATTCCTCAGTTTAGCCTGGGGATATTCAGAGTCTCTGTAGTTTGTATTGTATATCTTATTTTCCCACTTAGGGAGAAGGAATTATTTCAGCATAGGATGGGCTGGGACTCGTTGATTTATTTAAGTTCCTTTTAATAGAGTGTTGTTGTGACAGCTTTTGGCAGTGTTCCTCTGCCTCTCGGGTTAAATTTGATTAAGCTGTTGTCACCATTAATTCACAGTTCCCTCTATTTACCTCTTGCACACTCCCATGTAGTGCCTGGCCCTCAGTTAAGCACAGCCTCACTCCCTCCCCGGGGTCAGTCCCAGCTGCTCCAGGGAACAGTGGTGTGAAATGATGGTTTGTGGTGTTTGAACGGCCTGGGCAGGTGTAGAGGAAGACACCAGGGGAAGATTTTTTTTTTTAGTGGATTCTTTGTATACCTGCAATGGTTTGTGCTTAGTAATTTTTTCCCAGCTCAGGTGACATCTGTTATAACCTGCAGGGTTTGTTTTAATTCTGTGCCTCTGGACCTGTAGCTGTGAAGTTTCCAGAGGGTGGATCTCAGACAAAGAGGTGGATTTTGCAGCATCTGAAGGTCCTGGTGCTGCTCAAAGAGATGCACCTCATGCTCAGCAAAAGCTCCAGAGGCAGCAGGGAGTCCCTGGTGCACACACAGACCAGGCGGCCCGTGCTGGCAGTGGAACACGGGGCTGTGCAGCAAAGGGCCCTTTGGCACCAGGGATCCTCCTCCTCTTTATGTACAGGGTTAGTGTCACACAGCTCCTGTGTGAATGGCCAGGTCTTCAGTCCCATCCTCTGTGCCCGGCTGGGTGTAAATGGCCAAATCCATCTCTGGCAAAGGGCCCGTCCCTCCTGGGCCAGCTCTGGTACCCTCTGCCTTCTCTGCAGCCCAGGATGCCCAGGGCCTTCATGGCACTGGGTTAGTGAGGCTCTTCCCCAGCTGCTCCAGCCCTTTGTGGGAACGTTGTGTCAGGGTCTGTTCTCCAGGCAGGGCTGTCCCGGAGCTCCTGGGCTGGGCTGAGTCCCAGATGTCCCGGGGGATTTTCCATCTCTCAGGTGTAACCCTGCCCAGCCTCACACTGGGTTGTGCCACCACAAACACACACACACTTGGGCTCTTCCTTTGAAAGGACAGAACCATCTGTTGTGGTTGAAACTGAATTTCTATGTAAAAATATCCTACATGAGGAAAAACTGGAACTAATGGTTTTCTTTGTCTTGGCTGCAGCCTGGGTATAAAGCTTTACTCTGTTACAGCTACAAAGGCACTTAAACAATTTACTTGCATTGACATATTCTACCTACATTTTCCACTGCTGTTTTCTGGACATGTATCTCAAGCTCATGAAATTTTAAATTAAAACTGAGCTGTGTTTAAGTTGCCTACTGAGGAGTGGTGTCATTTTGATCCTGTTATTACAGCTAGTACAGGAAATCAGAGAGGAACTGAATTCCTTTTCTAAGTCCCTTTTTCTCCTAGGGAATACCTGAAAGTAGCACTGTATTGTTGCTGGATTTTTTTTACAATATAATTTGTACCTGTAGTTTGACCATTTTGGAAGATGCCATTCAAGTATTTAATTTTTCCATATTGTGATATGTGAAGTTCTCCTGTATTTTCTTCTCCCAGGCTTGCTCCCAACATAATCTCTCCACTCGTCAGCCCCCTGAAAGCATTAGTTCCACCTTCCCTCCTGCAGAAACACGGCTCTCCATCGTCACACAGCCAGTCACCCAACGGGCAGCAGTTTTCTGGAATCCCAAATACACCATATGCTCCATTCCAAAACCAGTCTGTACAGCAGGGAGCTCAAGGTAACTCTTCCCTATTACTTTGTTCTGTTTTTATCTTTTCTAATTCCTAGCTGTTGAGATGGAGTTTATCTCAGCTTTTCATACTCAGCCAATACTGTCTCTTAATAAGGGACTGTCACCACTTGAGGGAGAACTCCCAGTTTTTAAACTGGATTGATGTACACACAGGTCAAGTTTTTCATACAGGGTCATGTCATGACATGTCATCATAGTGGGGAAAGCTGCCACAACAGCAGCTTTATTGCATTTATCCAGGTTTTCCAGTAGCTGGCTGATAGCCATGCACCCCTCCTGACTGCTCATCCAGCCTGGGGAGTGCCCTGCAAGAGCCACCTGCCCAAAATACAGTCCTGCTCAGTCCACTCACAGTGATGCAAAGACACAAGACAAATTAAAAATACTTTTCCATGTCTTATTTGGAAGTTTGGCACGTGTGTTACTTTATATAATAATATGCAAATGCACTCTGTACAACTGTAGAGTGCCTGTGGGATTTGAGGACAGGAACAGGAGCAGCTGCACCACTGCTTAATTTAAAACATTTTTTGTTGTGAATTACTCAGCCTGTTTAATTGGGAGCTTATATACCTATTCTGCAGTTCTGCTGTGGGAACTAATTAATGTTCCTGCAATTTTTGAGGCGTAAATTAGCAAGAGATATTATTATCACAGATTCTTCCAGTCACAGGAGCTTGCTTATTTAAGAAACGTGTTACACAATGCAGATGTGGTAAATGTTGCCACAGAGAAGTGTGCAGGACATCTGTGTGGCTGCAAGGAGAGGCAGATAAGGACTCATTTCACAGCTGTACTGTCACTCCCATAAGGTCATTCCTGGCTGTGGAGGTGTCACATGTGACCAGTTTCCCTTTCCTTTCTCTCACACGCTCTGGCTGGAGCCGAATCCCAGATCCTGAGCTCGGACCCCTGAGCAGCTCCCAGCTCTGGTGGGTTGGGAATCCCAACAGTTCCCTCTGCCCCTCATTCTCCCAGGAGTGTTTCTGCTCTTTGGTTGGACAGGCTTGGTCTGAGAAGTTAAAGTGTATTATATTTAATGATTTGTGCTGAAGGAAAAACTAACTCAACCTGATGCTCAACAGATTATTCAATTTAAAAGGATTAACTCTGTAAGGGAAAAGTGGCAGATTTATGATAGCATATAATGATATATGATTATGTTGCTGTAATGAGCTAAATAACTACAAGCCACAAGAGGAAAGTTTAGCAGCTCATTACTACGGCAGAAACAAATGCATAGACAGAACAAGTTTTGAACCACTTAAATAAATTGACTTTATTCCTTAAGAAAACCACATTTCCTTTTGAATGAATTGTTGCTTTCTAAGTGTTATGTCATGTGGTTTTGAAAAAGCAATAATTTTCCACTTTGGCCAAATGTTGAAGTATTATTATAAATTCATTATGGAAATGGTCATTCCAAAATCGATTTTTATTAGCAGCCTTTGAAACCAATTGTCTGTAACCTGTACTTAGCTGTACTACATTTTTTTTCTTTTTGCATCTCAGTTCATTAATAGCACATTTTTCTACTGGAATCTTTAATAATTTGGGAGTGTTGAGGTTTTGCCAAAAAAAGGAACACCATATAAGCCTAGTGTAGGACTAGGCATCTGTACAGAAGCACATAAACATTGTGGATTTGGAATTTTTGAGGAGATGGCAAGTTTCGTCAGGCTGGCAGCAGAAATATCGATAATGAAAGAATAAGCTGACATTATTTATATGTTTAAACCTAGCTGTAGTAAGATCACATGGAAATTATTACATGCTGAAAGAATTTGGCAGGCAGTGGAACCCTGTAGTTATTTATACCTGACATGATTTCTTGTCAGAAATTTTATGGAATTTGAAAAGCTGAGATTTATTTGCAAATACATGTAAATGACATGACATAACAAGATGGCATTTAATAGGCATATTCCAATTATTTGCTCATTACATCATTCGTTTTAAAGCTGCTTGAAGTTTTCTAGGCTGTGCCTTGGAGAAGCAGAGGCAGCCAGTGCACTGTGTGAAGTGGCTAAATGCAGCTTTTCTGTCACAAATTATTTCAGAGCAAAATTTTAACTAAATGTTATGTTTGGAACTCACTTTATTCCTTTATGAACTGTTATATTTCTACATCTACTGTACATAAAACATTTAATAGTGATCCTTTAAACTGACAGGGTGTTTAGTAAATTCTTCACTTGAAAGTTAACCTCAGAAAATTTTTGATTTAAATCAAAACTGAAGGAAAACCTGAAATCCATGTGGCAAAAAAAATATTGGTGAAACACTTATTGCCGAGCTGGTACTGCAGATTTGCTCTCCTAGAAGGAGCAGGGATGTCTGCACCAGACCAGCCTTCTTGCTTACTTTGTGTTTTAACCCCTGGAGGGAGTAATTTTTAAGAACTTGTAAAAATGCTCCCTGTTTAGTTTACTCTAATCAACCATATGTGGTTGTTAATTGAACCCTCGGTCATGGGATTTTAATAATATCTTAATTACTTGTAGTTTCTATGTGAGGCATTTCAAGGAATCTAAAGGAGCCCCAACTGAACCCAAAGGGTCACGAGTCAATTTTTAGTGTCATGGTTTGTTTCACCTGCCCCGTGTTCCTGCTGTCCCCTTTCCCTTCCTCATTCCATGGTTTTTTAGCTTGCTGCCTGCATTTATCCCACCTGCAGGCACATTGGGGCAGGGAAGGTGCATTTCTCTGTGCTTATTTGGGAACTCTGTCCTGGTAACAGCAGTGCAGGGACACTGGGGTTTTCCTACACCTCGTCTCTCCACTGGACAGTTCCAGAGCACTCCTGGTGCTGCCTCCACAGTGCTGGGAGGGAGAGGCACTGCAATCCAGGGCAGAATTCATTGCTTGGGGCAGCTCTTTTCCAGACTCTGAGGCAGTTCTCTGCTTCAGGTGCTTTTTTAAACACTGCACAAGAACCTTTGCTGCCCACAGATCTTGGGAAAACCCTGGATCCGGCTGGTTTCAATCCAGTTCTGTCATGCTCGGCTGTTCTCTGATGTTCTGAGCCACTGTACCAGCCCTGTGGATCATGAAGATATTTAATTGATGTAGCAAAGGCAAGCTTGGGAGCAGGAGGAAAGGGCAGCAGGTACAGGGGCAGAGGAGATACACATCATGCCTTGCCCAGGAGTGATGTCTATAGCAGGCACTCTGGAAAAGTTCCTTTTTTCTCTCTAGCAGTGCTCTCTGCAGCCAGTTGTTCCTCCTCTGAAACCAAGTGTCTCCTGGTTTTCTCACTGCTCATCTCAAAAGGGTGTATTTTTAGAAGGCTTTATAGCAAGGAGTTTGTGTTTTGTAAACAGAAAGGGCAGGATAATTTTCAAAGCCAGTCAGTAAAGCACTGTACCTAAAACCACATCAAAAGGTGGCTTTGCTACTTCTCATAAGAGCTCCTTGGTTCTTTGAGCCAGACTCTCCAGGCAGTAAATAGAGGTGGCTGTCTATTTATTCCAAGGAAGGACATGCATCATTTACTACTCAGCTTTCCAAATTTCTGGGTCTTCTCCAACATGGCAGCAAAGAGGAGCAGCCTTGGTACAGTGTGTGTAGTGTCTCTATCTAATAAAGTCATCCACTCGTACTTCACCAGTCATGGAGATCAACAATTCCACTATTTTGTGGTGGATCATGTGTTCTCAAGAAATTAATCATCTAATCCTGGCAGATTCTGCCAAAGCACATACTAAACTGTGAAACCTAAATGCAAATCTTTCACCACTCAATGAGTTCATTGCATTTCTACTCAGGAATTGCCTCACTTGGCCTTATTTATTACCACCTTAAGCAGCACGAGCAGAGTGAAGAGGCCTGGTGGTTGGTGTGGATGTGCAGTAAGTGTGTGGTGCACCTGGAAGCAGGAAGAGGTGGCTGAGGCAGGAGGAAGGAACAGAATTAACTCAGGCCATGGTTGGTGTAAATCTTGTGGCATGCTTTGAGGTCGTCCTCGTGGGAGCAAATAAGAATTTGTTTTAGGGTGTTGGCACAACTTGTAAGCTGTAAAATCCCTGCCTCGGCAATTCATTTGTCCTTTACTGTTAAGTATCTTCTTTTGTTGTCTAAAGCTCATTCATAACTTCTGATGGCAAAACCCAAACTTCTGAGTACTGGTAATACAATACTTTAAAAAAAAAACAGGATATAAAAAACGTTGAGGGCGTGGGGAATAGAAGTCAAACATTCCCCCAGTGTGTCTCTGACAAGGCAGCCAGAGACCAGACAGATCTGTCTCAGCACTTGCAGCAGCAGAAGAGCCTCTGGCTGAGCTGAGTCTTCACCATCTGGAGTCAGCCCTGCACCTCTGGGTCAGTTTTACCTGCAGACTGTGGCTCATGTCCAGGGAAAGGGGTTTATTTGAATCAAGGCCATCTGAGAAAGGAGAGTTTTGAGGTACCCACTGTCTCCAGCAGTGCAGAACACCACTCACCTGAAAGCAAAGCTGTGGGATTCACTTAAATGTTGCATTATTGTGTTTAATTTAACAGTAATCTGCTATAGAGACATTCCCTGAGGAGCTGAGCATCCTGGGCCTGATCCAGTGGAGCACTTTGTACCTGTGGGCTGTTGACTGTGTTCAGCTCATGTGTTGCTTGAAGTGAAGCACATCCTTGGTGGGGATCACAGTGCCCAGCACCTTGTGGGACCGAGTGTGATGCAGCTCTTGTGTTACTGCACATTATTAGAACAGCATGTTCATTTTTCCACAGTTCAAACTGAGGAACACTGTCAGAAATGCAGCCAGTGCCATCCAGGAGGGTTAAAACGTGTGTGCAATATCTGCTTTCAGGTTACCAGGGCAGCTTTCACTCCATACAGAACTGTTTCCACTATGGAGACTGCTACAGAACAATGGACCAGTCTGTCACCAGTGATGTGCTTGCAGGGGAGTCCCATTGCTTCAGTCCTCTGAGGCAGAATGGATATCACATACTCAATGCACCTTTACCTTCTACAGGTAATTTATTCCACCTATAAAGAATCAGCCATATGATATTTTCAGCAGGAGGGGGAACGAAGACATGTCACTGCAAAAATATGTTGTATAAAAAACCTGAAATTCATTTGTATCTGTAGAAATCCCAGAAAGAAAGCTATTTTTTTCCTTTAATCCTGCTGTATTTGACTGATGGACAAAGTCTCCTTCTGCTCTGCAGGACGTTGTAGGCAACACACACCTTCAGGAGAGCTGACAATTTATTTATTTATTGTGTGGGCTGTCCATTGCACATCTCAGCTGTGCCTGGACAGGCTTTCACAGTCAGGCTAAAGGTACAATCACTAGTAACTGTAATACTTCAATATTTTAGGGGTTTTTTCCTACTTTTAAAACCACAGTTAAGAACTGAAGAGTCACTGAAATCAAGCAAAACATGAGTATTGTCAGAGCCCTGAAACACAACCATTTGCTGCAATCTTTACTTAGGTATCTCTGAGGGAGTTTTCTCCATGTCTGCACTCAAAAGGGCATCTCAGTTAAGGACGATACTGAAAACATATGTTTGAATGCTTTTTGAAATGGGGCCTGGGTCAGACCACAAAATTAGAGTTGACTTTCCTGTTTGTTTTATATTAAAGGAGACTCTGTTCAGAGAGAGCGTGCATGCATTTGTTGCTGTTCTGTTCTGGAAAGGGTACGAGCAGTAACTAACACAAGGGAAACGTTTAAGATGAAGTTTCAACTTCAACTTTGAATTCTTTAGTGTTATTCATAAGTTTGATGTTACTAAAACACAGGTGTTTTTTTTTTCTCATGTTAACATCAAATTTCAAGTTTAGATTGACAGCCTGCAATATTTAAAGAACAGACTAAATAAACTTTGCAAAAGAAATTGTAGCAGCAAAGAATAATACTGTGGCAAGACACCAACTTCAACAACAGTTGATTTTTCTGTCTGGGCCTAAACTATCATGAAATGTTTCTGTTTAATATTTTTGTTTTCAGAGTGGTTATTGAGGCATGCAAATACTTAAAAGGCTGAAACATAAACATATATGAAATATATAAATCTCATCTCATCTTTGAGTGCGTAAAATAGAACCATTCAGGTTTGCAAGATTCATCAAGGCTGTGCATTAATTTTTTTCAGACTTTTATAGCACCATTAATATTAAATGAGATCTCATCTCACAGGAATGCCAAATGTGACTGGCAAACAGCTGTTCCATGAATCACATTAACAGTCAATAAATTTTTATTTTCTGTTCAGGACTTTGGATAGTTTACTCTATCTGCAATCTAATAGTGATTCCTGGGGTGTATGCTTATCTTGGGTTTTGTCCATCTGTGGTTGTGTATCCACCCTGTGTACAGGCTCATCAAATAGAAATTAGCACAACATGAACATGCACAAAACTTCCCAAAATGCTGCTCACTCCTCTTGTCCCCACACAGCACGGGGCAGATACACAGGCCAAGTTCTTCCTCCAGAACCTCTGGGCATCCACTGTGTTCTGACAGCAGAATGTGGCCTGTAAACCAACAGTAAATTAATAGGTCATAGGAAAATGCAGAAGTGTAAATAAGCACAGAATTTGGTCTCAATTAATAATAAAAACATACCTACTAGTGACATACCCATAGTGAAGCTGACAGGCCTTTCTGTAACCAGGACTGGCTGTGTGAGGTGCAGAATGTGCCCCTGGTGCACTGTGGTGCCTCAGTGGAGCCTGGGCAGTGTTTGACTGAGCCCTGTGCACACACACCTACCTACCTGCAGAGGTGTAACAGCAGGGAGAGGCAAGAGAAAGGGTAAAGAGAAGAAATCACCTTGTTTTCTACAGAGACTAAAAATCCAGTTGTTTCCCAATGGCTCTGCAGACCATCAGGCAGGGAGTGGAGCCAGGTCTGTGCTTTAACCCTGAGGATCAGTTGTCCACACATTGACTTGCAGTTCACAGGGATGGGATTTGTAAGAGATTGATTTTCTACATCGGGCACTTAATTCACAGGCATTTGTTTAACTGCATCTTGTTCCTGTGTTGCCTCTGCTGACTGGATGTTGCTGCTGCTCATTCAGATTTCGGAGGGTGGGCTCTGGGGGCTCAGTGCAGGGGTCAGGACCTGTTGCTGAAGTTCACAGAGATGCTTTTTTAAAGACCCAGCCCAGCCCAGGGGGTACAAGGTAAACCAGAGTAGGTACGTTAGGGGGGGGTCAGTGACATGCACACACGTCAGGGGCAGGTAAGGGGAGCTGGGCTGCAGTAAAATGAACGTGTGCATGTGGGCCTTGACTGGCCACTTGGCAAAAGCAGGCTATAGTGGGCCATAATGGGAAGTTTTCATGTCCTTTGGGGTAGGCAATAAACCTTCTGTTTCAGAGTCGCTGGCACTCCAGCTGCTGCAGCACCTGTAGCATGGAAAAGCTGGGATGCACAGCTCAGGAGGCTCATAACAGCTGTGGAAGTTGGGCATTATAAAAGCAGAAGGACAGAGAAATTCTTCCCCACTGCAGTGGCTTGGTAGCCTGGCAAGCACCAGCCAGGTGGGCCCAGGGAGGGCTTTGTTGGGCTGAGGTGCACAGTTCCTTCCTCACGTGTTCCTCACTCGTGTCCATCCCCTGTCCCACTCCAGGCTATGACACCCTCCCTGAAGCACAGTGTGTATCCGAAGAGTTGGTCTCCAGTGGAACAGATGAAAATGGGTTCTTCCAAAACGGCGCCTTTGATCACTGCTTGAATCACATTCCTTCCATCTACACAGACACCTAAAGCAGTGCTGCCCTTGTTCCCTTTATTATACCTATACCTGCGTATGTAATAACAAAGGTGTTGTTCAAGTACTTTTATTTAGTCTGTATCCCTATGTGTCCTCATTTAAATGAACACCTCACATTTACCAATCCATTTTATACATGAATAGTCTGTATAAGATAATATTGGAACCTGTTCCTTTGCTGTGGCACTTTGAAATTCATGCTTTAAGGGAACGAGGAGCATTTCAAGCAGCTTGTTTTGTAAGTTCTCTCAGTAAAGTGTAAATGTAAGTTATATAATAAACTTGTAAAGAAGAGTTTTTTCATCTTGGAAAGTATGTTTCAATTTAAGAATGTTGTTCCCTTTAATCGGTTTTCATTTAACTTGTTGGTCAGTTCTTCTCTTTTTTCTTTTTTTTTTTTAACTAAAAGGATTTTTTTAATCACAGACCTCATGTATATAAAGATCTACATTTGCTCAGCTGGTTTTGTATTTTCAGTTTTACAAGAAAGCATTAAAAACTGGAAACAAGTGTACTGTCATTTCTTAACACCATCGGTCTCCCTGATAAATCCTGATATTCCATTCTTAAAGTGCCTGAGGCTGATTTTAACAAAGCAGTGACATTTCAGTCACTGTGATATTAAAGCAGCCCAAGTGAACAGGAAGAAAACCAAGGGGCTTCCAGCAGAACAGGGGTCACCTGCAGTAGCTTCACTCCATGCCACTGTTGGGGTCTGGGAGAACAGTAAGGAAAAACTATCTAGAAAAAAAATAAAAAATTGTTCTCATTTACAAACCATTGTGAGTTGGGTTTAATGAGGGACCTTGGTGTGCCCAGAGTGAGCATCAATCCTTGTCTGTTCATTCACAGCTCAAGGGGCACCACTGCAAAGCCCAGACTGGGTTGGAGCCAGTCAGTGCCTGAGGATGGCACTTCCCTTTGCTCACCTCTCCTCCCCCAGACACGTGGGACACGGCTCAGGTCCCAGGTGGCACCTGTGTCCCCCTCCCTGAGCTGCAGACGGGGAAGCCCTGGATGCTGTTGGGGCGGAGCCGAGGCTGATCCGGGCCAACCACAAACCAACAGGGCTGCACTTGTTTCCCCAGGGCCCGGTGGCACCTTGGGCCTGCACACAAAGGGGCCTCTGTCCAGTTTAGCTTTCTGTCCTCGAGCAATTTGAATGAAACTCAGACACTGGGGAAGTTTCACAGTTAGCACAGAACAGGTTCTTGGGGTTATGACCCCCCTCCACAAGGGGTTCCCCACGTCTGTGGCCCCCAAGGACACCCAGGCCCAGCTGCAAACCCGGTCATTGTGGCCTGGCACGGGCAGCCCTGGCAGCACTGACTCATCAGTCCTCTCCCAGAATTAACATGCCCCACGTCCTGCTCTAAGCCTGTTACACACGTGGCTTTGCTTCTGATCGCTGCCACATTTGGCTTTCTGTCCTGTTGTTTGTTTATTCTGATGCTTCAGAGTGTGGGGTGTTTTTGGTCTCGGATATAAATGGGCAGAACTCTTTCCTAGAACGTTAAACAAGGGGGCAGGTAGCTCAACAACTGCCAGGCAGGAAAAACTCCAGAGCTTTTGAAGGAAGACTAAGAAAAAACGCACCCAAAGCCCAACAACGCTGTAATGTCTGAGACAAAAATCAAAATAATTCCTGTGTCTCAATTAGTTGGAAACACAAAAAGGAAATCTTGCCTTAAAAACAAGATTAATTCAATTTCCTAAAAATTAAATAAATTCTTCTAAAAATGACTTTTTTTTTAGTTAAAAATATAAACCAACTAAACCTAAACATATTTGATCAATTACAAAGATATTTATGTCACAACAACCAGGCTGTTCAAAACCACACAATGATTCACAAAGGTTTGGGAAACTTAAAGCGTAGCAGCTGGAGTGATGATTTAATTCCATAATCTGTGTGAATCAGGTTTTCTGTAAATTAAAAAGGATAGATTCAGAGAACTGCAAAGGCAGTTGTCTGAGTCTGTATGGTTTGGAAAGTTATCCATAATAAAACCATTAAAATGCACAATAGCACAAGTTAATGGTTACTCGTGTGCTGTGTACTTCATTATTGCCTTTTATTACATGTAAGTGGGGAAGTATCTCATGTAAGCTTTTCCTAAAGACACAAAGAAACCTTTCAATGGAATTTATTGCTTGGCAAGTTTCTCGTTGTGGTGCTGTAAAAACTCCACCAACTAATATGTATAATAACTGGAGTAAGGCTTCATATATAATAGTAGAAAATTATTACCCTGTGGAATTAAAATGGAACTGCTGGTTCCAGTTGACTGTCAGATACTTTTTCAATCTAGGCAACAGAATTCAACTAATAAATTACAACAGTGCTTTATAAATAGCTACAAATCATCTCCCCAGTGAATGCAACCCCCACTTACCCCTGTGTATGTACCCTGTGTGCACGCAGGACGCTGTAGGAGCCACTGAAATAAGATGACCTTCAGTGGCTGATCAAGCTGGGAGAGACAAAATGAATTTCAAGTTGTCACTGAAGCACTAAGGCCCTTCTTTGGGCTCTCCACCAGCTGGGCTGTGAGCCAAGCCTTGGGCAGGACTCCTGAGCTGTGAATATAATCAAGCTCAAGCTTTTCATTGTGTGGAAAACCCAAGTGCTTGTTGTGTTCCCGTTTGCTGCTGCAGCACCGCCCGGGCTCCAGGAGCGATGTCCGAGTGCCGGGGGAGGGGAGCTGAGATGGGCACACGGGAACACGGAATTGCTGAGGCTGGAAAACACCCTCAACATCGTAACGCTGTCTGAATTCCCTCGTTCCGATGTGGCAGCACGGCACACGGGCTCAGGGCTGCAGCCTGGGGCAGGGATCCGATGTGCTCCCAGGGAAGGAACACGGGCAGGCAGTACGTTCTCAGGTCACATTTTCTTACCTACACGCCAAACTGCAGCAACAGCTGCTGCCTGGGGAAAGGCTTCCCTGCCTCCGAGACTGTCCTTTCAACTGGATACATTTTCTAAATAGTGGAAGTCCAAAAAACCAAATACCAGAGCACATTAGAGCACCAGTTTGATACTGCAATAGCTGTTACGCAAGCAGTGCAAAAAACCCAGCGCTTAAAACAACAACCAACTCTGTGAAAATAAACAGTGACTGTAAATTGAATTTAAATTGCATAAGAGTAAAATAGTTCAATGGGTTTTGTTATGATCTTAGTAAAAGCTACATGATTTTAGTTCAGCTCTCCAGAAATGTATTTGTATTAAATTAGGTTAGCGCAGCAGAAGATGAAAAAATAGCCAACCTACATCATTTAATTCACATCTGACAGCACAAAGCCATTGGAATATTCTCTCCCAAGATAAGCCCTTCTGAGATCTACAGAGTTAGACTAAAAGCTGCTCTCTGCTTACATTTCAAAGCAAACTGCAAACTCCCTTAGGTGATGTGGAAGTCCCTGGCCCAGAGTGAGCAGAGCTGTGGCCATCGAGATTGTCAAAGCCTTGCAAGGCCCCTGTCTGGGCTCCATGGGCTCTCAGCCTCTCAGGAAAACCAGTCAAAACATTCTTCTTTAATCCAGCTCAGCTATAGAAAGTCCCAGTATAGCTAAAGCCCTTACAAGACTGAGCATTCTACTGGATTCCTACTGAGATGAAATTTGCCCGTTCCTTTGGCAAAAAAATTTTTGTAGTGGCAGTGGAGCCAGAAGAAAGTAAAGTAATTCTTCTGTGCAAACACAGATTTTCTGGCCAGAGCCAGTAACTCTCATTCAAACCCAAATGACTCAACTTCAGAAGTGCATTTCTGGTTATATGTGAGTTCAATTAATCAAGGACACCAAGAAAAGCATGGTGTTAGTTTTCAAAACTTGTGCAAGTTTAGGACTTCTTGATTTCAAAGAGTTTCTCCCTCCTTTCTGAGAGGCTGTAACTCTGGACCCTCAACGTGTGCCTGTGTGGCAGGCACTGGACTGGAATGAGCTGCTGGACACGAGGATGCTGCAGGGAGGGCACGTGGAGACACTGCTGGGCTGGGAAGGGAGGAATCAGCGTGTCCCTGAAAGGCACTGAGGAGCCACCAACTCCACTGTGCACAATTCAGGCAACATAAATCCCTCCCAACTCATCTCCTGAAGGAATGCTGAGCCTGTGCTGTGCCATCCTCTCCTGAACAGCCAGTGCTCCTCTCCAAAACAGAGCGTGACCCCCCAGCAACCTGAGCAAACGTGGGGACCACTGGTGCCAAAAGAAATCCCTCTGAATCTGAGCTGGCCCTGAATATGACCCAAACTGCTCAACTGCAGTGGGCTGAGGACTGATTTTTTAAAGGTGTCTGAACACTTAAAAATGAGAAAAGGGCATTAAGTGGGTTTCGTTTGTTTGTTTTTTCACTACTGCCTTAAATTGCTTTAATTTCATCTCCAGGATTTTATTCTCTTCTGAAAAATCCTCTTGGGTGCATATTTGCATCTTTAGGCACAAAATGCAAATCTGGGCTATATTGCATAATGAGTTTTCTTTCCTATCTCTTTGGGTTGAGAACCACACATTTGCCTAAGGAACTCTCTGTGGAGCCAAAATCCGTTAGGATTATAAATACAGGCTGAGCTGGGAACAGGCATTGGAAACTGCCATCAAGACCATGTACAGAAAACAGTGATTCTAGTCACACAAGATACCTGATATAATTGGCAGGAAGGCAAAGCTAAACAAATGCAGGTTTACATTTTACTATTTAAAGAATAAAATATTCAACTTGAGTTCCATTAACACCTGTCAGGACTTTGGTACGTACTCAAATCCACATTTCTAATTTTACTGCTAAATAATCCCGAACTTGGCAGTGAGAAGGTAAAGCAAAATACCCAAGCTACACATCTGAAGCAAATTGTAGCTCTCTGGAAGAGCCCTTCTGCTGTATAAATGAAGGTCATATGTATAAATGATTAGAAGCTTAAGGAAATATGTCTTCTGCTTTTCTAAATTGATAACATGCATATTGCATTAATATTCCCACATCAATTATTGGACATGTTCCCTGCTGTAAGAAAAATGCCTTTTTTTTTTTTTTTTAAATAATCCCTTGGAATAATATTCTTATACTTGCACAATTAACTCTTGCCACGCAGGGGGAAAAGAGGCTGATTCAATAAACCACATCCCAGAAAAGCAGAGTCATTCCCTGGAGATGCCACCACCTTGGCACACTGGTTTTGGGTCAACAAGAGTTGTCCTTTCCCTGGTGAAGAAGGGGCAGAGGTGACAGGCCCTGGTGGGGAGGGGCTTGGGAGGGAACAACCCAAATACTTGGCTTTGGTGTTAAAGTCACTCCAGCTGCACCAATGGCAAACCTGGGAGCTCTGGTTATTTACCAACAGCAAAACAAACCCAACAAATGCTGTAGAACACTTGTCTCTCCTCTGCGAGGAGCACCTTGTGCTCGGCAGCACCACGGGGCAGGGTGTGACCCCGCAGGGTGCAGGACCCCAAGTGCTCAGGCCCTGCTGCCACCCCTGGAGTCACACCAGGGGCAGGGCAGCTGCTGCTGCTGGCGACCATCACCCCTTTGGCTGCCACTAAACCACACTTGCCAGAAAGAACTTAATCCCCAGGCTCATAAAAAACTGCTGAAACTCATTTTTTTCCCCTTTGAAGTGCACCAGATCTCACGAAATACCAAGTAATTTCCATGAGTGTTCCCCAGCTAGAATACACCTGAAGGCCCGTGCAGGACCTCCTTGCAGATGGCATTGGATAAGGTATCCCGGGGTCCCCTGACTGCCCCGGGCATGGCTGGAGACACCCCTTCCAAAGGGAGATGCCCTTGGCACAGACATGGCAGAGCCCAGCTCTGGTGCTGAGGATGGCAGGAAAGTCACCAAGCACAGCAAGCACAACTATGCCAACAGTATTTATCACTTCTGACAGATTCCTTTATTTTCTGCTTTTTATTAGCTGACAAAGTTAGGCTCTTTTTGCCAGAGGGGGAATAGAGGAATTATTTCCATTGAAAAATACTTCTGTATTTTTATCAAGCATCAGAACAGTGACAGATTACAGCTATGTACAAATTATGGTGCCACTTCCGAATTTTGCAGGCCAGTAGCTCCAAATCCCTTGTTTTCTTGTCCCAGTGGACGCAGGTGTGTGCAGACTTACAGGAAAAGCTACTGGAAATTGCTTCCCTGTTGAACACCACCTTCCCTGCACGTTTCCAGTTGACAGTCCTGGACTTTACTGATATTTCTGTTTCTCACAAGAGGGAGCTCCGGCTCTGGCGTAGCAGCACAAAACCGTCCTGCCCAGACCCTGCTGCTCTGCTGCCCCTGAAAACACCCACCTCTTGTTCAAGGTCAGGCTTTATGGGGCTCCTTTTGCAGATAAAACCCATCTACGAGAGCTGGAAAATCAACATGAATTTCAATGATGAAAAAAGGTGCCATTTTTATCAATTTCCCAGAAATTTTCCAAGCGATTTTGATGGTTTTGAACAGTGCCGGGAAGAGTAGTGATGGTCTAATAACTTTTTTCCTCAAAAATCAGATGGGTGTTATGGCTGAGCAATGAAATCTGATTAGTCAGAAGTAATAAAATGCCATTAGACAACAAGAATACCAATAATCCTTATAATGTTACTAGTATTTTTTGATGCTAAGACCTCACAGCAAATCCCAGCTAAAATAACATTTTGCACAGGCTTTTGCTTAACCCCTCCCTCTGTCAAAGTCCCGTCCTGCCTCCTGCCCAGACTCACTGCCAAACTGGTGTCACCACAGGATCTCCTGGCACTCCTTGGGTTTCTGTGCTGATTTCATTATTAACAATATTAAGAAAGAAGTCCCTCCCCAAAGGGTTTGCTCTTAGTGACACCTCTCCTTCTCAGCTCTCCTCCTTCCAGCACAACCCAGGTGGCCCCACACAGCCGCTGCACAGTTTGGGGGCTTAAAAACAAGTTACTGCAACACTCAAAGGCAGAGAGTTTATGTCAGGAACACTTCAGCACCCAGAAAACCGAGCTGGTCCGAAATCCAAAACTGAGACTGCGTGTCCTTGGGCTCCCTCTGCTGACCCCAGGATTATTTACAGATCCAAGTTTTGGGGGAAGCACCAAGCTCTGCTGTCCCAGGGGTGTCTATAGTATCTCCCATAACCTGGAGATGTATCCCCAGGCTGGTACCAGGTGCACAGGGCTCCTCTGGGTAAGGAGCAGAGGGATGTGCTGGAGGCTCCTGTATTCAGGGAAACCGAACCATAACGGGCCCCATACATGACCCAGGCAGGGGCAAACGCCCCTCATGAATCACAGGTAGGAGCGGCAGGAAAAAAGGTCATGCAGCCCATGGCTTGGAGCCCTGGAATCTCCCTGGATCAGGCCCTGACAACTGGGCACCCCACAGACAACGTGTGGCCAGGCTGAAAATCCTGGTTTACTCTGAACAACAGATCTGTCTTGAAAATATAAACGTGCAAGGATTGTGTGAGCAGCGACCCAAAGAACTTCGCACTCGCCTGAGCCCGAGGAAAAGAGGCGCAGAGGCTGCGTGGGGTGGGCGCAGCAATGGAAGCGCCACTCCCCGCCCCGCGCTCACCCGCGCTCCCCACGCCGCGCTGAGCCGCAGTCATTAAAGGCAGCACAGCTCTGTGACAGAGTGCGAACAGGAACATAAAAAAGACTCAAAGGCGACTGTGGAAAGCTCGCGTGCTGCTCACGTAATTAGAACAAGTTGTGCGAAGGCCGCTGCCGGGGTGGCGGCACCGCGCGGGCAGGTTGCGGGGTGGGAGCGGTGCCGGTGCCCGCGGGTCACACCGGGCTGGGCCGGGCCCGGGCACCTCCGCCCGCCCCGGGAACCCGCGCTCCGCCTGCCCCGGCTCCCCACACGTCACACGTGTTATGTGCTCGCTCCCAGTTTTAGAAAATGATTTTATATCCGTGGATTAAGGGTTTTATATCCACGGATTAAGGGTCTAAAATTATCTCGCTGCCTTCCCATTCAGCTCAGCTTTGTTTAATTAAGACTGTGATTAACTGCAAGAGGGAACATGAATTTGTTGCTGGCTAAAGGCTTCTTCAGACAATGGTAAAAGTCTGTCTTTAAAAATATCCATTCTGTTCACAGTCTATGGCAAATACAAATGCCATACAGTCTATTTAATATAAAATAGTTTTTCAAGTACTATTAGCACCACATAAAACCTTTAGCCATGCAATAGATTTTCTCTAATCCTATTTTATTTTTCTAAATATTTTACACTATTTCTATTAAATATTTATTACACAATAAATACGGAATATCTCACTGCAGCAATATTTCTGAATTGACATTTATATTATACAGTATCAAACACTACAATCAATATAAATATGTTCTTCTATATTATGTCAGAAAAACATTGGTTTAAAGGAACTCTCTCTTTTTTCCAGTAAAACTAATGCCCTACTTCCTTTCTCAGATCCATTTTAAACAACCAGCAGATTCCAACAGTTACAATTTAAACATTTGAAAAAATCCAAACGACAGAATTCACCATCTCTCTAAACTTAAGAATATAAAAACCACATGTCGACATCTAAATAAAAACTGTCAAACATTGAACTTTTTGCCAAAGTGGTTCTAGCAGTTACAGAAAATCAAAGTATATAAAAAAGGGTAGAGCTCACTTTGGGGAAAAGAAAAAAAATTCTGAGTTCTGCAGCTCTCACTGAGTCACTTTATTCCCCTCTCAATTTGAAATTTTAGGGAAATGATTTTCTAGTATGGCTGGAAAGTACCTTGAACAATCTTTACTTAGGGACTACATTGGTGGGAACAATCAGCAAACCTGCCTGGCTGCCTTTGTGGGCTTTGTAAGTGGCAGAGCCTGTTGTGTTGGGTCTCCATTTTCTGTTCTTCCCGAGGTGGAAATTCACCTGCAGGAAACATCAATAGAAAAAGCTGGGAGAGTTCAAGTGCCCCTGAAACACAGTGAACATCTCTCTGCCATTAAAGACAGCAGCCTTCATTTTTCTAGCGAGGAGCAGAAAAGAGGCTGAAATGTGCAGGTAGGTGATGGATGTGCATCCTTTGCTTCCAGGACTAAATTTCTTTGTGCTAATGTGCAGTTTCCCCTGTTGTAAGCTGGCTCTGACTTGGCTGCACGATGAGTTACAGGAGGCAGCGCCAAGCAGTTCCCTTCCAACCACCATCCTGTGACAGCAGCAGTCAACATTTGCTCTGCAATTCACTATTACGGCAAGAATGGAAAAAACCTCGTCAGGGAACAAATTAGCTTCACTGAAGAAATGTCCCTGGTCCATTCGCTGCACTGAAACAACACAACTTTCCCTCTGATCCTTTGTATACCCAGTCCTCCCATGAAACCTTGTTTTAAAATCAGCCCAAGTGGGACAAGGGAGTTTTGATGATGAAGTCTTTCCCTTGAACTGCTTAGCAAAGTAATTTGCTTTTCAGACATTGGTGGTGCAGAGATAAAATCAAATGCAGAGGCAAATTATTTTTAGTGAGAGAAGTAATTAAGATCATGAGTGCACCTTATTGCACATGTGCACTTCTATATTTATGTTCTTTTTTGTAGCATCTAAATGTTATGCCTGGCACACGTATCTTAAAATTAAATGCCGCATTATTTCTCCAAAAGAAACCGTAATGGTCTTTTGTAAATAATTTTATCTACTGTTGAGCATTTTACTAGTCTTGCTATGTTATACTATAGCATTTATTGTTTTACAAGTGTGAGCGTTCTCTGGTGGGAAATGCTGTAAAAAACGTAGAAACTGAAATAATTTTTTTCATCTACTGGATTTATAATAAACAAGGGACTCAACAGACAGTTCCTTGAGCTGTAAGCCATTTGGTTTGTGTCAGGGGAAGCAGGTTAATCAGGACAGCCTGCTGTTGTGCACTGGCTAAACTGAGGGAAACACACACAAAGTGAAACCTCTTTCCCTCTATAGATGGGCTTTTACAGCTAATGCAGCTTAGCAGATTGCCCAGTGCTCCCCAAACCTCCTAGCTGACCCTTTAGGGATCCCATCCCAGGAGAACAAGGACGACAGGCCTGGACAAAAGCATTTCCCAGCTCTGGGAGCTGCTCCCAAAGCATCTGTGAGCTCTCTGGAAGGCGGTCCTGCAGTGTAGCACCTGCCCATGGGACCTGCCAGCACTCCGTGGGACAGGGGGATATTCTTCCCTTGCCCACAGGGCCCAGGATGGCCCAGGCTGAAGAGTTCAGGGCACTGAAGGAGCTCCTGGCACAAAATCCCACTGAAGGGCTGAAGGAGGAGTGAGGCACCAGGACACAGCTCAGCGGCAACAAAAGGAGGTTTCACTTTTTCCTGTACTGTTCGAGTACTTCAGCCCTAGGCTTTTCTCTTGTTCAAAAAGCAACAGATACTTAAATTTATAAACTGCAGGTACCTTTGGTGGTATTTTTGGTGGTTTTGTGTGCTGTACACAGTCAGATGGCTTACTGCTGTTCCTTTGTCTTTTATTTCCTGTGGGGTTTGGGGGCATTTTTTCTGCCCTCAGGCTCCTAACATTGCTTCTTTGGGGGCATTTTCTGCCCCCAAGGTGCTGGTGCTTTAAGCTCTAGAACAGCAGCAAATGTTGCTTTCTGAAAAGCACATAGACTCTAAAAGTGCCTTTTAGTAGGAGTATGAGTCTTCTTACTAACACTTTTTAAGGTTCACTGTGCCAGAGGGATGGTGGACAATGAGCAGAAACCAAAAAGCTCCCAGCCCATCTGTGCCAGAGGGAAGGATACCTGACACCTCAAGATACCTGGGAATCCTGCTTGGGGACACACAGGAACGACCAGAAAAACACATTTGAATTTCTGGAAGGCTTTTTCTCCCTGCTGGATCTTGTCATGAGTTGGCAGTTGGTGAGACATCTGCCTTGCCTGGGGGCAAGGAACAGCAGACCAGGGGCCAGAGGAGGGCTCACTCCCAAATCCAGGGCTCAGCACACCAGGACAAGCATATGGGGGACAGGGGTTTGGATAGAGTGCCTGAGGCACAGCCCCAAGCGAGGATTCATTTTTAATGTGGGTCTTTGAAAAAGCTTCATTTCTAGTCACATCTCCCCTCTCTCAGCAGCACATATTTTCCAACATTTCATCAACTTCTTTCTGAAATAGAAACTGTCATTTTTATATGATCTCTCCCAGTATTGTTAATGAATTACCAACACTGATGTGGTATCTTACTAGTTATGGTCCTCATTACTAAAGATTTCAGATCTCATTTTCAGCTGTCTGCTTACGTTTATTTAATTACAATTATGATTGATTTCAGGGCAATACTTGTTAAATGTTAATTTTCCAATTCACTTTTAGATATTTTGCTAATGAAAACCACATTGCATTCACGGCGTGTGCTACAGCCTTTGCTTATCCCACACAATATGCTACCTTTACTTCCTGTTCATTGTATTTAATATTCACGTGGCCCCTACCTGAAGCAGAGGTGGCAATTTGGAAGGCTAAACACTTGTAATGTGAATAAACTTCCTCCTCTACAGCAGCAGATGTGTGTGGGTGTAACAGTTGCAGAGAGAGCTTTTCCACATGTCAATTATTATTATTAATACAGACAATAATTGTTAATGTAATGGATATTTCAAAAATGACCGAGTGCCTCTGCAGTTCTTTCCCACTGGCCCTGTAGGGACTTTGGCACTCCCCAGATGCCATGGGCAGGTCAGTGGTCCCAAGAACATTGGGCAAATCCCACTTTGCCAATCTGCAAGGTATTCCCAGTGTTGTGGAGCTCCATGAGCTTCTGATATCCCACTTTCTCACTCAGTACACATTCAACAAGGGAAAGACACAGTAATGCATTGAAACACTGCTGGAGAAGACCTGTAATGTTTATTTGATGATAATTATTTCTCTAGATGTGTACACACACTCTCCAGTATCATTTTACCCATCATTCAGGTTACCTGGTCATGCTTTTAAACAAACACTTAAAAGTAACAGTTTAAGTCACTAACTATTCAAAATATAAAAAGTAGTAAATTTTGAATGCTTATCTGAGAAGAGACAAGATTGGCACTGGGGGTAATGTGAGAGGCAATTAAAGGTAATGCAAGAGAGGTAGAGGAGAAAGGATTATGGATATATGGAAGGAAGCCAGGAACTAATATGTGGGAGTTTATGATGTCTAGCTAATACTTTTCTTTAATGAATATATTATTAGACAACATTTAAACACAACTTAATAATAGCTGTATGTCAGAAATTATCCTAAAATTAATTGCTTCCAGTCTAGCAAGTTAATATTAATTTAAGCCCATAACAATGATGTAAGAAGGTTTCCAGAGACACTGTGGAAAGATAAACAATATTGCTGAAGGTATTGTAGTGCTGTGATACTCTTCTAGGTTTCTTTTCACTGGAGAGTCTTTGAAACAGTCAGAAATACAATATGGCAGTTTAGAAATGCTGCTGCCAGACTGTGCTCCTTCCAACGGGGAAAACAAAAGACAACCTGAAAAAGGTGAGAGATGCATTTGATACTTGTGGCTGTTTTCACACTGGCTCCTCAAACTACCTCAGCAATAAGCACCAGATTAAGTAAAGCCTTACAAGTGCTAAAACTGGAAGGTATGGAAACCAAAAAGAAAGGGAAGGCAGTTTATGTCCTCCAGGCAGAGTTAAATTCTGGCAGATTAAACTGGAGTGAAAACATCTTGTCAATTAATTAGTGCCTTTATTATTTTAACTGACTCTATGCTGCCCCTGAAGGTTAATAGTTTTTAAACACCAAACCAGAAAAGCTCAGCTCCTCCCTGAAAACCCCGTGGGCAGATTCAGAGAAAATCTGGTTTGCCCGAGATGAAGCCACAGAGGCCCTGAGCACCAGGGATTTATTGGAAACGTGGAGGGGCAGGAAGGAGTGGGATGTGCCAGAGGAGTCGTCCTAGTGAGGAGCTGCTCCTCAAAGGCAGGGGAGGCTCGAATTGGCCATTCTGGTACAGGAAGGTGAGTGGTAAAGTAAATTAGAGTAACTGGAGGGAGCCAGAACAAGCAGAAAGGCAGGGTCTGAATGGGAACTGCCCGAAATCTGAAGGTAACAGGATTGACACTGAGCCATAATGTGCACTATTCTAAGAGGCAGCTTAGCAGCAAGAAAGATACTCCTGCAGGGTGTGCATCCTAAGAGCCACCCAGAATGCCTGATCCCTCCTTCCCACTCAGCCTGTGAGAGAAGGCTGCGATCTAAGATTGGGGTTTTAAAGTTTGTTCAGACACAAGCCAAGTTTTCTTAAGTTTGTTCAGTATGTGCACAAAATACACCCAATACCAGAAACCTCCAGAAAAGAAAAGGCAGGTTCTGCAGGAGGTTTTTCAGAACATGACACTCTCCTCCTGTGTTTGTGTTGAACTAATTCCCAGTTTGGTGCTGGGGAAATTGAGCTGCTGGAAAGGCAATCTTTCTTATAAGAAATACAACCAAAATCTTGACCATTTATTTTTCAGCGATTACCTCATGATACTTTAAAAGAAAGAAAAAAAGAAGAATTTTACCCCCAAGGTCTTGGCCAGCTTGCATTCTGTCTCACCAAAAGTTTCAACAGAAGTGATTTCTCATGGGCTCTTGGATGTGTCAGGAGGGGAGAGCAGCCAGCCCCTGGCTGGCAGGGATGCTCCCATCCCTGTGGCTCACAGCAATTTGCCCCATGCTCAGCAGTTTAGGGCCTCTAAAATTAAATGAATCAGCTGTAAAACTGGCTTAATAAACTGGATAGACCAGGCTTAAGGCTGCACAGATACCAGTGGCTCCAGCAGAGTTACCAGGTGATGACAATGCTGGTAACGGGCTGAGAACTGAACAGGATAGAAGAAAAAGAGATGTATGTGAAAGCCAAAGAGAAAACTCTCAGTAAAGTAGGTTCCTTGCTGGGATCATTTCTCCCTGGGATACGTACTTTGGATGCAGCACTGGCGTGTGGAGCCAGGGAAAAGCAGAAACACAAACATAAGTACCCCCTGAATGGCTGCAATGCTGTGAGAAGCTTGGGGGTAAAGGTGGGAAAAGAGACAGAGCAGCCTCAAAGAGGGAAAAGCCAAAGGGATGAATCCAAAATCCAAATGCAGTACCAGTTCTCTGGCCAAGGCTGGCAACAGGTTATAAATGCATGTGCATGCTGACAAAAGGAGCAAATGAGTTATTTTTCATGAAAAACAATAAACTGATGAACGACACTAAGGAAGCCTCAGCCCCTTCTTCCCAAAGAAGACCCCACAGAACTGCAGGCAGAACAAAGCCCAGGGTGATACCCAGGCTGGCAATGAGCTGCCTCAGCTCTCAGCATCCTGCTCTCATTTGTGTCTCTTTCCAGTTCCTTTCTTTAGTCCTCTGCTGGGTTTGTTCATTTTGCCTCTATATCTTTCAGAGCAGAAGGATGGTGGTGGTGCAGCTGTGGCTTAACTGGCCCTTGCTCCCAGTGCACACTCCTGTAACACAGACAATAATCCCTGACAATGACACACAAGTGTCTCAGGGATGATCCCTCCCTGGCTGAAGCTGAGGCTTCCAGATTTCTTCCCAGCCTCTGGTAACAGTGAGTGATGCAATTGCCTTTCCTTCAGTATCAAAGAGGGACAAGCTCTAGAAAGCCCACAACTAACTCCACTTTTGACCATCTTAAAGGGGGTTTGTTTCCTGTTTTGTGGGGGTTTTACTGTCCCTGATGGAGAGCTGGGCACATAAGTAGGATGTGCATAAAGGCTGGGCTGCACAGCAATTCAAATGAAGTCAGAAGCTCAAAGAAACTTCAGCAGCTTCAGTGTCTGAGCCTGGGCTCCTTCAGTGTCTGGGTAGAGCTGTTACACAAGCAGACAGTCAAGTGCAAACATTTAGCTATGAAGTGTCTCAGAACTTGCCAGGTCTTCCCACTATGCAAGAGTTTGCATTACAGAACATTTAATTACAGTGTTTTGACTATAACCAGCTTTTTCCTTTCAGCCAAGCAGAAAAGTAACAGAGTAATTAAAAAAGTAGTGAAAACTCAGTAAAAATTCCTTAAACCAAGGACCCACATCCAGCTGTGATTTCAAAGAGCATATGTCAAGGAAGACTCCTGCTCACTGTCATTTAGCAGGTTGTCAAAAAGTTTCAAAGATTAAATAAAACTTAATGCACGTTATGAGGTTTATTCTTTTATCTGAATTTTTAACTACCTTTTCTACTTGGAGCACAAGTAGAGAGCACAAAACAGAGTAGTAACTTAGAGAATTTCATCCTGTGCCTTACAAAATTATTTTATGCAAAAAGCCATGTTGGTTCCAGTGGGAGAATTTGCACAGCCAGTACATGTAGGTGGCAGAATTCAGGCCCAAAGCTTTCAAATACTGATTACACCTACAGGTAGCTGCTTTGCAGGAAAATCTTCCTAGGAAGTGTGGCTGATATTCCAGTATGGCAGAGTCTGCATTGAAAAGCAGTGAAGAAAGCTTCCTTTCATGGCATTGGGAGGTGTTGAAAAGATGATGGTAATTTAAACCATCATCACAAAATGTATCCAGCCTTATGCAGATAGTCATGTGAATTTACTTTCGCTGTCAAAAGTTTGTTTTTAAAATAAGCCTTGATTTAGCATAGCATGTAAAATAACATTTTAGACTGTGATTTTTAGGCAGTAATCAAAGTCCCACTCCTCATTTGCAAAGTCCTAGTACTTCAAAACATTAATTTAGTCTAATGTTTCTTTCTTTTATGGGAATTTATAAAATATTATATAGGAGAAACATAGCAATCAGGCTTAGCCCAGAATATAAAAGGCTTGTAGGCCCTCTAATGAGTTGTGTAAGAACAGTGTACTGTGGAAAGCCCTGCATGTCATACATCTCTCCCTCATTGTAAAACACTGTTCTTAGCTTTTACTGCAGCCAAAGCAACTTCATCTTTTTAATTAAATAAAAGGTATCCAGTTTCACCAGGCTTGTGCAGGACAAATATTTTCTGAGTTCTTGAAATCATGTTGCCACACCAGTGAATTAAAAGAAGCAGGAGTGCAAGTGTCTGGAAGGGACAGCCCTGGTGCTCACTGGTGCCAACTGATGCTCTCACACGTCACAAAACAAAATATGACACCAAAAATATAAACCCTCACCTCTCCCATGAAAGTAAGCACCATTCCACAGTGCCAGAGTGCCTGAGGAGGGAGCAGTGTGCTCAGCCCACAGCCCCTGCCTGCCATCCCCTCCCAGTGCTGAGCATTGCTGGAGCTGAGGAGATGCCTTTGCCCTTTATCCACAGCACAGGAAGAGGCTCCTCAGCAGCTCTTTGCTCTCCCAGCACGGCAGGACTGCCCAGCTTTAGGTGACAGAGCCACCTCAGCTCTCAAACTGCTTTGCCTCCTCACATTTCATGCTAAATTGTCTCAGCTCTTTGGGACTGGGGCAGAGAAGCAGCACCAACTAAACAGGATGTGTTCAGGACTGTAAGACTCCAGTTCCAGTAGCCACCGAATAATTTTAGTTTATGGTTTTGCATCTGTTCTTAGAAAATGTGGATTTCTGCCCATTTTGTTGTGAATTGTTCTGTTTCATTTGGGGTTTTATAAGATGAAGTGATGAATACAGCAGGTCAGAGTGTGAAGACACCCCACACTACTCCAAGTAAAAGCTATTCAGTCACTCAGCTGCAGTGAACAGCTTTTTCTACCAGAGCTGGCTTCAAACACTGCACACTGCCTGTTACACAGGCTAAATCCCACCACTAAAGAGCTTTAGCCCAGCTATGATTGTCAAAAGCTGTCTATCACAAGGTCTGTTTCTCCAGTATTCAGAGAATTAACAATGAATATACTTTTTGACATGCTAAATGAGATTTTGGGACACTTAACAAGACTTGGCTCAAAAGTGCTACCTCAAGAAATATAAAATGCCATCAATGTTGACACTGTATGACAAATTATATGTTCCTTAATACACTGTGTCACTCCATTCAGCTTTATAATTGGCACTGACTAGCTGAAATCTGATCCAAAGTATACAGAATTAACTGGTTTTGTCCCTCAGCATTTTCTAGGCTACAGATCTTTCTAAATATTTACTTACTAGGGTGGCATACTAATTTTTCCCATAAAATATACATGTCCACATTTGTAATGATATAATTAACTTTTTTTTCTGTCAGGCTAGCTGTGTACAGCCAGAGCAGATTGCATGGGATGCCTTTAGGTTTCATGTAAAGACAAACCTATATATAAAGATTATTATTCCCTTTGACTTCTGCCAGCCTC
The DNA here is from genome assembly GCA_013390005.1 of Calyptomena viridis. Taxonomy (NCBI): domain Eukaryota; kingdom Metazoa; phylum Chordata; class Aves; order Passeriformes; family Eurylaimidae; genus Calyptomena; species Calyptomena viridis. Next base: position 511,409 of record WEIV01023300.1, read on the forward strand.
ATTAAAACTTGAAATTACAGAGGTTAATAGCCAGCCCATGCTTGCCCAGCAGAAAGACTTTCAAGGCAGAGTGTTCAGGGAGAAGTACTGTCAGCAGTAAGTCTGGGGTCACACCAATTAAACCTCCTACTCAGTGCCCTGTTCCCATGCCCTGGACAGTGGTGTGTAACAGCTCCTGTGGGCCTCTCCCCATGGTTTTGTCCAATTCCTATTGGAGTAACTTAGTCTTTTTGCTCTTGGTAGCATTCTGCCACCTAACAACATGTACCCTGGGGTTTCCTTAATTTATTCAACTGAGTTTATTTTGCATTTGCTGGGTCCCTGGTGACTGGGGTTCTGTAAACATCTGTTACATCCATTCCCACATCTCTGAGGACTCCAGCTTAACCTCTCCTAGCATGGAAACACCTCTGTTAACACTGGCTGCCTCTGCCCTCTCTCTGAGCCACAGAGGAAGAGCAGCTCATTCCCAGGAGCTGCCCTGCATCTCTCCAGCTTCCTGCCTGTGCTGGGGAAGAGCTGCACGGATGGGCAACAAAGTGCTGAAAATTCCCATGGATGTTGCAGGGATCTTAAGTCAAAACACCATCTCCCATCCCACCCCTGTTCCCTTCCCCCAAACAAATCCACATCTGGACACAAATGACTCACTAATCCTATTAGAAAACAGCATTTCAGACCTGTGCTGCAGTCCAAGCTCCATCTGCATTCACAGCAATGTAGTTCAGGAGTGACCCAGATTTACAATAGATAAAACAGTGAAGTAATGCTAATATGAGATCAGAATTGCATCCTCATATGTATATATACGTACACAAATAAATATATACATATATGTAAAAAATAAAACATACCCATTTCTTAGAGAACAGTGTAAACTCCTCAAACAGCCTCTCAGTAGCAAAATCAAAGCATATGGTTTGCACTTTTCTGGAACATTAAAACACCATTTCCTTCTAAACAACAGAAATTCAGACCATGGTTGGCTTTATTTTCCCCAGAGCTGGTCAGAGTCATTGCAGAGATTTCCAGAAGTCTTGGAAGCACAGAGCAATCCCTGGCACACCAAGCAGGATCACTGCTCACAGGTTTGGTTTTGGACATTACTTTTAGAACCATTTCCAAGGATTTTCTAACTGTGCCTGAGGATGTGCCAAACAAGCGAAACTTATTACAGACTCAACCCCCTAAGCATGAGAATTACTTGAAGGGGAGAAAATCTGCCCTGGTTTTAATTTACAAAAACCAGAAACAGCATTTTGGTTTCATTTTGGTTGCAGATATTTCCAGGAATTAGAATCATTCCTACATATACCTGACCTCTAAATGATGCTTGTCTTGTTGATGCAAATGACAGCTCTAATGTTCTTTAAACATCATCTTCTTCCCCAGAATGTGCTTATTTGCTCAGCTCTTTCCCCTGCAGTTATTTGTCAGTTCACACTTTTTGGTAGTGCCAAATTTGGTAATGTTTTGGAGGGCAGCAGGCAAGGATGGCCAGAAAGGCATGGATTATCCAGGCTGGATTATGGGACACCCAGCTTGGGCATCAATCCACATCCAGGACGTCCCCAGACATAAAAGAACCAGTGGAAGGTTCCAGTGCTGCATGTTCATCCAGTCCTACAGCCACACCATGCCATCACTATCTTTATTTACTTATTTTTTTAATCATAATCACTTGGGCCTCTGGGCAATTGGAACAATTAGGGTGATTAATTGCATATTTGCAATAAAAACAGAAGACTAGGGAGGGTTACATTACAGGCTAAATATTTTCAGAAAACTCTATCAGCTGGTAGACATAACAAATGCGATCAGTTCAGTGCAACATGAAGCTGAGCACATTGTGCAAACTGGTTTGCTCTGGAACTTGAATCTCCTCAAAAGAAGCCAAAGTGTTTAAAAAAATAAACCAAGCCAGAGTGCATAGGGGGAAAAGAAATATTGACATGTGAGGTTGCCGTACTTCGAACATAAAGAAACATTGTTTTCCCTTTGGTCCTTTTATTGTCTAAATAGAAAGTGCAAAGCACTGAAGAAAGCACACAACAAGGCCGAGTGCACAAGTGAGGGTCATGAGCTTTTGCTTGGAAGCAATGAGTTACACTGAGAGGAAAATTGGCAGAGCACACAGCGGGATCCCTGTGGTACTGACACATTCCCCACTGACAGCAAGAGGGCAAACTAACCTGCTGCCACTGCACTCCAACACCAAGGACTCTGGAGAGGGCTGGTTCAACCCAAGAACAGAAGACAGTCACAATTAAAGTTTCATTTGTTGAATCTTTGCTTACAAATCTGGCCTTTCATCCTCTGCTCATCAATATGCTACTGAAGTGCTTAAATACAGCTTTAACCAAGGCCTTTCTGCATTTCTGTGCAACCACTTGGTCTCCAAAGATCCACTTCAACTAACCAGGCCATGAACACTTACTCACATACACTTGCCAAAGGAGGACAAGAGTCAAGAACAGGCATTGCCCATCCCTGCCATTAAAGCTGTGCCAATGTAGGGAGCAATGCCAGGCACAGGTTGTCTGTCACCCTGTTGTCACCATGGCCATCATCTTCCAGACCGTGTCCTGGAGAAGGTGAGCACTCCAGTGCTGGGCCTTCAGCTCAGGTGTGCTCTGCAGGGAGGAGCAGGTCTCTGAGCAGGGCTGACCCCAGGGCACACAGAGTTCTGCCAGGAGCCACCACCAGCAGAGGGATGTTCCACACAGACCTGCCCTTGGGCAGCTCAGTCCAAACAGTCTTCAGCCTCGTGCACTGTGTAGGATCTGGTCCATGGTGCTCATCAGTTCAGCTGAGCCTTCACCAGGCTACTCTGGGAGGTGCACTATCAAATTCCTACATAAATAAAAAGCCAGCGTCTTATATTGCCCACACTCCCACATACCTGCTTGGTTACATGGAGAAAGTGAATAGTGAAAGGTTTTATGTTCCACTTGTATGATTGGAGACTTTGTGCTTTAACACCAGCCCGGGGGTCACAGGGCAGGAACAAGGTGTTTTCTTTCCAGTCAGCATGAACCTGAAGTTTATTAGACCAGGGGTTTGTTCTATTTGTTTTAAGTTGATTACATTTTAACTCAGTTCAACAATGCTGGAAAACCTGACAAAATATTCCAGAGTGTTTAATCAACATGAAGGTCATTGACCAATGTCCAAAATTTAAAATAGGAACATATTGCAATGAAAATTCATACTTTATACCAGTAGGTCTTTTTTATTCCAGTCCCTGAGAAGCATTTGTGTTTCTGCGTTTGGGAAATCTGTGTTACACATTTCTTTTTGATTGAGAAAGGTCTTTTCAGAGAAATGCCAATGTTTCTTGTGATTAATTTTTGAAGAAATTGGCTTTTATTTTTAATTTAATGGCGAAATTTTTGTCAGGCTCATTAAACTGCCAAGTTCTCACTTGTTTAAGAGAATAAGCAACATGCATGTGCAAGAGGAGTGGAGGGCAAGGAAAGAGTGCTGAGGGACACATCACTGGTATTTCTGTACATTCCCTTCACAAGGGGCCCATATTTTACATATGTGTTTTCAGGTATTATCACATTCAAGTCAGACAACGATAGGGCAAAATTAAAGGACTGGTTCATCTGCAGTTAAATGTGTATCTATTATCAATCCCAAACAGGTTAAACTCCAACCTTCTCAATGTGTTTTCCTGCATTCTCCCTGGGAGCCTCACTTACTACACAAGGGCAGGCTAAAAAAATAGATGTATAAACTACTATTAAATCTTTGAATTTACTTCCTTTAGCTATAGGTTGTTACTTTTCAACACAAGTAACTTGTTGTACAGAGAAGAAACATCATTCTCCAGCTTCGACCAAACTTTGCATTCAAATATCCTGTTTGTTATGGGGATATTAACTTTGGTTTGCTCACTGCAGAGAAGGCAGAGAGAGCTGAGAGCCCATTTCAGTGGCTGCACAACAAAATTAATGCTTCCACTGCCATTTTGGTCACTATCAGGAGAAATGCTTGGTCCTTTAATATTTCTGCATTTAATTCACCAGTTACACAGAAGTGTTCTGAAGCCCATGGAACTCTGGCTTTTTGTTAAACCAAGGTCCACAAAAAATCATATAATCAACAAGCACTGGTTCAGTGAGAACTTCTTAAAGCATTAGAATCATTCAGGAAAATTTGACTAAAATGGGTATTTCTAAAAACATGAAAAGCCATTTTAATTCTCTTCTCACTTATTATGCAATACACTACTCCTAACACATTTATATCTTGTAAAATACTCCTCAGCAAGGAATAAAAAGCTAAAAATTCTGCTTTTCTGACAAGAAAGTTTTGTAAGCTATAAAATATACAGTAGTTCCATTTAAAGGGTAGCATTCTAAAATACTGAAAAAAAGTCAGTACTTGATCTTGCTCACAATATATGTGAAAAAGATCTTATTTTCTCAATCAGGACATCAAAACCAGCCTCTCAAATGTGAGCTTGATTCTGTAAATACATGTAGTACCTATACACAGGTAGTATTATCTGAGGGTACAGCACTTTGTAGGGAACTAAAAATTAACTTCTGATGATCCAGAAATTATCCCTAGAGAAAGATGTCAGTCTGACCTCTTCATTTCAGTCACTGCTCAGGCTGAACAATTTCATCACCAGTCACTCAAAACCTACAGATTATCCCCTCTCAACACACTTTGATTATTCTACTTGCTGAGCAGCCTGGTCTGGTGGAAGATGCCCCTGCCCATGGCAGGAGGGTTGGACTAGATGACCTTTAAAATGTTCCTTCCAACTCAAACTATTTCATGATTCTAAGACAAGATGTAGCTCACTTGCACCCAAGGCAGATATTCTGCCTCAGCTCTGCATGTGTTTTCCAAAGTCCTGCTGCTGCTGAGAAACTGCCCCTCAGCACCATCCTGCATGTCTGGTTTTATGTTTTTAACAAGGATTCTACTGCAAACGATAAATTCTGCTTTGGAATTTTCATTCCAGAGTAACACTGCTGGGATATTCTAGCTAAACCTCACACACTGTCCTCTGCCAGGGATACTCCTGCTCTTGCTTTTGGGATCAAAACACCTTGTAAGGTTCTGAGCCTGCATTCAGATCACAGTCCAATGTACCATTGCTTTGCATTTTTGAGAGCTGGCCTGTGGTTTTGTTGCCTCTCACTGCACATCTCTCTAAAAGGAACTAGACTGACTGGATGAAGCATTAGCCTTCCAACCACAGTCCTTTTCTTTGCAAGTTTCTGGTTTCTTCACCGAATTTATTTCTCTGAATTGTGGTTCTCAATTAGTCAGATAGAAAAGATTTATATTTGAGAGTCTTGTGGCTGGTATGGAGAAAGTCAGTCTTGTAGAACTGCTGTTCTTGAATGTATCAGAAGACAAAATGTAGGAAATCACACCTGAAATACCTTAAATTGAAAACTGACAAATGCTAAGTTTGTGTGACTGCTACAAGGTCCCCACTGGGACTTTTTTGGCTCTGAGCTAATGCCATTTCCTCTAGTTCTCCCTGCTGGAAATCCCACTCCAATGTGATACATTCTAGCTTTATATCTACACAGGTTCTTGGGGTCTTCATTCTATCATTGAAGTCCACAACCAGAATGCTGTTTTTCTGGAAGGGAAAATATACTCTAGGAGAAAAATAGAAGCACTTTAGAGTTGCCTTAATTATAACCTGCTCTAGAACACTAGCACAGGAGACACCATGCAAACCAGATCTGTACACAGGCTGTTCTTCCACATAATTTAAACAGCTCTCAGATAATTTAAACAGCTCTCGGACATTGTTTTGCAAACATTTCAAGTCCAAAAAAGGCCTGTAAAACCACTGATCTGACGAAACCAGGACAAGAAGAGAATTAACTGCCTGACTTTACTCAGTAGACCTGAGGTCAGATATTGAACAAAGCCTTCCTGACTCAGCCTCAACTACTACAGCACCCTGTCCCATGAATCACCCACTAAGAGCTGGCTTATTTAATGTCTACTTAGAATCTGCATGATTTAAACACTGTAATAATCACCAATCAATTTGACAAGCTCGAGCTTGGAGGAGGAAAGCTAGAAACTTGGTATAAAAATATCTTTGGCCAATCTTTTCCCTACAGTGACACAAAGAAGTTGATTTCTTTATATTACTATAAAAATATATGGCAAGTGCCTTCCTGAGCTCCAGTCTACTCTGTGGCTCCAAGGGCAGTCTGGACTATCTCTTGCATCAGACAGACATTTCACTTGAATTTCTTCAATATACCCACCAGCATTTTTTCTAGAGAAACTTGCTTATTTGTTTTAGGCTGAGAGTAATGGAAAATTCACACCACCCTGCTGGCAATCTGTTCTGCTGGTTAACTGTCTTCCTCTAACGTTTCACTTTTGAACTTGGAAAGTGGTGTAAACAAACCAAATTAGTTTAGCCAGTAAGAAGCACTGTAAAGGCATAAATTGGTCTGAAAGAGCCAGATTTCATTTGACCTTGAATCTTCTCAGACTGGAGAAGTTCAGCATGAATAAGCACAAGTCTCACAGGGCTGACACTAGGGCCAAAAGCCCATCATAGCTAAATTTAGGTCCAAGGAATCCAAAGCCACAAGTAACTGTGTTGAATTACTTAAAAAATAAAGGTATTTTGGCTTAAGTCTTAAATGTTTCCCTTTCCCTTTTTGTTTTTGTTGGGTTTGGTGGGTTTCTTGTTTGGTTTTTTTTCTTCTTTTAGACTGCTCGAATGGTAAAAATAGACTGAAAACAAGAACTTTTAAAATGGATATCCAATGTAAAGATACATCAAATATGGGTAATGTGTTACAGGCTTGACTTCTACAGTCCAAGTCAAAGCCATACATGCCTTCCACAACCTGGGTTTTAAACTGCAGTTATTACTTACTGTGTAAGTCTATGTAAGACACCCTTAGCATGAACTTGTCCTTTTCAGTAAGGAAATAGTCACTGATGGAAGTCACATGTTTAAGTTAAGCTACTACACAGATATGTGCACTATGACTGAGCCAACACACACACAAAGTTCCCTCAGCTTCTCCTGGCCCGAGCAGATCCAAGTGTTCAGCGTATTCCCAAGTCTTGCTGTACAAAAGCTGTGCCAAACTTCCATCCTGCCACCACTATCCACTCAGCACAGGCAAACCCCTTTCTTGGAGCACTGCTGGAGTGGCTGTTTGCTCTGTACCAGTGAACAGACACCAAGATAACCTTCTCCATGGAAGTTTTCCCCTCAGCACCTCCAAGGCCGCAGCAAGGCAGGTGCATCACAAAGGACAAACCAGCAGCCCCACCTCACTGCGCTGTCTTCCATCCTCCGCCCACACAATGCGCTGAGGAATTTCACGGGAATCACGACCTCAAACGCAGAGCCTTTACCTGTTTGATCTGCGGCGCGAATGAACACTCCGTTTCCCCAGGGCAGAGGCGGAGGGACCGACTCCCTCAGGGAGCNCCCGGCAGCAGCCCCGTCACGGCCCCGCGCCTTCCCCGCAAATCCAACATCCCGAGCAAGAGTCCAGGCTCTGATTTTCCGTGTTCCTCCACAGTATTACTATACTCCCTTGGAGTATCCTAGGTGTTTTGCTTCTTTAGATGAAAATTGTTATTTCCCTTAATATTTTTTGGAGGTTTGGCGCCCTCATTTATTTGTGTGCCATCGTTGCACTGGGCACGAAAAATTACTGGGAAGTGTTTTGAGGGCAAACAAAGGCTGGGGCAGTAAGGGAGGCAAACCAAGCGGGTGTGGGCTCTGCAAAGCAGGGCGGCTCTGGGGAATGAGGCCTTTGGAGAGGGCAGGGAGGGAGAATTTGTAATCCCAGCACTGAGGAACATCGGGAAGAGCCATTTCACAACCTGAGATGCTCCATGAGGAAGAGGATGTAAAAAACCAGCCATGCAGGTACATGAGACTTGTGAATTTCTTGAAATATGTATTTTCTGTTGGAAGAGCATGAGAAACAGTCGATTTGCACCTTGATCAAAAGAATACATTTCTTAATGGGAAACAGAGCCTGTCATGAAAAAAAAAGGAAAGGTTCTCCCAGGGAACTATGTGTATTACTGTTATTTAAACCACATTTTGTGAAAAATGTCTTGTAAAAAGAAATGTTTTGTAGTTGCTATAGCTCATATGGCCTGGGCACTTTGAGTAGTTTGTACCATATATAAAACCTTGACAGTAATTAGTAAATAAAACCAGAAATGCCTCCACTAAAGACAGTTGCATATACTAAAAGTGAAAACAGTGTGAGATCACAATTAGATCCATAGGGGATCACCCTATGGAATGAGTAGCACTGATTCCACTAATGTTGCCTGGCTGAGGACAATACCCAAGAAACAGTGGGAAAGGGCAGGAAGAAGAAATGAGAGAAAACTGCTGCCCACTGCAAATAGAATCAATACCAAAATAAGTCTTGTGGTTTGGGTGAGGCTCTTTCAGAAAACGTGCAAGCCAAGCCTACTCATTGTAGCTGTAAGGATGCAGGAAAGTTAAAGAGGTGTATATGGACACATCGCTGCCTGGGCATTTGTGGGGATCTGGAGCTCTCTCAGTGGTCTGGGCTACAGCAAAACATGCTCTCTGATTTCAGGAATAGTTTCCACAAAGTCTTTCCTTACATTTGGATTTCTCTCTTACACTCTGGCAAGCTAAGCAGAGACATAACTCTGTGACTAATGGTAATGTTGCAGTAGTAAAATATTGGCCAAAAGATGGGAAAACCAGACCCACTTGCCCGTAAGAATGATTTAATTAAAGTTTACACTGTTCCAAAATAGGTATGTTTCACATCTTAAAGAATTTTTCTGTCATGAAAACTATTTTTTTTAAGGGGAGGCAGATTTTTCTTTGCAGCAAGCTGAGTTTATTAGTAAGCAATTAAATATTTCTTTGGGTTGCTGTTCAAAATTAATTACTCATTAATGTGGTAAAACCAGCTATAGTCTTGCTGTGGATTCAGAGGTTTCCAACTGGGTGCATCTAATTCCAGTAAGAAAAAAAAACTGGAAAGAGTATTATAATTACTGTCGTATGAAAACCTGCTTCAGTCCAGATGTAGAAGCTGAAACCACAAAAGTGTTAACATTGAACAGTCTGCTGCAGGGAAATGACAGATGAATCCTACATATGTTTGCAAAATGGACATATTATGTGATCCTTCTAGAATCTCCTGGGTTTCGTTTCTCCAAAGCTTCTACGAAAAATGCAAATCTACAATAATCTAAAGTTTTGGACAGTGCCACAGACACCTCTGTCTAAATTTGGATTATAAACTTGCATACCTAACCAATCCTGTTCACTCTGTACCCTCACTAGTAATTCCACTGAAAGTAAAGGAATTAGTGGTGTGAGTAAACATTAAGGAACTGGCTCCTAATTCCAGGTTTTCCCCTTCAGGGGACAAACAAGAGCTCGTGGCTCTGTGATGACCCAGGGGCTTGCAGTGAGGACAGGGCACTGACAGAGGTGTCAGATGTTAGGAGCACACCTTCAGAAGTTCTGCTGTATTGAGCAAGGGAGGGAGTCCTCAGAAATGTGAAAATAATGACAACTGCTATATGTAGATTTCCTACTGCAGCCAGTAGCAGATTGTATGCAGAAAGATTTCAGAAGTGGGTGTCCTTTCCTTTTCCTTCCCAAATTTTATTAATTCAACCAAAGTCTATGTGGCTTCAATCTTAATAAAAAACAATAAAATTCCGGGATGATTTAGGCTGGAACAACCTCTGAGTGACTTGTCTAATCCAAATCATTCCATTTCAATCCAAATTGATTTCATTATCCCTAAGTCATTTATTTAAATAAATGGAGTCAGAAGAGATCAGAGAGTTTAATTATTGGAAACATTGGCTGGCACCAAGTTTGGAATTAAAATTATTCACTTTGAAGTCCTTAAATGCACAGTATGACAATGCCAGTTGTCAAGGAATACTTTTTCCTTGGTTAAAAAGGACAAGCTGAGCACAAAATGGAGGCATGAAACCTTGAATTACCCACATAATTCATCCAGTCAGCAGGAGAGTTACCCATTTTAATCCTCTTGCCAAGCCATTTACTTTCCCCTGCAGGGATAGGTGCAAGAATTTGGGAGACAATTTCCTGAAATGTTAAGGTCTGAAATGACACCAAAGTTTGATGCTATGATTCTGCATATTAAACAGGACCGGCCACAACTCAACGCTCCAGGAAAACCAGTTGTAACTGTTAAGACTTTAGACTGGGGTAGATGCCCTTCATTTCCCTGCAGAAACCAGGCTGCTCAGACATCCCCTGCCCCTTTCCCTGGTCACCCTCTTGTCCTTCAGGAAGTACCAATGGTTGTAAGGGTTTTACAGCTGCTTTGCCACAGTCGACTGTTCTAAAACTGAATCATATCCCCCGTCGACTTTCTCCTCCCCAGATTGAAGACTCCATTTTTAGACTCTCCTAGGAATCAACTCCTCCATCTCCTTTGCTCAGTTTAGTTGCCTTTCTCTGGTTCTTTGAACTCCTTTCATCCCTCTGGAGATGCCCACCCATGTGCAGCAATGCAGTGAGAGGAGACCCTCCTGGAGGGCCACACCAGCCTTCACACTGCCCAAGTCAAGGCTTTTGGTTCACTCACCAATAGTTCAGAAAGATGGAGGAAAAGAAAAATCAGGAGTTTGGCCTGGCAATCTGGAAGCAGTGACTGGCCCAGTAAAACAGGGAGCAAACAGTGGTGTGTGTGCAGCACATGGACAGTGACTGTGCATGACAGGTGGTGAAATGGGCTCAGCCCACCTTGCTTTGAGATTTAAGGAGTAATACAACACTGAACATGACTTTAGAAAAATATCTAGGAAGGAGACTGTTCAACTATTCATCCTGTACATTACTATTTTCTTAAGGCTATTTTCTTCAATCATTTTATTATAAAACCCAAACCCTCCATCTGCAGAGGAGCTGGCTTTGTGGGCACTGCTGGTATTTCTATTTGTAGGTTGTTTTATTTTGAAAAGTACTCAGATTTTCCCAAGCAGACAGCAGTTTTAAGAGCAGGTTTGGGACACTCCTAGGAGCAAAGATCCTGTTGTAAATCTCGTACATAACAAGTTGTACATCGGATTCTTTGCTAGAGATATATACATTTTTCTGTTTTTCCTCTGGGCAGTTCTAAATTTGCCACCTTCACTTTTGCCCCAAAACACTATGTGCTGCAAAGCATTCCAGCAGATCATCTACTACATAAAACATTAAACAAAAAGGTAAATGTTCATGCTAGTATAATTTCTTTACTTCTTGCACTGAGCAAGGGATTATTAATACAAGTAGCAGAAAAGTCTGTTTATTTTACTGTGCTCACCTCTACAGCAGCAGAGAGTCAGAAGAAAAATACTGAGGCCTAAATCTCTCTCCAGACAAGTTTGTTACACAGAGCTGTTCAGGGCAACACCTCACATTTGGCTAGAAAAAAACACATGCAGACACACATCAAACCGTAACAACAATTTAATGTATCTTTTTAATTGTACAAAAGTCCCACCCCAATTATTCAAACACTAACAACTGATACACTTAGTACAAAACCATTTCCTCTAGGCAAAACAGTAGAAGAATGTATCTTTCATTTTGAATTAAAGATTATCATTGAAAATCATAGTATGTACGGATCTGACTAATTATTATTCTAAATGGTGTTGTGTCCTGGTTTCCTGGGCCATCTCTCCACACCTCTGATACGCCACAGTGCATTTCCAATACACACGGATACAGCTTTCTACAGGAGCCCTTTAGAAACAAATACCACTGTTTAGTTTCAGCTGTCACGAGTTCAACAACACTGAAACCATTTCTAAATCATCAAGGACATTCAAAATGTCAAATGTGAAGCCTGTGTGACAAGAGGTGATTCCAAATCAGTTTGTCCGAACCTGAAGGTGCCTTAAGGCAGTTCACTCAGGAAACAATGTGGAGGCACCAGGCCTTTCCACAAATTCCTGCCAAGCCCTTCTGGACCAGCACCCACTGCTCCCCTACCCTGCTGAATCCAGTGAATCATGTTCTTAGGCAGCCAAGTTCATCAGAAACCCAGGCTGTCTTCCCATCCTCTCTCACTCATTCTTCAGGCTCCACATCACTTAACTCTTCCATAACATTCAGAACCAGATTTCCTTTACAGCCAACAGAGATACAAACAACGCCTTTTTGACTACTGTCCTGAACATGAAAATACTGCAGAATGCACATGGCTCAGGGGCCTCACTCCAAGGTCAAGGAGCCACGTAACCTCAGCAAAGGAACAAATTCAGAGTCATAATCATTTGCTGCTTCCACTGGAAAACCAATTCTAGGAACATGGGCTTTACAGTGCTCAGGAGGCAGAGCTGTGAGCCTGGTAGCTCTAACATGATCATGAAGTGAGGCAGGGGACTAATCCCTTTCTAGCTGTTGTGACTGCTCAGTGACCAAGTGTCATTCTACCCTCATTAACTAACACTCTCCTCAGAAAGGAAGATAGTGCTGCCTGCTCTCAGCTCTTCTCCAGCCCATTTATTGTTTAGAATGTACAGGTTGGTCCCTGCTCGTTTCTTCTGGGGAAGAAGGTGGTTGTCCAGGTTCATGAACCACCCTTGAATCCTCACTGTCAGCTTCAGTAGCTAAAATGAAGCATAGAAAAATGTTAGAGTTAAACACAAACAAGCCAAACCCTGTATTTCAGTTCCATTACACCTGGTATCAATCACATTTTCATATTTGAAGCTGCACTGTAATAGAAGTATGAGGCAGATGCTTTTGCCCACTTAACCACAGTGAACCTATGCCATGCCTTTTTAACACCCCTGTGAATTCTTAAAGGCCTGGACAGACTGATTCATAATCCCTTCTTCAAATCCAACAAGAGATTTTCATTGTACAAGGTATTCACTTGCCAATTTGCATTAAAAGCTCCCTCATTTCCTCACAGGCAACTTGGGTTCTGTTTGTTTTTCTGTGCCTTGCTCTTTTAGAAGCCAACAATCTGCAGAGTCTGTCCTCAGATGCTGTAGTGTCTGTTTTACTGGTCACACCTTATGTTTATTCTGTCCAATCTCAGTTACATGACTAGTCAGTACTGCATGAAATTAAGTAACAACGTGGCCTCTATAAATCAAACTGGCCTCATATTGACTCAAATCTTTCTGGTAGCACCTTCTAGTCAAAGAACATCTCTTTCAGATGGGACTCAGGGGTTTTTTATTTATTTGTCTTCATCTCATATTTCCTTAGGGGCAGAGATCACAGACACTTCTCCTCACCAGTTGTCCCCTGCTAGAGTTTTCTATATCCATTTTCCTGCAAGTTTTGCCAGAAACTTCCGTTTCTGCAGGTGTCTGGAGGAAGGATGTTCCCAAGTCTAACTGCAGGTTAGAGTCAGTTCTTTATTGAAAAAAGGACATTATGCAACCCTAACACAACCCTATGCATTACATGCTACAGCTTTTCTCTTTTTTCAAGCATCTTGAATTCCAGAATCAAAGAATTTATTAGTTTCACTCTTCCCTCTACATCTGCATCTTCTGCTGCCAGGCTATTTTGTATGACCTCATGCAGAATTATCCCCCCTCACTGGGTTACAATTGTAAATTCCTACATATCCTGGAGCAAAAATACTATGCAATAGAATTAATTTCTACTTTCTCCATAGCACTAAAAAACCAGGATTGTTCTCTGAGCAGCACAATCCATGATGCATTGTTTCCTATGGCTTTGTGCCTGGGCTGAGCTCATTACATGGCATTTTGCTCTCTGGGGGAGGCTGCTCTCTTGGTGTCTCTTCTCTATCCAGTTGCCTGTTTCCATCATTTTTTGGCCACTACAACTTCACTTCACCAATGCAGGGCTGGTTTCCTCCTTTCCCTCATGCATTACTGTAACTTCACTCCATGTCCCCCATGTTTGTGTGCTACTCCCAGTTCCTTCCCATTCTGCAGCTCCCCACAGTTCTCTGCCACTGCAGCAGCCTTTGTTCCCCTCCAAATCATAGAGCCCATTAATCCCCACATACACTTCCTGGTTTATGTGCCAGCCCTTGTTTTCCTTTCTTCCCCTCTATCCCAGCCCATATTATTTCACCTCCAGCACACCAGTTACCTCCTACACACTGCATTAAAGTGTGAATGACTTTGTCAGTATCTTAAATATACATTTCTGTGATATCTGTACACCCCCATAGAGTCATGTTCTTCATATTCCCCTTGTCCACCACATCTCCTGCTAACTTTTCCTTGGCTTTCCAGACAGACAAGGAGCAGGTATGCTCCAACTCTCCTCCCTCTTGATCTTCCACTGGGTGATTATTGTAATCTGTTCCATAAACAGTCATCTTAACAATTTTTTATTCTCATGTTCAAGAAGAGAAATAAAGTTGTATTTATTCATCTGCATTTTCAAAATCTAAAATAAATAAATAAAATTTAAAAATAAATTTAAAATAAAATTGGCTATTTGCTCATCCAGTACTAGTGGTTAATTCTCTGAGCAGCTCTACCCTCTTGTGGTCACAGCTTGCTGCAGCCAAATGAAAAACTTGCACATACAATCACAAATATGTCCACATGTTGGCACAAAACATGAAACAGACCCAGACAGAGGGGCACAAAGACTCAATCTATGCCAGAAATTTAAAATCCTATGAGAATCAACTCGAAATTTTGAAGATTCAATCTTTTACAGCAGTTAAAAAGTAAGATTTTCAGATGAGCAAGAAATTTCATATTATTCATGGTGTTTTTAACGATTTGTCTAAATTGAAACAGAGCCAAATAACTTTTAAAATATGCCCTGCAAACTAGCTATGCAAAAAAGTATTTTGAGAACATCAGGAGATCATTTTCTGGAATAGCTCAGAGTCCTGCAGCCTTCAACATCTGCCTGAGATTGAGGTGCTTGTCAGCTGGAAAGCCCAAGCATGACAGGCTGCTTCCCTCCCAGAGCTGTACCAGCTGCCAATCTGTGCCAGGACTTCTGGATTTCAGTCCTGAAGGGGTCTGGGAACCCCTCAAAACTAGCCAGGATCAGGGTCCCTTGGGGTTCCCATCTCTGTGGTTAGATATTGAAACCAGGGCTCATCTCATACTTCCTTACCAGGTGCCTCCTTGGTTGTTTCAGCCAAAATGTTCAGTGAAACTGGAGCCGAGATGTAATGAATCCCTGTCAGAAAACTTGGTGGGATGAATGGAGGCAGAGGAGTGTAATATCCTTGATGGAAATCTCCACCTCCATCTGGAACCTGTGGAAACATGAAGGAAATCATCTCCCATCTAAAGACTCTCTCTTCCACATCCTACAGAATACATCTGCATTATCAAACAATTTCTGTTCCAGTTTTTACCTGTATTACATGTTTTGTCCATATGCTGCCACTTCCATGCACATTTTGGCATGTGCAAAGCCTGTGCATAGTGTAACACGCTGAAATTAAGCAGCAGCAGCTTCTCAGACCATGTCTCAGCAAAACTGACCTAAGTCCTTGGCTCCTGGTTGGGTATCTCATTGGAGCAGTTGGTTTAAACCAGGAGCAGCAGCCACCCTCTTTCTTAATAACCCCTAAAACGTGACAGGGAATTTCTATCCAGGCATGATAAATCTGTTACTTAGAGTCTCGAGGCAGATCTCTCTACCTTAACATGAACTGATGAACTGGACTCAAAGGAGCCAGAATGGCTCACGGCAGCTGGAAATCTCCTAATGTGCTCAACTGCAGTACAAGACCTGGACACCACCATTTTAACCAACAGGAGTGCCAGCATGAGGGGAACTGCAAGTGCCTGCACACAGCTACACATGGCAGGGCAATTCAGCTTCTTGTTTCTTACCACATCTGTGGTTTGAAGGTGTGGGCCCTGACACCAAATGTCATTCTTCATCTGCAACTTCCATCAGCCACAACAATTTCCCAATGTTTTTGAGAAACCAAGTATCTCAAAGCACAAATATCCAGCCATGCTGATTTGCTTCCATGTGGGAGCTGATTTTCCCTTTTTTCCCTGTGGCTGTGGTAACTCTGTCAAGCCCTGATGCTTTTCCTACCCATTACATTTGTCCCCCACGGAAGAACAGAAACAATGCACATCCATGTGCCATCTACACTGGCACAACATGACCAACTGCCATCATTCCAAAAGGCTGTTGCAGAATTTAGCAGGATACATGCACCCCAAAGTACTTTTCAAAATCTGTTCACTTGGAAGTGCACGGGTTTGCTCTTCTGGGTTCAGGTCAGACTATTAACATCACCATTTGCTAATGTTTTTTCCAGCATAATAACTGATAAGCTGGATGACTTTTTGTGGATACTTCAACAGAGAGAAAGGCAGCTAAAAGTAAAGGGAACAGTATTAGGAAAGGTAATT
This sequence comes from Calyptomena viridis, assembly GCA_013390005.1. Taxonomy (NCBI): domain Eukaryota; kingdom Metazoa; phylum Chordata; class Aves; order Passeriformes; family Eurylaimidae; genus Calyptomena; species Calyptomena viridis. The sequence goes on from WEIV01023300.1 coordinate 527,768, forward strand.
AAAAGCCTGCTACTTACTGAGGCAGGAGCTGCATTCCCTGGCCCATAGTTGCTGGGAACACGTTGGAAACCTCTCTGAAGTGCAGGTGGTGCTTCCCCACTGCTTGACTCATTGATGGCAAATCCCATGGGAAATGGGTGGTAAGGATACACCCCAGAACACCCAGCGTACACTTTCGGGGCTTCTCTCTCCAGGTATTCTGACTTGACAGCATATTCTGGGGGAAAAGCCTGGTGAACTAGGAAACAGTAAGAAAAGAACAAATAAAAACATCCATGTCGTTCTATGGAGTTCTGTAAAATGAGCTGCAGGAACAAATTCCACTCTCAGACAGGAGAATCTGGTTCTTTGGTTTCACGCTTGGCTCCTCATGAATTTATTTTCTGATTTTTTCTTAACTAAGGAAAGGTACAGCAGATGACACTTGCAATGCAGTTATTATTTTGCATTCTTTTCTGCCCTATGCACTGTGAAATTTGTCCTTAGTAAAACACTGGCTGCAGAATCTCTTTCAGAACATCAGCGACAGCAAAACAACCTATCTTAAGACTTTTAACTCAGTACTCAAAATTCCACAGCGCTAATAGAGTTCTAAGTTTAGAGTTCTAATGGTAGAGTTGTATCTGTCACTTCTTAAGGTAATTTACAGACAGGTTCAGTTTTGGAGTAATATACAGGCAATTTCAGGTGTAAAAATCAGTCACTTCAGTTTTTATCTTACTTTTTGAATCTTATGTGACCTCTCTGAAGTCTTAAAAAAGAGAGAGTGGTTTTTTGAATACAAAAAGGGCCCATCCTCCTGTTTGTAGGGAAGTCAAGGAATTTGCTTCAGAAAAGGTTGACTTCTGGAGTATTACAATTACATTATTTGTGCCTAACCTTTCTTCAAGTTGATCAACACATTAAAAATGTTATTAAGGGAAGGACTGACAGGTACCTGTACAGCTAGTGTCATTCATAATTTTCTTATGAAACAAAGCTAAAAACCGGAAATTATTGACAGTAATCTGTGGGGATTAGAGATGTCTGAAACAAGTCTTTCCTCTGGGCTTCTCAGAACTTCTCTTTCATCTTGCAAGCTGCCAACTCTCTAGAGACTCAGACTAATGACTACTGCAGTCAATAAGGATTTCTGTAAAATTATTAAATAGTAATAGAATTGAATTACTATAATAAATAGTAATAAACTAGACAAGTCACACAAAAGACTCTATTAAAGGAAGCAATTTAAGAGGTGACAGACCATACAACTGCTCCACCTGTAAAATCTAAGCCCTGCTCTTAAACACCAAATGCACTTTTACACCAAGGTATCCCAGCCAAATTTAGTTTTTGCAACAGGAATTACGTTTACAGTGCTATCATAAAATGCTTGCTTCAGACACTGCAGCAGCACCTTCCTCGTTTTCCTGCCATCGCTGCGTTTTTTGTGGCTGGGGGTTTGTGCCTGTGAATTTACAAGCAGTGGGGCAGCAATTGGAGAAACGTGTACAGCAGATCCCAGTCTGGCTGCCCTCCCAAACCTCCAGGAAGAGCCACTCGCTAAAGCGCCAGCCTGGCCCGGAGCGGCCGAGCGCGCTGCCCCTGCCCCGCGGGCAGAGGGAACGCCAATGCAGGTCGTATATCCTGAGCCAAGGAAGGCGGGAAAGGCAGCGGGAACGGCTCTGCGGGAAGCCGGAGCCTGAGGAATCAGCAGGTGCGAAGTGCACGAGTGGCGGCGATCGCCGAGGGGACGCGGGCAGCGCCTCTGGGGCGCGGTCCTTACCGTAGTCCCTGAAGGGAGGCGGCGGTGGCCCCCAGCACACGGTGCCTTTGCAGCTGCCGCCGTCGGGCTGGGCGCTCTTCTTCCCGTCGTGGCCGCAGTGCTCGGGGCCACCGTCCTCCGCCGCCGCGCCCTCGCCCGAGGGAGCGGGCTCTG